>VWZK01016144.1:103209-299920 GCA_013396935.1 Baryphthengus martii
GAGCAGAGGAGGTTCCATTTAAACATAAGGAAACACTTTTTCACAGTGAGGGTGACAGGGCACCGAAACAGGCTGCCCAGGGAGGTTGTGGAGTCTCCTTCTCTGGAGACATTCAAAACCCACCTGGACGTGTTCCTGAGTGATCTACTCTAGGGTCCTGCTCTGGCAGGGGGGTTGGACTCGATGATCTTCCAAGGTCCCTTCCAGCCCCTAATATTCTGTGATTCTGTGAAGTCAAGGTATGTGTCATCCACCGTGCTCCCTTCATCTACCCATTTGGTCATGTCTTCATAGAAGGATAGCAGCTTAGTCAAGCAAGTTACCCAGAAAAGTTTAATGAACTGAGACAAGATTTTCTTCTTTCGGTAAAATACCTTATCTAATCCAGTGATTTTAAGGGAAGAAAATAATGACTCATCATTTTGCGACATAAGAAGGAATTTTTATGCTTGTACATAGATACTGGAATTCTGTTATAATATTTAACATAACTTTTAAAGGCTTGTTTTAAAGACATGCATAGTAATCACCCTTCATTTGAAAATAAATTGTTTACAAGATCTTTTGATTTCCTTTATTTAAATGATTTCCTGGGGAGATCAGTATTTCTGTAGCGGATTAGGTGAACTGACTTTCTGGTTATATTTCCTTTCACACACCTTAGAGTTAGATAACATCTTTTCATAGTCTCTTTATTCTTGGAATGCTTTGTTTCTCACTTTGCATGAATTAGTCATTGAATGGAAATATACTTGACTATGTAAAGAAATGAGCATACTGTGTACCTTCAGAAAAGACCTGCACTAGGAAAAGTAGTTCCACTCTGAACTAGAAACCTCTACTAGTTTGTTTTTGTTTGTTTGTGGCTTTTTTTTGTTTTGTTGGGTTTTTTTGCTTGTTTTGTTTTTTGTTGGGTTGTTTTTTTTTTATAAGCTCAAGGAGAAAATATTTTTTGTTTCAATATCAATTCAAGACCTAACAGTCTTAACATTGACATAATTGTCAAATTAATTTGTAAGTCTGCAGTGGGTACATTTTAAAATAAACAACAACAGAATCAACCCAAAGCATCAAAATTATTGCCAGTTTTGCAAATAATTGATTTTTGTTTCCTCCAGCTTTTGAAAGGTCTGTTCTTCTCCGTCGTTCTTTTCTAACAAGCTGAATTATCTGTAAAATGTTGTTCTGGATTTATTATTTGTCAGAGCCTTAAAGTGGGGAGGAGAGACAACTGTGTCAAAGCCTGGAAGTTTTGAAACCAGTAGCACTGAATATACAAATCGGGATGATCAAGAGAGACAAGTCTTTCACGGGACATTGGTGCACCATCTCAGGGCTATTTCATTTTGAGTCATTTCAGCTCGTGGTGATTTATCCCATTATTTTTTTAGTGCATACTCATTCATTCTCATGGTAAGTTCACTTGTCAAAGATAAACACGTTATTATGAGCTCACGTGTTTGGAAAACAGATCAGCTGATCTGCTTCCAAAATTACAGTGACCACCTTCTTAGCAAAGGTGGACTCTTTTGGGACCTGTTGTGCAGCCCTATGGCTGTGGATGGCTTCCCAGCCCTGTGTGCTGAGGTCTGGACACAGACTGCTGCTCCAACAACAGCTACAATTAGCTACTGTCCTGGTTTGAGTTAGAACAGAACAATTCTGTTTAGTGATTTGACTTTTCAGCTCAGTTCCTTTAACTAACTGTACTTTCTGAAACAACAGAAGGATTTGGCCGTCTCGCTGTCAAAAATAAGATAGTGTTGTTATCAGCTGAATGAGTTGTCCCCGGAAAAGTATTGGTAGTTTTGCTTCAGATCTGCTGAAGAGCTGCAGAGGTGTTAGTTGCAAGAAGGCTGTCAGACTTAGGAGGTAATTATACTGAATTTTGTATGCTTTGAGTAATTTGTGAGAGCTTTCTAATTGTGAGACTTTGTTGACCCAGTGAAATGTTTGTTTTTAGAGCAACATACTGTGTTAAAGTGCACGTGTGAGACATTTCTAAAGTGATGCAGCCTATGTAGTGCCCAGATACGCAGGTCTCTGAATTATTTGCAGGAAAATGAGTAAGATGCAGGGCAGGATGAGCAGAAACCTGCTTTTGGATATATGCAATCCAGGAAAACATACAGGTGCAGCCCTTAGCTTGAAGTTTGCAGGACAGATAACTAGTTCTTGAATTGCTTTATTGTCTTGCATGGCATCGCTAGTCAAACTTGATTTGTGTATGTAATGTCTTAGATCAATTTCTGTTATGTTATAGTAATATATTGCTCTAAACTTTTACTGGCTAAAAAGGTTTGAAATTTACTTTTTCATCAAGATGAGGTAACAGAAGGAATGACCCTGTAGTCTTCTCCATAAGCTTTATTTCCACGTGTTTCATGAACTAGAAAAAGCTGTTCTTGCTTGTTGCGTTTTCTCCTTAATACTGTCAAGTGCAAGTTATACGTTTGCTACAAGAAAATAAGGCTTATGCTTAACAATAGTTTTTTAGATCCCTCTCATATCTACTGTTGAATACTAACCTTGGTGGAAAAGACTAAATAGAAGTGAGCGGTAGGTTAAAATCTATTGTGCTACACTGACATGATGCTGCCTTTGATAACTAAATTTTCTAGAGAAGGTTAACGCATTTGGTGCAAGTAAAGTGTAGAATACAGTATTATATGGCGAGTTTACTAGTTAAAATTGGAGATGATAAGAATTTGAGGAACAGTAAGGCATGTAGCAGTTGGCTGTAATAGAGATGGCAGTGGACTATGCAGAAACAAACAGGAGGTTACTGGTTGCCTGCTGTCTTAACCGGTGACATTGTTACTAGGCATATTTTGATGAAATTAGCTGATGAACTAAAGTTCAGAGGGAGCTTCACTTGGGAAGAGGCTTCAGAGACAATGAGGACTGAAATAAATATTTAATGACCCAGATGGTACATCAGTCCAGATCCTCTGCTCAGCAAATGAGCAACAAGTGTCTCAAGTGTAAGAAGGGCATTGATTGAGTGACAGGGAGCTGTCAGTATAATATGATTATGAGAAAGCATACATAATCCTGAGATACATTGGGAAGGTCTTCTAGCAGAGGGGAAACCACTGATGTGTTTGTGGTGAGGTCTGGAGTACTGTGTGCTTCTAGGTGCCTCTCTTTGTGGATGGGAACTCCAAACTGATGAGGCAGAGGAGGACTGCAAGGCTGCCTGTCACCTTCATCACCCTCTTTGAAGAAGGATAAGTGTTGTGTAGCACAACAGATTTTAACCTATTTTAACAGGCATTTGATAGCACTCTGAGTGCACTGAGGAGAAGGGAAGGTCCTGAAGTGAAGAGCTCGTTGTTGGCACAAATGAATGTAATCTTACCAAATAGAAGCTGAAAACCTTAGAACCTCAGTCCTTTTCTGAGAGATTTTCCTGAAGCACAACAGAAAAACAGCAGGTAGCAGAAGCATCAAGGCCTACCCTGACTGCAGAAGGAAGGCTTCTGCAGAGCACTGGATGGGCTGGTACAGGAGTGCTTTCCTGGGCTACCGAGGGGGTGTCAAACCCTCACGCGAGGCGTTGAATGAACAGTCATGTCCTAGTCCCTGGGAAAGGCAAGAACAAAAAGCCATAGCAATTTCCAAACACTCTTGTGATGTGTTCATCGGAGATGTTGACTACTCATGTAACCAAGGACCAGGCCACCCTCATCACCTTACAGAGGTTATTCTGAGGTTGATGTATAAGGCTTCTGTAGCGGTTTGGATGTTTATTTTCCCTCTCAGCAGAATAATTTAATTTTGAAAAAGGTCTTATGCATTCATCATTGCCAGTTACTTTATTTTCATTCATGGTTGCTTTTTCATTACACTTCACGTGTGTGTTGTGTTTTTTCTTTTGTAGAACAGTTCGTGTCTGGCTGAAGAGAGACAGTGGGCAGTATTGGCCCAGCATATACCATGCAATGCCATGTAAGTATACAGAGATGTTCACTATCTGCTGTGTATTTGCAAAAGGTTTTTCTGGTTTTAATGAAGCTTCATGTTTATGACCATTTGCAAGCTTACCTCTCCATATTAAATACTATTCTTGAACAATCCTCTTACTTTCTGTGAAGCTTTAGCAAGCTGCATGCTCATGCTTCTGAGAGACATCAGGGACTACAGCAGCAAAAGGTCACAGATACACTAGCAAGGCATGAGCATTTAATGCAAACATAGATTAGAAAACGTGGGAGCTCAAAATGTGGTCTTGCATTCTGCTGCTAATGGAGTCCACAAATCATTGCAAGTCTCCAGTATAAATCACTCTGCCCTTGCTACTGCATGTGCTCGGTCCATTAGAGTGCAATGGTAAATGGTTTTATTTGGTAAGAACTGAATATCCTGCGGCAGCTAATATGTTAGAGAGGATACTAGACGGGGAAGGCAGTTCTTCCAGTGAAGAAGCAGAATCATTTTACTCCTGCAATTAAATGTGGAAAACCAAATCTCCCTGATGGATCTCTCCAGTATGATCTGCTGTATGTCTCCTCTCCCAAAGAGAGTGTTCAAGCTTTAAAAGAAACTGCAGATCGATGTCCATTTTTTCCAAGAGGCAGTTAAATAAATCACAACCCAAGCCGTTTGTCATAACGCCTGAGTTGAGTGTAGGAGTAGAACTCCGCAGGCCACCACCAGCAGGGGTCTGCTGATGCTCCTCAGTCGGCTTCAGATGTGCAGGATTAGCCGTCTTTGGAAAGCTTATGAAGCTGTCCTTAAATCCACAGTTTGGGGAGCATTTATCAAGTCCCATTGAGATATTCTTACTGTCTGGAAAAAGAATTATTTTAAATAAGATAGCCTGATTTGGAAGAGACATCTGTCTTCATGATACATAAAATATTTAATAGATATAAGTTTAGTATCACAACAACATCATCTGAGACACTAGAGTGGCCATGGTGTTTAACTGTCTGTTCTAAGAAAGTGTTCATTTGGTAGAGAGAAGTATTTCTCTTCTTCCTTTGGTTGTAAGAATGTGTCAACCCTCAAAAGTGCTTTCTGCTGAAGATGTTGCACAAAAAGATACTGGAAATCAGCTAATGATGTGGCAGTCTGTGGAGCTCAGTCATGCTCACAAGCAGCAGCCTGAGTTCCCTTGACCTGTCCTAAGAAGTTTGTTTTCTCCAATCAAACTGTTACGAAATGGCTATTCTAGCAGTTTGGCATTGATGCTTTTTCCATGTGGTGTTTTTGCATATATTTGCATTCCAAAATCTTGTTAGGTCCTCCTCTGGTCTTAGCAAGGTTGCATTATTGCCAGTAATAACAGCTTCACTGGAAATGATGAAGTGATGGAGTAGATCCAGATCAACTCAAAGGCAACTATTTTAAAGCTCCTCCATAAATTCTAACACCTGCCACTGCTCTTTCGCTTGGAAGGCTGGTAAGCTTTTGAGCCAAGAAGTATTAAAATTATGCTGTGTTACTCACCAGTTTCAAGAATGATCAGGTATAATTAACGACAGGAGCAATGCCAATTACACAGCTATCAGCCATTGCTTTAAGCTTGGAAATTGTAGGAGGGGCTCTGAGTCAACCTCTGCACAAATCTGCATTTGACTGGAAATCCTTGTTTTGTCTGTTTCTCTGTGGATCATCTTTTTGATGCTCCTCTGCTTTAGGTTCAGACCGGGGTTTGTTGTTTAGAGAATGACTGCCCAGAGGTTCTCCGTGGAAAAATGTGGTAGTTCTCTGTATAAAAATGTGCCTTTGCTGCTTAGCAAGCTATGATCGCAAGCTATAAGTATCTTGTTAGCAGAACTTGTGGTTTTGGTTACAGTAGTGCATAACCTACACCATTTTATGATTTGGTATCAGGCAGTCTTAACAAATGAGTTTTCTCCCTGGGTACTCTAGGAGATGAGGAGGATGAGGAGCTTGGGTGTGTCAGCCATGTGCTTTGGTCAAGCTCTGCACCCAAATGGGACCATCAGTGCATTTGGAACATGAAACTCATTAAATATCTGGGGGAAAAAAAAAAGATCAAGATTGTAAATCTAAGTAGGGACACTTGCTGCTGTTTAGAGGTGGGATTTCCCCAATCACAAAGTTTTATGCCCCGCCTATGGGTGTTTCTGTGGTTGGAAAATTTTAGTGGCCACGTGTTTTTATCATCTCCTCTAGCCCATGAGAAAGAGCGAGCTGTGGGCGTTATACCCGCTGTTATATTGTCAGTAAGGCAAACTAGGCAAACTGGAAACCTGGCTAACACATCTCCTTTGTGGCAGCATTGTCTCAACAACTGCATTAACAGACCTCTGACAAGCATGTTAAGTCTCCTCGTGGTTAGATGTACAGCCTTGGTTACATATGCGTAACCCAGATTATAGATGTGTAGCCATGGTGAAAGGTGTGACTCTTGGGCAGTATCTGTGCAGGAGAGAAAAAAAGAGCAACAATTTAGTAGGCACAAATTTATGAAAGGGAAAGGAATTGTAGTCAAGAGAAGAAAGCTCTGCCACCTGAAACCATCCAAACCTAACCAAACAAAACCTTTCACAGATGTGAAATGAAGTAAAGGATTTATTATGTTGAGAAGAAGTGAAATATCCAGCCTTCAAGGCAAATAATGCATTGGCTGTCTTAGAATGTTTTTTATAGCTAACACTACTCTAAACAGAAGGGTAAAAAAACCTGCAAAGCAAAACATGCTGCTTTGATCTTAAGCTATGCCAGTTTTAGGCACTTCAAAGGGTGGCCCCTGAAAATGCAGGTACAAAGTTTGTATTTCTCTTCTACTTCTGTCAGCCTCTAATAGACATGACACACTATTGAGAGCATAAAGTATGCAACTGGGCTTTTCCTCCATAATTCATTTTCCAAAGGCTAAAATCAGTGTGCTTTTGCCCTATATTTAAGATAAAGACTACAGCCAGACTTCTGCATCAGGAATATTCTCTGTGTCCTCTGTAGTAGTTCAGATCGATCTTTTTTTCAGTCTGAAATCCAAATCATAGCTAGATACTGAAGCTGGGGGCCTTCAGAGTGTTCTTATTTTTCCTGGCTATTATTTGAGAAGGATTTTAAACATCTCAGGAGCTTAGGGTTTGGGATTTTGCGGATTGGGTTTTTGTTATTTTCTCTTTTTTTCTTTTTTTATTTTTCTTCCCCTCTTTTTAATGAGCCTTAGTGCATAAGCGTTTAAAAGTCATCTTATTTTCACCTAAGTAAACTGCTGCAGTCTTGTTACAGCTGGCATCACTTTAACTACATTAGCATAGCCAGTGTGGACGTAATTTTAGTGCTGACATAGTGATTTTTCCCAAGAATTCCCTTAGGAAAATGAATATAGCAAAGTAAGTATCTTTGCGCTGCTATGACTCTGTACACACAGGTCTGGAATTTAGAAGTGACATTTTTTTGTAATCAGGCCATGTCAAGCAGTGGCTTGCACCTTTTGTGTCTGAAGTGTTTCAGGCTATTTGGGAAAAGCATACTTCAAATAGCTAATTGAGCTGAGACTTTTTCTCTGCAAGCTGTTTATTGCCCTCAGAGTTACTGGTGCACACTCTTTCAATGTGTGCACAGTGTCTAGCATTTGAAAGCTGATATGTAGAATATGCCTGTTCTGCCGTTAAATGCCTTGAAAGGGATATTTATTCTGCTTAGAATTGCTGCTGCTGCTTTTTTTTTTTTTGTCTCTTTTCCCTACAACTGTCTCATGCTACTACCACCTTAAAAGCCTCAATATAATAATAATGCACCACCATCCAAAGGGACAATTTGAATTTGCCTTTTCTGAGGGAGAGGTATGGAAAGGAGCAATTTTGTCACTGTTAATAGCCCTAAGTTAAGTTTTTCCTTGCTAGCAGTTTCCTTGAACTCAAGTCTTTGATTTAACTCAGACAACCCTTTCAGGAAAGAAAGAAATCGAGATGCTGGCCTGGATGTGGAACTGCTTGGCTTTCTGCTTGCAGTTGGTTGTCCTGTAGGAAATGATTTAAGGTGAAGTCAACACTGGAAGTAGAAAAAGTTTTGTTAAACAGTTGACATAGACTCTTCTTTATATGGCTTTGCTGCCAGCTAAACTATTGAGAAAGACTTGCTGAGCTATGGACTATTTAATCCTAGGTGAGACATTAAACAAATTAAGAATATACCTGTTACACTATATTGCACAAAAACACTGTGAGTAATCACAATGGAGAGCAGAAACCAAGAGGAGGGGAAAAAAAGCAGAGCTAAAAGCACATCTGAATGCCCATGTCCAGCTGCAGTTGGCAACTGCTGCAGAGAAATAATTCCTGAAGGTTTCTGTTGGGCCAACAGGACTCTCCAGCTGCATACTGTTGAGCAGTAAAAACAATCCATACCTTCTGAGTGCAACTTCACAGTTGCTTGATCAAACTGAGCATGGCTCTTGAATTCTTGCAAGAAAATTCTGGGTTTACCCTGCCACATCCTCAAGGGAGCATAGTATGACTGACTTCTGTGCAATTTAAGAGTATATCCTGAAGTTTATTAGAGTAAAATTTATATAATAAAACAATAGCTAGTTTTCCATGCGATCTTTTATTCTGGCCATAGTATGTGATACTGTCATATCATTGCCTGTGGTGAAACTGGAGTAGAGGACAATTGGACTCACAGTCCTCACAGTCCTTAACTTCGTCTGATATGTTGATTCCCACAGGTTAACTTTCTTATTGCAAGTATAGGGTGCAAGCCTCTAGCATAATACAGCATTTTCTTTTATTGTCAGCAAAGTTTAGGCATATGTAAAACACTAAATTATTCTGCTAAGTAATCTCTCATTAATACTAAAATGTCAAGTGCCTCATATCAAAACACCACCACTGCTCTTGTATGACATGCCTGTTTTCAGATAACTAGTGAAAAAAAAAAAAAAAAAGGAACTGGAGCAAGAAATAACCATTGTTCCATGTTCTAATAGGATAGGGTTGAATGAACTGCAAGAACACTTGGGTTTTTTTTTTTAATGCTTGTCTATTGGAAGGGTCAAAATGCTGAACAGCATCGTAAAGCGTGTTAGCTAGTGTTAGGCTTTCCAAAACGTCTAGAAAATGAGAATCGCAGTTTTGTTAACTTCATCAACATGTTCATTTTTTTCAGCTCCATGTTCATGCATGTCTTTTAACCCGGAAACCAGAAGGCTGTCCATAGGTCTAGACAATGGTACAATCTCAGTAAGTACATCCAAAGATTTCTAGTTGAAATGCTTCCCTTTCGAGAAGTACATGTGTGATGTTGTGATGAGGATATATTTGCTGGTGTTTGGGAGAGACACTTTCTACTGCTTAGAAAAACTGAAGCTGTAGTGTAGAAAATGGCAGATTATGACAAATTTCATTCCAGGTGCCACAGAGATTGAGTGGCCCTTACAATATTTATTAGGCAACTCAACAAACTGTCTTAATTTGCTTATCTCTTAAAAAATAACAACGCAGAAAGAAACAGTTGCTGTTTTATTAAATTTGAGTACCTTATTAATCATACGGTACCAATGTTTTCTAAAAGCAGCAATTAAGAGAGGAAAAATCATCTTCTGAGATGCAGAAGATTGATTTCCGCTCCATACCTAGCTGCTTTTCCAGACTTCAGGGTTTAGATTTTGTTTTCCTCTTCTTTCCTTAGAGGAGTTGCTCCTCACTGGCAGTGCTGTTGCTGGAAGATTTGGTTCATGAGCATCTGAGATATGTGTGTGTGGAAAAAAAGCAGTGTATTAAAAGAAGAGTCTGTCTTTTAGATCTAGGACAGAGAGTAGCAGTTGACCTTATTAATTGGATTCTTCTTGTGGGATGATGAGTAAAGAGCTATGTCACTTTATGAAAGGGTCATAGGCCAGAGAGGTATTTTTCAGTTATGCCTCATCAATAGACTCCTTCCAGATTAAGATAATTTTAGCTTCATCTCAGATTTTAACTGCTGCTGTCTCTGCCTTGTGGGCTTTATAACTGAATGTTTGCAGGTTGACATGAGGGCAGTTGTCTGAACTAAAGCCAAGACAGTATTTGGGAAAGGGTGTGTGACCTTTTCAGCTGTTGCCTGTGAGCTGTATCAAAGATGTGAAGGTTTTGGCCTATAAAGCTATTAATAGCTAGTAGCAGAGATTTATTTTTTTTGTGTATACCTCTAGGAGATTTCTCCTTTTATATCTAGGAGATGGGTCAGCTGCCGGAGAATTTCCTGCACCTCTGAAATTCCCTTCTTCCCACTCTCTGAAATAGCTGTAATTTGCCAGTCTTACCAGGCACTTTTGTTTTCACCAGGCCTTTGGGGAATGTGAAGGTGACTGTAAATAAGGTATTTAAATATCCTGGCTTGATGGAAGAGATGTTTCCTTTGTCTTTAGGGCATTTTACTTTCTAAAGTCAGAGGGTGCTTGAGTCTGAATGGAGTCAAATATTTTTTTATTCTGAAGTTACAGAAGGCAAATGAGATATGCAGGTGATAAACCAGCGAGTGACTTTACTTAAAGGTCTATATTGCTATGTCTAAGGCAGATTTCATTGGTTGTTAAGCTGAGTTTTTCTTTTCCCAGTCTTCTGGGTAAAGAGGGAGGAAAGGCTTATCTGTGTCACTTGATTTAGTCCCCCGTAGCTGCAGGTAGTTGTGTGGTAGAAGACTGTGCAGAAAATGCACTCCATAAACTTCCCCCAGTGATGAAATGTTTCCCTCTGTAGCAAACCAAAGGCTTTTTAAGAGAAGCCACGAGTGTGATGCACTACAAGAAGTGGTGGAGGTGGGAATAGAAGAAGAGCAAGGGCAGCTCCATATTCAAGTTCCAGCAATATTGGGGTGTTAGAGAAAATTCCCAGGTATAACCTCCAGGGTTACAACCACCCTCTGGAAGAAAGAATAAGTTTTCCTTCCTGGGCATGGCTACGATGATTAGTTTAGCACAGGAGTATACAAGCAGGGCACACTTGACTACAAAATAAGAGAACTTACTGCAACAAAGTGACCTTAGTGCCCTTTTCATTGTATAGCATTCAGAGGGGAAAGTACAGGCCATTTACTTGAGCAGCTTGAAGTATTTGGGAATTAGTCAGCTGTTCCATGTTAGCACTTCGGGTAACACCCAGACCCTTGTGTACACTGGATGCAGGATCCAAAAAAAGATGTTGAAAATCATTCTGCATCTTCATTTTTACTCTGTAGGAGGAAAGACTCCTGGTCAGGGCTGTGCACTGATATACACCTATGAGAGTACCACATAATCTGACTAATCTTTTTTTCACTGCAAGGAAGTACTGCTTTGACTTTCAGATCTACATGGAGATAAGAAAGTAGAAGTGTCTTTTTTATTCACCTGAAATTTTTGTAAACTGTATGGATTTTGATTACAAGCCTGGCACCTTAGAAATGTGTGTGGTGCGTTTTGAGGGGGATGCGCAGCAATGCTGTTGTCACAGAAAGATGTTCCAGGAAAGCCATCATGAGGTGAGCTTTTATGGTCACCTTTCCTTGTGAAACAGGGTGACAGTTTTTGCTTCTGCAGAGATGAAGACAATGTTTTCAATCTTTTGTAACTTCTCAACAAGAAGGCTGCATGACATTTGTGCAGCACAGTAGACCATTTTCTCGAGCGAGAGGTTGTCTAGCATTTTGCTTGTAGAGGAAAAAAAAGATTTCTATTTTTTTCTTTTATTTTTCAAAAATTTTATTTTTTTTTTTTACACTTTGCAAACCTTTTTTCGAGAAGAAGTGGCATTTTTGTTACTTTATCTCTTAGGGACTGCCTGAGGTCCCTTTTTGGAAGCCAAAAGACTATCAGGGTCAAATATTCCTTTCTCTGCAGTGGAGAAAAACTTGCTTTGATGGGTGCAAGTCTCTCAAGATACCACAGTGAGAAGAAAAGAGAAAAAGTCTATTACTTGCAATAGACAGGAGACCTCTGCAGCCAAGACGAGACTCCTTACCTAATTTCATCCATCTGAAAGTTAACTTCCTAGATAAAGTTAATCACAAGATTCTGCAGCCAGTAGAGGAGAGGTGAATTGTGTTTGGAGACTCCCATGTTACTTACCCTAGCAACTGTTTTAGAATGGCATAAATCTCTCCCCATTTCTGGAAAGATTTAAATGAGGAATTTAATTTTAGGTAGCTGAAACCAAATTAAATTGATCTTTTTTGCGGATCATGCTCGTGTCTAGAAGAAGCTGTTGCACATTTTGAGCTGGGCCACAAGGATAATAGGGCACTAGAATAATGATTCACTTCAGAATTCTTCCTTGGGGATAGTACTTACTAAGCTAAATTCGTCTTCCACCTCATCTAATCTTGCAGACGTCTACGAGTTTGGCCATAAACAGCGTTTTGAATACCTGAGACCGAGTCAGGCTCTGCCTGCTGATGTACACTCTTCCTCTTTGCCACTGTGGGAGGTTTACTGATTTTTTCCTTTAAGAAAACTACTTGGTAGTTTCTGTCCTCACCAAGTTTGTGGTTTTTTGCTTTATAAAGTGAAAACACTGTAATAATTTTATAGAGCTTTCTTTCCACCAAACTAAGATGTCTGATGTCTTCCATTTCTGAAGCAGGTTTGTTGTTCTCTAGAAGATGTGAGAGTGCTGTTGGTCACTTGTGCTATCAGGATGAAGTCAAGCATTTAAGGAAAGCTACAGTGTGCTGTCAAAATGCCATCATCTATCAGAGTACAGATTGTAAATTTCCTGGGGTGGGAACTATATTTGTGAACAGGTAACACACAAGTAACATAAAAATTATTAGCTCTCAGAAGTGGATTCAGTTGCCTAAGCAGAGGTCTCTAGTGCTGTTGTGGGGTACATGAGCATACCTCAGGTGTCCACCTGCAACTCTGGAAAAGCATGGATCTTCCCTAGACCATGGGCCATGTTAGCCAGCCCCATGGCCAAGGACTCTGAAATGGCACACACTGGAGTATGGGTTTTGTTTACCTTAACAAGAGTCGTTTGAAACGAGATAATGCTTCCAGGATTTACAGAGATCTTAGGCTCAAGAGGTTTGTGGTAGGTATATATGTTTCAGCATGAGGGAGGTGTGCTCCATGAAGGTATAGCTGACTCTTTGTACAACAGTGAGCACTAGATTGTACAATCTCTTCAGATGCTTAAGACTTCTTCTTTCTGTTTTGTGCAGACTTTCATAGTACCAAGTCAGTGTTGTAATAAGTTTACTTGAAACGACCAAGATTGATCACTCACATTTTCAGTACAGTAAAAAAGGTAGTAAAGCAGCTCCAAAATCCCCTCTGAAGAGCAAAGATTGACCTTGCCAGAAAAAAAAAAAATGTTTTGAATCCCTGCAAAGAGGGATTCTGGTTTTGCCACCCTGAGTGCCCTGATATATCCCAGCCCCTCTTAAAAGGGCTCACTCAAGACTCAGAACTTTCTCTGTTCTGTTAACGAACACCGACTGAGCTGTGTGGGTGACCCCAGCCTTTCTTGCTCATTAAGAAGAGCCAAAAAGCTGCCTAATGAGAACTGAACGTCAGCAGCTCTGAGAGGAGCAAAACATCTACGCATGGAAAGATTGAAAAAAACCCCAATAGTTTCTGCTGGTAGAGATGTAGTCAGTGTTTTTGTAGTGCAGATGGCACAATGTATGTGCAATAGGGCATGAATTTCTTCAGTAAGGTGTCCTGTGCTAAAATACCTATTGACGCAACTAATACATTTGGCCTTGAGGGGAAGAGGGGAGTGAGTGCAGTGGAAGAACATGTGACAATGTAAAGGGGAGCAGGAAGTAAAAGATCTGGAGAAAGATTAGAAAATGCAAACCGAGAAAATGCATCACAAATTAATATATACTTTCAAAAAAAAAAAAAAAAAAGAAAACTAGAAGCAAGACAAAAGAAAAAAAGAAAAAAAAAAGGAAGAAGAAAAAAATGTCCAGTGTTCAGGTTAATTGGAACTGTGTTTATTTTGTACTGTATTTGTTTATCTCTTTGGAGCAATGTATATTAATAGTACATAGCTGTGGTTTGTAGGAAGGCATGCAGAGCTGATCAGTACTTTGGTAAACCTTACAAACTCTGCAGTCGTGTTTGATTCACTGGATTACAATGGAGAGACTGAAAAGCCTTATCAGTCTTCCACTGAAACTGTGGGACTGTTCAGATCATGGAACAGAATGGCCACAACAAATTTATCAAGGGAAAAATGCAAAGGAAAACGAGAATGCAGACCATGCTCTTCCTCCCATCTGAAGTCAGCAGCATATGAATGCCACCACAGCCAAAGCTGGGAACAGCCAAATTGATGGGAAAGGCAGACACATTCTCCCACCACGTGTTGCAGCAATTACAGCCATTTCTTTTTGGGAAATGATAGCAGAAAGTTACTATTCATAGCAAAGGCTCTTGCTTCAAGTCGGCTTTGTAGTGAAGCATTTCATGTGGTGGTTTAGTATTCTTCAGGCAGTGGTTCATGAAAACCACTTCCCCTGTGAGTAGCTAAGGAGGTATAGCAGATTTTTAACTTTCGGTGGTTTGTAGAGTTAAGGTGACCCTGGTATAGAAATCCAGCTGCCTTAATTGATTTGTTACTGCTGTTTAAGTAACACTCCCTGCTGCAGTCCTCAGCTACCGGGGGAAAGCTGATGGGAGGTGGAGCAGGTTAAGGAAAGGAAGACGAAGTAGAACAATTGAAAAGAACATTTATAGCTAACTTATGAACAGAAACCTAGAAACTGCAGAATATATAGCTGCCTCAAGTCACTCGCGGTTGTTTTCTTGGAAGCTGGGATCTGTAGATGCTCCACAGATGAGTATTGTAGCCTCTTCACCTTGGTGCCAAGCAGTAGAAATGATGTCTTAGGGTAACTCTGGTTCTGGAAAGCCATGCAGATTACCTACAGTGACCCCACAGAAAATACAGAGTGGCGCTTTTTTTTTTATTTATTTTTTATTTTTGGTTTGGAAACTGGGGGTAAATAGCAGCTTTTCGGTGGTTAGAATGTCTTCTCGTGTTCTCGTGCTCTAAAATGTTTGATTTGCCTTAAATATAGTCTGTAGGCTTCTGAAGTTCAGTCTTCTCTACTGTTGCATAGTGCTTTTGGCAGTGCTTATACATGACCGTTTCGCAACCGTGTGCTTTACCAACACAAGATAATTTTAATGTTTCTTTTATTTTTTTCACCTTATTGCAGATTAAATGGTTTAGATTTTACTTATTCTGTCCCCCAGATAAATTAACTCAGGGAGTTTCGCTGCCATTTGCTATAAATGATTAATATGATGTATTTTCCCACTCCTTGTTTTTCCTTTGTGTTTCTCCAAGTACGTGGTGTACCCATGTAGATACCTGACAGCAGTTTGAAAACGAATTCATGTGGTGGTGCCATGGCACCTACCCTTTGCTTGAGTGTTTCCTCCAGAGAGATGTTGCAGGAGTTTTGTTGTGGCCACTCTGTTTCCCTAGCTTTGATCGACTCTCCTCTTCAAAGGGAGCGGCAGGGGCACCCAGGTGCTCCGTCAGTTTAACCACATGGGGTTTTTCCAGGAGCCAAGGCTGCCGTGCAGACTCTTAGCTGCTGTTTTCATCATTTCCTCAGCAGTTAAACAGCAGCACCAAGGCAGCAGAATTGCAGGGCCAGTCCTCATCGGACTGCTCTTCCCTGGCCATAGGAGAGAGCCTGGCTGGGTCACCCTACATGTCTCTCGCCAGGCAGCCACGGCCTGTGCTAAGCCACCCTCCATCCCATGCACAACTCCTTGGTAGCCGCAAGGAAGCAGTAGCAAAGCAAGGAGATCTACTTCTGAGATGACAGAATAAATGTTGACCAATACTAGGATAAAACCAAGGGCAAGGGAGGGGGAAAATGTCTGTGTTTTTCTATTTGCCTGATGCACTGAGGGAACTTTTGAACAAAAACCTGAAATGTAGTCCCATCATGAATGTTGGCAACGTGTTTGGACTGAGCAGTTTTTTAGGGAGACCTTATCATGGCCTTCCAGTACTTAAAGGGGGCATATAAGAAAAATGGGGACAGTCTTTTTAGCAGGGCCTGTTGCAACAGGACAAGGGGTGGTGGTTTTAAATTAAAAGCGGGTAGATTTAGACTAGGTATAAGGAAGACAATTTTTACAATGAAGGTGGTGAAACACTGGCACAGGTTACCCAGAGAGGTGGTAGATGCCTCATCCCTGGAAACATTCACAGTCAGGTTGGAGGAGGCTCTGAGCAATCTCATCTAGTTACAGATGTCCCTGCTCGCTGTGTGGGGTTTGGACTAGATGACCTTTAAAGGTCTCTTCCAACCCAAACCATTCTATGATTCCATGAACTTCAAGGGGCATTTGCATATTTATATTGAGTTTTCCAAGTGTTCAGATTGGGGTGTAGTATATGCACGTGCGTGGATACGTGCGGATGCACACATGCACGCGTGTGCACACGTAGCTATGTAGACATCCAGGTTACCGCCCAGGCAGTCCTGAGCAATAGGTGTCAGGTCTCGGGTCTTTCATTTTGTAGTACCTGGGCTCATAGCCAGCCATTTCTGTGAGCTTTTTTGACTTATTTTTCAAGGGTTTCTGTTTCATCTCCACCGTTTTGTTCAGAAGCACTCATGGTGTTGTTTCTTAGGCAGCTTTAAAAAGTGAAATAATGTAAGTCTTTAGATGGAGGTACTCAAAATTAGCAGAAGTATAGACAGGGCTGTGGTTGCAAAGAAAGGAGAGCTTACCTTGAATGCCTTGAATTACCTTACCTTGAATTCAAATGAAAGCACTCTCAAACACTTTACATGTCTAAGCGCTATTTCTTTTGTTTTTTCTTTGCTCTTCCTCAGGAATTCATTTTATCAGAAGATTACAACAAGATGACACTAGTGAAAAGTTACCAGGGTAAGAACTATAGTCTGCATTAGCTGGTGTGTATTGTCATTAATTGTTGTTAATGTTCTCTTCAGGAGTGTGAATAGAGAGTAAGCCGCCTTTACAGTGATTGATTATTTTTTTTTTTTTAATAAATATATTTTTTAAACTAATGTAAATGCTGGTTTTATCAATAGATTAACAATGTGCTTTGTTCTGAGATTATAAGACTTTTAAAGAGCTGTTTCATGTCTTGTTTTTCCTTTTAAACGTTCCTTTGGAATATCATTCTAAACAACAAACTGTCCAAATTCCAGACCACATTTTGGGAAGAGAAGTATTAATTTTTAATCTTTAGTAATCCAGTCTATCTAATGAAAAAACTTGGGAAACTAAACCATTTTTTAGGGCTGAGGCATTTAGGACTGTAGCTTTTGGGGTTACTCTGGTTATATTTGAATAGCTGTCAACTTTAGTAATTTTAAGATTATCAGTGAATACCTGTCATAGTAGAAGGTCAAGAAATGCTAATCCATACCTTTTCTAATTATATTCTGGTACTCACTCATGATGTTTTAAGAAATCTAGCTATTTATCCTTGTTGGGCCTCTAAAGGACACTCCGCTTGGGACAGGTATTCTTATAAAAGTAACATACATGTGACAATTTATTCTTAATCTCTTTTGCTGTTAGATTAAGAGATGGTATGATATTATATTATATGGTATCTTATCATATTATACACTAAGCATTGTGTTTCAGTATAGAAACCTCTGACATGTTGGCTTAACATTTCTCATACGTTTTAAAATCTGTATTCACTCACATATTTTGAGTGTTATATCTTGAAAGGTTGAGAGGATAATTTAAATCTCTAAATGGAGGCTCTGGGGATCACTTTGTAACATTTAGATTTTAAAGCATGGTGAGAATCTTGGGTTATGCAAAGCATGGGTAACATGCACCGGCCATGAGTGTTTTACTTCAGCTCTTTGGTGAATGCCTGGTGCAATTAAGCTGGAACGCCTGCATTTTTTCTTAGCTTGTAAAAACTGAAGAAAAACATCCAATGATGCTATAATATATTTATGTATTTGAAATAAGATTGCTGCAGTCTGACTGTCTTTAGTATCCAAATTTGTGATTGCTTCACTATCACCAAAGCTTGACACACCTGGATTTTAAATTTAAGAGCTGTTGCACTGAAGAGTCCTACTGAGCATTCTGTAGCCCCCTTTGTTATTAGCTCATCCATTTGCATGCTTGGATTCAATCTTGCAGGCTAATCACAGCCTGGGAAGGGGGAGACCAACTTTCTCGCTGAGCTCTTCAGGGAAAAGGCTGAAAATTTTGAGACGGGGCATGTATATTTTGGCAGTATGGCAGAACAGCCGGTTGACTGTGGCAGCCCACCCAAGGCCTGGGGTGCGCCCCTCATAAAAGTGAAAAAAACAAAGACTGTTCCTGTGGCTGCCGGCTGCAGTGTGCCACATGTACTGCTGCTGCAGGGCACTGGAGAAGGCCTTTGGGAAAGAAGATGCCACGGAGAACCTCCGTAAGTTGTCCTGTGGGAGAACTCCCAGAGTTCAGATGGTATCCCCTAAATGTTGGACAACAGAGGACGCTAATGAGGGTCCATTATCACCAGTAGGGAGGTGGTGCAGCTGACCAGTCTCCTTCTTAGACAGCCTGTCTCAGCATGGGAAGGTTTTTGATCAATTCTGGTCATTTTTGCCAGGACTCTCAGATGATATGCTAGAAGGTTTTTATCTGAAACCTGAGGACTTATGTGATGGCAAGAGGAGCAATACTTGTGCCCAGAACAGGCACCATGTCAGTTCTAGCCCAAGCCATGGTGATGGCTGACAGCAGTGTCTGCCTTAGGCGCTTAAGCCAGTGGGTGCAATGCTGGGCTGGCTGCTGCTGTGTCCCTCAGGGCATGGAGCCCCTGCCTCATTTGCTTCCAGAGTTTGATGTTCTATCTTTTCCTTGTTTAAGCAGATGAGAACTGACCTTGTTTGGGGAGTGGAAATAAGGTGTGATGATCCCAGGCTGCTGGGATCCCCCAGATTCCTGTGTGTGTGGCTTTCTGTATAGTAATCTCCTGTGCAACTCTTAAAGAAGCTTTAGGGCTGGTGTTCTGCTTTCTGCACGTTGCCACCCACATGGGCAAAAGTTTTGGTTTTGGAAAAGTATACCCTCAGGTACTGTTGGAGATGTTTGCTTTTTTTCCTTTTCTGTTTTCTCCCTCCACTGCTGGCTTTGGTTAGCACTGCAAGTGGGGATGGCAACCAGAGAGGGGGAAAGATGGGTCCCAATTCATTGCTACAGGAGGGACAAGACTCAGTGAAGGTCTATTCAGATTCAGTAGGAGACTTCCCCTGGAACAGCTGTTGACAGCTGCCATAACACAGGCAGGACAGACATGGGGATGGAGGAGAGCTTCTGCATGGGGATAGCTCTGCCCAGCTCACCAGCAGTGCTAGCAACCCATGCTGAGTGACATAGCTCCCTCTGAGCCTCGATTTTGTCCAGACCAGCAATGACGTGGCACTGAGTAGGTTACAGCAACCCAGGGACAATCTCAACTTGCCTCAGTTCCACTGGAAAATGTCACCCAAAGTCCTGAAGGACAGTTGCAGTGGCAGGTTTTTGAGGGTGCAAGGGAGGAAGACAAAGCAGAGATTCCCCACTGTTTGCAGCACACCGATGAGGTGCCCACTGTTTTGCAGCACAGTGCCTCCCGCCACCCCATCTACAAAGACTTGCTCCCTTATTCTCCATTCTTCACACCGTGTGTTGGTGGGGGAGCACGACACCCATTTCGCCACTTCCCTGGGCTTGGCTGGACCCATACTGAAGGTCTGGGGTGCTGGGGAAGTGTCACAAAAGTGGGATGCTCTGGAAACTGCTTTCAGTCACAGGTTCCTGTGGTTCAATTGGACTGTGCAGCATTAGGCATTTCCATGCTCCTCTTGCTACAATTTTCTTCATCCATGACACTGGATCTGCACTTACGGGGAGGGGTGTCACTGGGACCAGAGTCCAGTGGTGCTGCTGGAACACAGCAAGGATGAAAGATGTTCGCTATGCTTTCTGGGAGAATATACAGAGAAGGGTCACGTAGTCCTTTGGGTAGGCATATCATGATCCAATAGAGGTGAACCTTCCTCACCTGGTCCAGGAGGACTCCCCTCCACAATCCCATCCCCTTCGTACACCTTCCTCACCTGGCTGTACAGAGGTATGGAAGTTGGCATAAGGATCCTGACAAAGCCCTGGGGCAGGAAAAAACATAGTTAAAAAGGAACTTGTAGTTTTGTTGAGTATGGTGGCCTTCAAATGGTTCATTTGTAAAAAGCCGTCCTTTTAAAAAGTGTTGGTTTTGTTTAAAGTTTTCAAGTAAGACCTTTATATTCTTTAAAAATATTTTAGAAGGAGTAAATCATTTTATTTAGCCTACCAAGGGGCTTTAGCTTAGCCATACTGCCTGTTTTTTTTGTGTGCTACTTTTGTGCGTAAACATTCAGCAGGGCTCTTAAAAGTAACACCTTACCTAGCGACTGACGGGCTATCAATCATCTCCCACAACAAGGCATTATTTTAAGTAGCTGAAGCTGCTGTAGCAATTAAATATCAGTAGTTGTATCTCGAAAGGCCATGAATATGTCTGCCAAATGATCCGCTAGTGACAGAGGATGACAGCATGTGCACAGGCTGTGCTTTGCTCTTGGCAGGGCTCTGCAGCCAGGTCCAGTGTCATGTGGCAGCCTGGCACCAGTAGCTTATGAAGCCGACCGAGCTCTGTGAGGGTTTTGCTGCAATTTTGTGTCTGGAGTTGCTCAATCTTCTGTTTCTTGAAAGGGATCCACAGAGACTGGCACAGTGTTGGTCAGGGCTCCGGGGTGGGTTACAGGGCATTGGCTTCCTACAGGCATTAACTCCTTCTCATGTGTGAGGAGGGATAGAGCAGGTGTTTAAACAGTGCCATTTGGGACATTGGGAAATTGAACTTTTCATTCTGTGTTGTTCTTCCATAACTAGCACCGTCTTCTCTTCTTCAGATACAACACCAGTTGCAGCCACAGACAACCTCCCCTCTTAGCAACCTTCTCTGCGCCCCGGCAGCTCCTCTTGCACTCCTGCCAGATTCTGGGTGTTGAAGAAACCCTTCCCACCCCTCAGCAGGGGCTGCCAGCCCCCTCCAGCCCCTCACAGGCTGGTCCTGCTGCACAGCTGTTGCTGCTTCCCTCTCTGCACAGCCTTCTCCAACCCGCTGCTTGCAACTGCACCTTCTTGACGGGGCCACATATTCAGTCTGTGTCCCCTCTGGATAACATAGCAGCTTCTGCTTATTAAAATGTTTAGAAACTTTAAAAAAAAATAATTGTATTTAACATATGCTTATTCTGCTGAGCAGGATTTGCAGACCTGCTTCTGCCCCATGCTTTCTGCAGCCTGCCCATTTTGGAGAGGTCCCCTTGCCTCCCAGTTTTCAGGCCAGGTCACACCATGCCCTTACTTCTGCTTTTGCCGTGCACAGCCTCTTCTCTTGTGCTTTTCTTGCACATACAAAGCTTTTCTTTCTTACCACTAACTTCCACCTCTCTTTCAGTGTTCACTGCCGCTTTTAACTGCTGTAACTCTCCCTTTCACCCAGCACAGCTTCTTGCCCTTCCCTGTGCGTGGCCACACACCGGCTGTATTTCTCAGACCTCTTTGTCTTTATACACAGCGCAGACCCTCCTTTTCTCTGTGCAGTCCTTCCATCCTCTCTCCAATCTGCTCTTTGCACAGTGCTCGCTGCTGCTTTCTCATAGCAGCAGTGTAGCCTCCCTGATCCCTCCCACCCTCCAGCTGCAGATGGATCTGTTCCCTTCTCCTATCTGCTGCTTCTCTTCAGCATAATCTTCCCACGCACATGGGCTCTCGTCTTATGCTGGTTTACAGAGATCTGCTCTGGCCTGATGCTTGCTGTGGCTTTTTCTGTATTGTGACCACATTCATCCTCTACCCGCCATTCTCCCTCCTGCTGTTTTTGCAGTGAGCAGCTCTGGAAGTGTTTACTCTACTTTTTTTTCTGCATTTTTTTTTTCTGCACACAGATGGTGATCAAACCTTCTGTGAATGAAGGACCAGCTTTTTGTTTGCTGCTTCGCAGCCCTGAGCCTGTGTTAATCCTAGGGCCCTGACCTCTTCCCTGTTCTACTGTCAACTTCCAACCTTCTGACATTTTGCTTAAGCCTTGCATTGGTCAAATTCCCTTTGCATGAAAAGTTGACTTTCTACTTGCATTTTTCCTCTGTTTCCTTCCTCATTTAGATGACCTCCACTGTCCTCTTTCATTTGGTTCAAATATTTCTGCCATCAGTGTGTGTGTGGTGACACCAGCTAATATGAGCAGCACTTGCAGGTGGGCAGCAGAATGCTGAATTGAAAGCTCTTCTGGGGGCGGGAGGACAAGCAAAGCTATCCTGTAAACTCCTCCCACCTCCTGGCATGTAGAGTTTTCTTTAATGTCTAGTCCTTACTTGCCAGAGAGAATTGCCTCACTATCACAGGCAGTACTTCTAGCAAAAGATTTAGAAGTTTTAGGAGGAGATAGGAGAATTAGGAGAGTTGGGTGGTGCCAGCTATCCCCACGGCCAGTTCAAACCATGGGAAGCCAACACTAATGGTAGCAGTTGCCATATGCTGAGAAAACATCCCTGGACAGGCTTTGAACAGCCTGATCCCATAGAACCATAGAATGCCCCAGGTTGGAAGGGACCTCCAAAGGTCCAAGTCCCTTGCAGTGAGCAGGGACATCCTCAACTAGATCAAGTTGCTCAGAGCCCCATCAAGCCTGACCTTGAATGTTTCTAGAGATGGGACCTCCACCACCTTCCGGGGCAACCTGTTCGAGTGTTCTATCACCCTCATAGTAAAGAACTTCTTCCTAATGTCCAATCTAAATCTAACCTCCTCTAGTTTAAAACCATTGCCCCTCATCCTATTGCTGCATGCAACGTTGCTGGCTGCATCTCAGCCAGCTTTACACGTCCTGTGGAAGTGGATGGGTCTGTCTGTGGCACTGCTGGTGCATACATGTACACAAGCCCATCAGTTGCTTGTAGCAACACGCAACCCATTCTGGCCCTTTCTGTAGCACACCACTCTACCAGGCTAGTGCAGATGCTCTCAGGGACACCAACAGGTAGGTTGTCGGTCACCCACGGGGTCACTGAATTTCTTCCCAGAGAAGAAATCTAAAGGATGGAGAGAAGAGAGAATCTGCTTTAAAAAGTTTAAAAGAGCTGCCTCCTGGGTGGTCCCCATCCCTCTATCATGATTACAAACCTGGAGTTTAAAAGCCTTTGGAAACAAGACCCAAAATCTGAGCTCTCCTACAGGCGAGGGTGAAAGCACAATTCAAGTCTCATGCTATAAACTAGTCCAGCTGCCAATCACAGTTACGGCAACTTATGTCAATGCATCTATTGACTTTTCTTTTTCTCTCCTCAGGGAATCTGGGTTTAAAAAGCAATGTGGATCAGGGCCAGATGCTGGCTTGTGCAGGCTTCCTATTCTTTGCTACAACTGGTTCCCTCCATAGGATTTGAGCACAGCTCTCATCTGTGCTTGTATATTTGTATAGGGTAGCAACCTTCCCATATGGTTCCAAAGAATTTCTCCACATTTCCAATGGAGGTTTTGAGCTGGTTTTTAAGCATCCAAAGATATTTAATGTTTCCAGTTTGTCAACTTTTGCACAAATACAAGAAACATGCTTTGTGCGACACATGTTGCTGGGGCTCAGAACAGTAATAAACCAGTAGGGCTGTGGATTGAGGAGTATGGCATTCACCGCTGAGTTACAGCTGGGAATAATTCTATGTGTCTTTCCAGCCATTTGTTTTATTAAAAAGTCATCTCGATCAGCAATTCATGACCAAACCCACTGGTCATTCATAGAAAGACCCATCTGCATAAGCTTGAGTTCCCTTTCTTTAATGAAGAGCTTTTGCTGGCTTTATTTAGGTAGCAGTAGAAATTTATTTTTTCAGCAGTTTTATTCATCTTGCCAGCTGTGATCATTTTAGTTGGTTTCTTGTTGGTTCATTTTTTTTTTTTCTATTTAATTTTATTCCAATTTCCTTTTTATCTGGTTTACATGCAACACTCGAACCGCTTTGGTGCGGAGTTGTGCCTGTGCTGCTGGGGTACCACAGTCAGCAGCCCAGACTCACCACAGCAGGAGGAGCGACAGCATAGACATCTGCACTGCTGTCATAAAACCAGCTCAAAAGAGGTTTTAAGTAGAGCCCAGAGTCCTTTCCACAGTGGCACTGGGTGATGATACAATGATGGAAGGAAACCTGTGCTACTGTAGAAGACTAATGGCTGCAATAGGCATGGAAGGAATTAAGTCTTGCTTCTGCTCTTTCTCATGCAAATGCTGAACATGCAGAGCAGGGACCTTACAAGCTCACACAGTAGCTCGTGTCAACGCAATTATTAAACACCAGCTTCTTCTGTAGGGAAGGGTAAGCGGGTGAGTCGGGAGCAGAGGAGTTGGAATTTGCAGTGGTCTTCTGCCCCCGTGATCTTCTCTGCAATGTGATTATATGTCTGTCTGCTTAATTTTCATCTCATCAAAGCAGAGTCATGATGGTTCTGTTTGTCCTGGAGATGGAGTGGCTGTTAAGCACCGGACAAGACAAACACTTCACGTGGCACTGTTCGGAGAGCGGCCAGCGGCTGGGAGGGTACCGCACCAGCGCGGGCGCCTGTGGCCTGCAGTATCCTTTGCTGAGCTCTCTGATTTATTTCCACTTTTTGGCACTCAAAACAGCCCTTTCAGTTTATTTTTCTAGTTGTCCTCCAAATTTTGCGCCTCTGTAGATTCAGCGGCTTTGTGAGAGAAATGGTTATTTGAAGCCAATTTTAAAAACTGCCTGTTCTCCTTGTTTTGTCTCCTTAATGCGCAGTGGCATATTTAGGTCTAAGCATTTTTGAGCAAAACAATGAGCGATCTGCAACCTATTGTGGTCTGCTCTTGTAATAAATATGGACAGGGCCTTCATTTAAACATGCAGCGCATGCTTTCTTTTAAGAATTAATGGTCACAAAGTAGGTCGGTGATCAAGTCAGCCTCCCTGTGTGTACGCATGGTAAAAATTAAATTACTTTAATATAAAATAATGAGTACTTGTCCTTCACTCTGGAACAGCCCACTATGTATTGGGAATTTGGGTTAACTAAAGAGTAAATGGCTCCAGAAATGGCACTCGAGTGGCTTATTCACCTAGAGCTGCCACAGCTGCCCAACAATAAAAGAAATATTAGTTCAGCTTTATTGGAAATGAAAAGGGAAGTGGAAAAGTATGAGCCCTTAGGCTGAAGCCAGGGGTTAGCATAAACAGACTTTTTAGTGCCCCGTAGTGGACGTGGTATAGATGATGTGTGTTTTGCTAGTTCATGGGAAGTGAGACTGACTTAAATTTACCGTCTGAACATGGACTTGCTTTATATCATCTGGTCATTCAAGCAATCTGTGTAGCATAAAGACTGAACTTAATTTTTAATTAAATGGTAAATACTTTTGAAAGCGTGATGCAGGAATTTGTCCTGTATTTCCTAAATCTCCCTTGAGAATGGGCTGCTTAGAGTGATTCACAGTTTTGGAGGACACGTTAATTTGGATCATGAGACCACACAGGAGGGCAAGGGAAGGGAGAATTATTGACAAATATTGCAAAAAGCTTCGCAGAAGCAGGAATGTGGATTTTTTTCCCCCAAAGTCCTGCATGCATATAATTGGTGCTGAATATTTCCTCATTAAATCTCCAGTATGGACTCTGAGTGTGGAATTAAATGGGTCAGAAGAGGTTAGAATCTGTCCAGTTAGGCGGTTGAGTGCGTCCATATTTTATTCAGTTTAGAATATGATGTGCGATGCACCTGATGTAGCTGACACTTCCCCAAATACAACATCAGATAATACCCTGTCATTGTATTTGTAAACTCAACTATAGTGAAGCAGCAGTGTGAGGGGTTGACCCTGGCTGGATGCCAGGTGTCCACCAAACTGCACTATCATTCCCCTCCTCAACTGAACTGGGGAGACAAAACATAATTGAAGGGTTGTGGGTTGAAATAAGGACAGGGGGGATCATTCACCAATTACCGTCATGGGCAAAACCAGACTCAGCTTGGACAAATTATTTTAATTTATTACCAATCAAATCAGAGTAGAGTAATGAGAAATAAAACCAAATCTTAAACCCACCTTCTCCCGACCTCTCCCTTCTTCCCAGGCTTAATTTTACTCACCATTTTCTCTACCTCCCTACCCAACAGCAGCACATGGGGAATGAGGATTGCAGTCTGTTCATCACACATTGTCACTCCTTCCTCATCTTGGGAAGGACTCCTCACACTCTTCCTCTGTTCCAGCATGGGGTCCATCCCACAGGAGATGGTCCTCCATGAGCTTCTCCAACATGAGTCCCTCCCACAGGCTGGAGTTCTTCACAAACTGTTCCTGCGGGGGTCCTCTCATGGGGTTCAGTCCTTCAGGACAGACTGCTCCAGTGTCCTCCACAGGGTGACAAGTCCTGCCAGCAAATCTGCTTCAGTCTGGCCTTCTGTCTCCATGAGTCCACAGGTCCTGCCAGGAGCCTGCTCCAGTGTGGACTTCCCATGGGGTCACAGCCTTCTTTGAGTAGCTACCTGCTGCAGCATGGGGCCCTCCCTAGGCTGCAGTTGGATATCTGCCCCACCATTAACCTCCATGGGCTGCAGAGTGACATCCAACCTCACCATGGTCTTCACCACAGGCTGCAGGATAGTTTCTGCTCTGGTGCCTGGAGCACCTCCTCCCCCTCCTTTGTCACTGACCTTGGTGACTGCAGAGCTGTTTCTCTCGCATTCCTCTCTCCAGCTGCCACTGCACAACTGGGGTTTTTCCCTTTCTTAATATGTTATCACAGAGGTGCTACCACCATTGCTGATGGACTCAGCCTTGGCCGGTGGTGGGTCCATCTTGGAAACAAGTGGCATTGGCTCTATTGGACATGGGGGAAGTCTCTAGTAGCTTCTTGCAGAAGTCACCCCTGTAGCCCCCCTCACTACCAAAACCTTGTCACACAAACCCAGTACAAGTGGATAACTAGTAACAGTTACTTTATACAATTTTGGGAAAGGCATAGTGGACACCATCCAACTCTAGCACCTAAGTTAGCCTTGGGAAATGACTCTTCTGTTCATGGAGAAGGGCCCCTTCAAAGATACTTTATAACGAAACCACAAGTTGTGTCCTCTGGAATAGTCTCATTTTTTCTCATTCTGATTTGCTCAAGGAGACTGTGCTATTAATACGAACAGGTACGAGTTTGATTCCTAGAAGTACACTCTGAATACCTCCTGGAGACTGGAGCACTATTCACAAGGTTGCAGCTAAAAGAATGAACAAGTCGTGAAAGGAATGCGAAACTTGTACAAGCAATGTATTTTCCTCAGCATTTATCCATCAGATTTGATGTGGAAACACGGCACGTGTTCGTCGGTGATCATTCTGGGCAAGTGACCATACTCAAACTAGAGCAAGAGTCCTGCAGCCTTGTTACGACTTTTAAGGGACACACAGGTGAGGCCTCAGGAGGAGACCCAGTTTGGTTCTTCATCTGTGCTCAGCGTCATGGTGGTTCGACTGTCCAGTGAAACACTAGGATGGTGTGTGTCAGTGCAGAGCATGGAAGGGAGATGGACCTTAAACTGTCACTGCAGCTTGGGGAAGTTTATTCTTGATTGGTAAAAATGAGAGTGATCAGACTTCTGATCAGAAAACTTCTATAGCAGAAAACGCTACCATCGGTAGGTGCTAATTAAAGGAGAGTGAGACTAGAACTGGTTGTGGTGATTCTGGGGAGAAAAGGATGCTCCTCAAGGAAAGACCCGTATTTGCAGATACTTTTGCCCAAGTGCAATAGACGCATCTTGGAGGCAATAATTGCTTGTTTCACTGGTGGGACTTATGCCCCATCACACTTTAAAAACAGCAAGCCCAGGATGTGATCTTGCCATCTAACAGAAGAAATGGTGGTAATTCCTCAGCATTTTCTCTCTGTCATCCTTTCTCTCTGACTGAACGCTAATAGCTCAGTCACAAGACAGCAGAAGGTAGTTTAGGATACTGCGAAGGTGCCCATAATATTCCACACTTGCTTCCCTTTTGTAATCTCCTGGGAATGATGGGGATGAAAAGCTGTGTAGTCACACCGTGACCATCGTTCTATCACCTTTTCCCGCTCAGTGGATTCATTCACGTGTGTGGCAGCGGAGCCCTCTGCCCGCAGAAGAGCAAGGTGAGGCTTCGGTGGGTTTTCCAGGCTTAGTTTTCAACTGGCAAATATAGTGGTTGCATGGCCTTTGCTAAAGAGACCTCCATTTTAATCACTCTGTGTTTTTTGTCCTGTCTTTATACACACTTTTCTACATTCCTGTCTTCTACTTGCTGTAAAGAAATGACTGTTGTGTGCATCTCCTGTTTCAGGTGGTGTCACTGCTCTCTGTTGGGACCCAATACAACGAGTTTTATTCTCAGGCAGTTCTGATCATTCCATTATAATGTGGGATATTGGAGGAAGAAAAGGAACAGCCATCGAGCTGCAAGGACATAAGTACGTTCAAAGCCCTTCCTCCTGCTTTTATGGGAGAAAAGCTAAAGGCAGAAGCCACATCTGGAAACAAACAGCCCAAAGGTTACAGTCTTCACAAGCCTCAAGCTTGTATGTGTCCCTGTGGTCCATATACAACTGGAATAAGTTGCTTATAGTAAGTTTTTAAACATTGGGCCCACAGACTGGTTTGAGAGTCTGCAAAGGGTGGTGAAGGAAAGCACAGTATCTGCAGTCCTGAATGGGTTATGCCAGAGCTTGCACCTTTGTTGGAAAGAAAAGGGTCCTCAGATGAGAACAGCTTCTGGGGAATTATCGCTTTGTAGGTGTCAAGGTCTTTCCTTCCCCTAGAGGGAGCATCAGGCTTGGAAAATTAGTCCCTTTTCCTCCACATTAACTTTTTCCGTGCCACTTGACCTGCAGCCTGAATTCTAAGTAATGTGCTTTACACACGGGGGCCTTCACCATCTTCTCATTGCAAAGAGGCTTCATCTTTGTACGTACAGACCTCACATTTGTGTAGTGTATGATATGTCTTTGAAGAGCAAGCCTGTGCTGGGTATTGCCTAGAGATGAGAATGGCTCTAGTTCAATGACCTCCTGTCCTTTTAACACTGGCAAAGCAACAAGTTCGTTTCAGTGTATAGGGAGTGCGTAGATGTGGCAGGCTCAGGTCTGGAGAGGCAAAATCCCATGGTGGTTTTCATCTATCGGTTTCTTACACATTCATATGTTTCTTTTGAGTGATACTGAACTGTGCTGACCAACTTGGATGCCCTAGGGATTTCACAGCACTGCAGAGCTCTTGCTGAAATTCCTAGATCACCCTTGTACCCTTCCAGAGGCGCTTGCTAATGCACCACTGTTAGACTTATTACTGTGGAAATTAATTCTCTGAATATGAAGTTAGCCTCTGGATCTTAATCTGTGGCACAGCTGTTGGCAGGCACCGTACAGCATAGAGACCTGGTCCTAAGGCACTTAGAAACATTTCACCTGATGGTGCCACTGGTGTTGGTAGGTGGCTGCTGTGAAGGCAGGCTGTGCTCTACTAACCTGTCCCGTCAAGGCCTCTGGAGGAACAGCCCATATGCACAAGCAAATATGCTTGCCTGAAAGTATTTGCATTGAACTGTTGGAACAGGTCCAGAGGAGGGCCACGAGGATGATCGGAGAGCTGGAGCACCTCTGCTATGAGGACAGGCTGAGAGAGTCAGGGCTGTTCAGCCTGGAGAAGAGGAGGCTCCTGGGAGACCTTATAGTGGCCTTCCAGTATCTGAAAGGGGCCTACAAGAAAGCTGGAGATGGGCTGTTTGTAAGGGCTTGTAGCTATAGGACAAGGCATAATGGTTTCAAGCTGGAAGAGGGTAGGTTTAGAACGGATGTCAGGAAGAAATTCTTCACAGTAAGGGTGGGGAGACACTGGAACAGGTTGCCCAGGGAGATTGTGGATGCCTTCTCCCTGGAAGTGTTCAAGGCCAGGTTAGATGGGACCTTGAGCAACCTGGTCTTACAGGGTGGTGGCCCTGCCTGTGGCAGGGAAGTTGGAACTAGATGATCTTCAAGGTCTCTTCCAACCTTAACCATTCTATGAATCTGTGAAAAGTCCTTTAGGTAGGCAAGGCCTACCTACCAGTGGTGGTAGCAAAGAAAACCAGGTGATGTGGGTTATTTCCAGTTGCTGTATGCTCAGTTGCTGTCTTTATGTAACTCTGTTGTTTTTTTGTTAAGAGTGTCATGTGATCTTTGTTTCCCAGCTTGTAAATAGCTTGAGATGAGGCCTTGGGATGATGAGGTGTTCTTTCTTTCATGAAAGAATGAGCACAGCTTTGGGTGTTTAAACTGAATTGTTTTTCCCATGTTACTTTTTCCATAAAAGAAGAAGCAAAAGCACCTAAATCTTCCACCTTACCCTGGGATGGCTTAGGAATAATTTAGTGATTCCTGTATTTTTTTTGAAACTTTCTATGCTTGTTAGTGCTGAAAGAAAATCTCCAGTAGTTCCTCAGTGTTTCACTGCTAGATGTTGCAGAGATTTATAAAAGCAAAGCTGTTACTGAAGGAGGGAGGGAAACATATGGGCAAGGAAGTGGTTTATAGTGCTTTATTGTATATGCTGCGCTTACTTCTGTACTAGCCATAGGTGGTTGGTTAGTAACTGTCTTTGTTTCTTTTTCAGTGATAAAGTTCAGTCTCTTTCCTATGCTCACCACACCCGGCAGCTCATCTCCTGTGGTGCGGATGGGGGAATCGTCGTCTGGAATATGGATGTTGAGAGGCAGGAGGTAGATACTTTGTTCTCGTTAATTTGGTCTGAAACAGTCTTGGGAAGAAGGGACCTTTCTAAAATGTGCAACTTTCAACCTGAGCAAGATCATTCCAGGGTTTAAAAATGTTTTTTGGGCATGCTCCAGTTGTTATACAGCAATTATGTCATGCCTTTGATAATATGGTACGGGGGAAATTGTCTGGCAGAAAATGCGTGTTAAGTAGGCTGCTAAATGGCTCTTACCCTTTACATTACTGCTCCGAAAGACATCCTCTAAGGAGGGTATTGTCAGATGCTCTGCTTTTGGTTTTCAGCACATCATGAGAAATGTTATCAGTTCAGAGGTAAATGGATGAATTGGTAATTATTAAGGGCTTTTCCGAAAACAAAACAAGAACGCTTTTTGTCAACTCTGGGAACCTGAAACCCAGGGATTTTTTTTTTTCGTGGCCTTACTAAAAAGGCTTTTAACTAGGGCTTCAATCTCCCCTGCAACTCAGTCTTGCTTCCCTCTGGCGTACCCGTGTAGGAGCAGGGTAAGCAAGGACTTGGCTGATCCAGACAGTAGGATTTCACCCACGAGCTCCCAATTGCACCGTGCGGCCAATGAATGTAAGTGGGTGCAAAAACGCACCCCAGCTCTTTGGCGCTGTGGGATCAGCCCCCGCTCAGCAATTTCGGAGACCTGACTCAGAAAGAAGGAAGCGAGTGCTGTGCTGAGTGAGTCAGGCATCAGCCCCGCTCGGCAGGGCGGCAAATCCTGGGAACATGAGTCACTGCAAACCTCTGCCCTGTTCCTGCAGGGGGGTAGGAATGCACCCCAAGTGTCTGCAGCGGGTAGGTGTAAGCAAGGCTTTTGGCAGTACGGGCTTTCACCAGCTTTACTGGTTCTCAAGGGTTTTGGCTTCCCTGGGGTTGTGTGCGTCTCCTTGGAGCAAAGAGGAAAGCTAAGTGGAAAATTGGATTAAAAAACCCTACTGAAATAGGCCTAGACAGGAACTGAGCTGTCTTTTTTTTTTTTTATTAATGTGAATTAGCATTCCAGTTGGCTCTCTTTAATTGCTAATCTAATGGCCAATTATGTCATCAGCTCCAAAAGTGAAACGAAAGCAGAGCGGCTTCCTCCTTCCCAACAGATGTTTCCTTTTTGCTGCAACTCGAACATCCAGAAATGAAAACCTTTATTTATTTGCCGCCTTCGAAAGGCTACGGTAACAGTGAAGACTGGCTTTTTCAAACCAGGAGGCAATACTATGAGAAGGCTGGGTTTAAAAGTAGAAGAGAAATATAATTAGATAAATGAGGGCTTAGCATCAATCTCTGATTTTAAAAAGCTTTAAGAAGGCAACGTCTGAAAGATGCTAGAAGCTGTGTTTCTCTTTGACTAGAAAGCAATTACTTGTCACAAGCGAAATGTCTCCTCCATACATAGGGTTCAGATGCTTAAGAGATGAAACCTAATACATACAGCTGTGAATCTATAGGCATTAAACACAAAGACAGTTGTGGGTAAAAAAGACAAGGATTTGCCCCTTCAGAGTTAAGTGTTAGAAGAAGCTGAAGCACGCTGGGGATCCAAGCTATCCCGGGAGCTGAGGGTCTCCATCAGCCTAACTTTATCTTTGCCTGCTTTCTCATATTATCTTTTTGTTCTTATTCTCAGCTTTGTTTCTTGGCATTTCAAATTGCAGCATATGAGAAGCCAGTGGCTCTGATGTGGTGACTGGAGTTTGATAATAACACTTCCTCACAAAGCATTCAACGTTATTTAATGTCACGGGGTTGGTGGCGGCTGGTGGGAGTGCGTTGCAGTGGTGCCGAGGCAGCGCTGTCCCGGTCTGGCTGGGGCTACACCACTGTGGCGACAGGATGGACCTACTTACCAGCACCAGCTTTGGCCTGAGCTCTTGTTCTGGTGCAGAAAAAGGAGGAGAAGTCATCTGCTGGGAAGGAGTGTTGCTCTGACGAGACCAAGTTAGGACAGACAGACTGACAGCCAGCTGGAAAGGACTCAAGAACCAAGACTCTTCCCAAGTCTCACGTCCCCCAGAGAGTTTCCTAAACATTGTGGGGAGATGCACTGCATGTCCCCCAGCAGCTCAGGGCAAGACAAATGTTGAGGGACCCAAATGTAGAAGAGGAGATCGACTGCCCCCCTCCACATGATCTCCTGCCACTTCAGGTGTTTCCTGAGCTCTTTCAGGATCTGGCAAGACTTGCTTCCCTGCAGGGTGCCTAGTCCATGCTACTCTGCACAGAAGAACCTGGCTGCAGAAGAGAGAAGTGCCTTAAATATTTTTCTTTCTTTTTTTTTTTTTTTTTATTTAAATCTTCTTACCCGCTTCATTCACAGTGTGAGTGCAAAGCAACATGCCATGTTAAGAAACAGAAGACCGACCTTCCGTCATCTTTATGTAAAAGCAGGGAAAAGAGCTGTTTGGGGTTTTAGGCTTGTTCTCATCTTTCTCACCTCTGTGTGTGATTTGTAGCACAGATATCTCTGAAAGCAGGAACACCTCTTGCAGTTTTAAAGAAAGAAAGAAATAATAAAAACCCACCACCACATCAGCATTTCAGATACCTTCTCCTTCCCTCCAGTTGAGCAGCTTGGCTATTGGAAATTCTAATTGTCCCCAGTTCCCACCAGAGGCAACAGCAGATGGTAAATACTGTCCAGACAGGACAGAACATTTTTATGTGCTTTTAATTCCAGTCTTGGAAAGGTGGGAGAAGCTTGTTTGTTCCTGGCTTATTTTTATGATCTTATAATTGAACTCTGCTTTATGATTTGAGTTAGAAGTGTTCCTCTCGTGTCCTTCAAGGCTCAGAGCTGAGCCAATAAAAGACATCCCAGGGAACAGTCAAAATGGCATCTTATGAAAATGGGGATTTGAAATCTAGTTGTTCACGTTACCGCACCTCAGTCTGTCTTTCTTGTCCTGTCTCTAGGTTCCATTTGAAGCTTTTTTGTGTGTTTCTCACTCCCACTTTGTGTTTATGTGTCTGTGTGTTGCAGACCCCTGAGTGGCTGGATAGCGACTCCTGTCAAAAATGTGACCAGCCTTTCTTCTGGAACTTCAAGCAAATGTGGGACAGTAAGAAAATAGGCCTAAGGCAGGTTTGTACTCATCCTTTGGTGTATTAATGTGGTGCAGTTAGACTTCTCTCTCCTAATAGATCATGATCACCTTTTTCCCCCTACAGCCCTGAGAACTCGCAGTTTGTTCTTCCACTAAGTGCTCAATAGTGGGACACTGGGCTCCCTGCTGATCAGGCTTAGTTTTGTGGTCAAAAGGAACACACTTCTTTTTCCTTCTGGTGTTTTTTTTGTTTGTTTTGTTTGGGTTGTTTTTTTTTTTGCAGCCACTCCTAATAGCAAAAGCATGTATTATGCCTTGGGCTGAGTATATTGTTTTGGGACCTTCCATGGCTTTAGCTTTGTGGGTTTTTGAGTATTGTTAGTTGAACATGTTGTAGAAAGAAATTTGCAGCTGATTTCTGGAGACTCTGCTGGAACCAAAGCTTGTTTTGTTGAGATTGGGTAAACATCTGTAACTGCCCGGGCTGTGTTGGAAAAGGCTTATTGGTCTGCTTGGAACATGCTGCTGTATTTTCCTGACCAGAAGGAGCAGGCTGCAGATCACAGAATTTTGGGAGAGGGGTGTAAAAATGCTGAAAGGGATGTTCTCCTGGAGGTTGGAGAAGTCAAGTGTTTGGGGAAGCTGAGCTGCATCTTCTCTTTAATGGTCACCACTGCAGAGCCTGTCTCTCCTGCGGGCAGTGAGGCAGCCGTGCGGTCCTATGCAGCTACTGCAGGAGAAAACGTGAGGTGGATAACAAGGAGAAGAGACGACTGAGAGGGGATCTTATTAATGTTTACAAATATCTGAAGGGTGGGTGTCAAGTAGAAGAGGCCAGTCTCTTTTCAGTGGTGCCCTGGGATAGGACAAGGGACAGTGGGCACAAACTGGAACACAGGAAGTTCCACCTCAACATGAGGAGAAATTTCTTTACTTTGGGGATGATGGAGCACTGGAACAGGCTGCCTAGAGAGGTTGTGGAGTCTCCTTTTCTGGAGACTTTCAAAATCCACCTGAATATGTTCCTGCATGGCCTGCCCTAGGTGATCCTACTTTGGCAGGGGTGTTGGACTTGATGGTCTCCAGAGGTCCCTTCCAACCCTAACATTCTATGATTCTATGAAAATGCAGAAACACTAGTGCTTCTGGGGCTGAAAATGGCCAAAGGAGTTGACTGAGATGATTGGGTGGCAGATGTTCATAATTTGAGACTGGCATGAGACTCCAGAATGACACTGTGCTAATGTAGCTCTGTCCTACCTGGGGACGTCTTAATCTGTCGTGTGCTGCTGAGTAGTGGTGTCATGCCCTACACTCCCAAAGTGAGACTTCTAAGAACATGGGTAATGACAGCTCCCAGACCTGCAACAGGTGCCCAGCTGGCTGGGACACATCTCCTGGATGCGTAGGAGGAATCCTTGTCCTGTCCTCCCATCTCTAGCTGTGCTAACAAAAATAGGACAGCTCAGACTTCCTTTTTTTCACCTTCCACTCTGTTGAAAACTCCCTGTAACACTGGTCACATTCAGTGTAGAAGCCCTGACCCATAGCTACATCCACAGCTGCCAAGTGGTGGAGGTGGTGATGATTTACTGGGCGGTGTATTGTGTCATTCTGGAGCATGGGAGAGATGTAGAGTTCACCTGATCTGGGTGGTGCTGTATCTGACAGTTCCCAGTGTCCATGCTAGCGATCAGCTGCTGCTTGCCCCAGAGAGTGGAGGAGGGGAAAAGAAGTAAGATTTCTACTCCTCACCCCCCTTGATTCTGAAGTCCTTGCCTGTGTTTCATCATCTTCCTCGAAAGTCACTTTCCTGTTTGCTGCAGCCTCCGCTGGGTCTTGCTGGAGTGAGCTGATCAAGCCAGTGGGACCTGAGCAGTGATGTGGGTTTGTGGCTGAAGATGCCTTTCCACGTGTTGTCTCCTACAGCATCACTGCCGGAAGTGTGGGAAAGCCGTGTGCGGCAAATGCAGCTCCAAGCGCTCCTCCATCCCGCTGATGGGGTTCGAGTTCGAAGTGCGGGTCTGCGATAGCTGTCACGAGTCCATAACGGATGAAGAGTAAGTGTGGACACTGACCCGGCGGGCACTGGAGTGGGGCAAAAGTCCTGCATCTGGCAGGGCCTGGGCAGGTACGAGGCTCTGGGAGGGAGCAGCCCCGTGGGGTGATCCCTATGCTCTTCCAGCGAGATAAGTCTCTGTGGTCCCTACCAAACTGGAGGGAAAGGAAAGCTTTCATCACTGCTTTTCTCGTGCCAGAAAGGTCTCAAAGTGGAATTTACAGAGAGGTTGCTACATTGATGACTTATAGCAGCACCCAAATCCTTATTTCCTTGATTGAGAACATTCTGGGGGAAAATCATGCAGTCATGGTCTTTGCTGATTTTTGGATTTCTTTCTTCAGGCGGGCGCCCACAGCTACGTTCCATGACAGTAAGCACAATATCGTTCACGTACACTTTGATGCCACCAGGGGATGGCTGTTGACCTCAGGAACAGACAAAGTTATTAAGGTAGGAAAGAGGAGGTTGCTCTCGCTCCTGTATTTCACTTCCCCTTCCTCTCCCGTGTGGTTGCAGGTGTGTCCTACCTGTGTTCTTCCGCCCAGAGACCTCTCACTGATGAATCTCTGCCCAGTGAAGACCAAAGTGGTCTCAGTCTGTGAAGTTATTGCCTGAAGGGGCTGGGACAAGTGCTCACTGTAGCTTTTCCTCTGGGAAGGCAAACTGTATTTCAACACCGTGAATCTGAGTTTGTGTGGCTAGATAAAGAAATAGCTAAAATAATGAGTCAGTTTATGAATAATTGCCCAAACCCCTCACATTGTGTTTTGACTGTGCTAATCATTCAAATTAGCAGTATAAGGTGGGGTTTTTGGTTTCTATTTAGGCCAGCTATGAACCTGGCATAGTGACATGCAGAATGTCATTTGGTCAACCTCCACCAGTCTGACACAAGTGCTGGAAAAATGAAGTCCAAGTTCCTCAGACTTGTATCCACCTCTAACCATGTACCCTCTCTTACGTGAAAAAGAAAAAAAATGGTGCAAATTATTTAGAGGTGACATTCTATATTTTATTCTCTTTTACCATTACTCACTGTGTTATCTTTTATTATATTAACAGTTGTGGGATATGACACCAGTAGTGTCTTGATGGTACATCAGTGGAACTTGAAAGGTGGTATTTGCAGAAGAAAGAGCTTTCCTAACCCTAATCATACTGCAGAAGACAGATAACGCTGGGTGCACACGACAGATGAGAAAGGAACTAATACGTTTACAACGATTTTACGTCCTCTGTTTGATCAAGACCGAACATTTGCACGAAGACTCTTTCCACTTCTTCTCAAAATATACAAGAAGGTATTTTTTTAACTAACGGTTTGTACAATCTGACTTCTGGTGTCTTGCGTTTGTCTGGAAAATCCATGTGTGGTGCAGTTTTTCGTTTTTATACTTCACTATGTCAAGATACCTGCTGCTCTGTACAGAGGGTTCTTGGGTTGTGTCTTTACCGTGGGAGTTTTCGGTATCAACAGACTGTACACGGCAATCGGCTCCCCCCGCGGCGAGTACCTGTTGAGTTGGGATGTTTCTGCTGACCGTGCTCCCTTCAGCGGAGGAACTCCAGGCGCGGCATTTCGTGTTCTCCGGCGGCATCACCGAGGAGAGCCGACGGACTATTGCGATTCCTAAAAGGGCTCTACCATCTACTTGTCCTAGCAGACGTCATCCAGAGAGCATTTGATTGGTTCGTAGTAGCTAAAACCCAGCTTCCTGCCTCGTTCCCTCCTGCACGCGTCACCAAACCAGGGGGCCAGGTTGCTTAGCAACTGATTTCTACAAAATCTGGAAGAGTTTTCCAACTCGGAGCGTTACGCGGAGCGCACAGACCTGTTTGAGTTGGATGAGGCTGACAGGCTGGTTAAGTTATTGGCAACAGGAACTTTTGGGAGTGTGTGCATGGGGGGCGGGGCAGATCTAAAATTGGTCTAGGTCTGAAAAGTCCGGTTTACCTCTACCTCTACCTTGCGCAGCAACGTTTCAGCATTTATACCTGTCTGTGGTGTTGAAGATGAATTTGATTTTCCTGTTTTCCATATGGTTAGTCATATTTATTTTTTAAAATGCTGACGGTTTTTATTAATTTCCTCTATAGACCAGAAACTGATATTGCTTGAATCATGCCCATCGTCCTCTTGTCATATTTCATGATTTCTTTTAAAAATAAAAAGTATTCAAAAACCTTGATTGACCTAAATTACCTTTTTAGAAGGACATTGTCAAGATGAATAAACAAAAGAAGCCCCCCCCCCCCCCCTCTTTTTTGAAAGAGAACTTCTCTGAAGAGTCAGCTCGCTGTTCCTTTAATCCATTTCACTTTTTCACGCACTATTGCTGATGCACTTAGAAGAAACTGGTCAGTGGTGCTCAGTCTTGCCCCATGTCAAACTTTACTTTTCCCCTCTAAAGTGGGGAGGCCTCAATGTTTACCACTACAGGGCACGTTGCTACCTAGAGAAGCTTTGTGGTTTTACTTGGGTGATCATGCCAAAAGAAAATAAAGCTTCTCCTTTGTTTGCCCAGCAGTAATTCACTTCTGAGGAAACAGAAAGACTAACAGAATCCATGGCCTTAATTCTAGACCAGTGAGCTGCTGCAGTAAAGGGTGAGTGGACTTTCACGTGTGTGTCGCAGGACTGCTACACATTTCCAGGGAAAATTCTCTTTTCAAACATCCAACAAGTTGCGCTTAAGCATTTTACAGTCATGTTCTCTGAAATGATGCCACCCTGGCTTTCCTTGTCATGGAGCCTGTTGTTGGTTCCCTTCTAGGCAGTGTATTTTAAAGCATATTTTTAAACATAATTCACATAGCACTAGAAAGATTCTTTTTCCAGCTTGAATGTTACTTGTTCTCTAAGTCCTCCAACTTTCTGTCCTGGAAGCTAGATGCTTGTTTCCTCTTGGGAGACTTTTCATTACACCTTGAGCGTGTTCTCTGAGGACTGAAGTGTTCTTGGGCTGACAAAACTATGCAACGTGAGCAAGTTGCCTACCAATATTTCATTTAAACTGGAGAAGATGTTTGAGACTTTGCTGGACTACGCTGTTCCACATGACCTTGGGCTCAGGGCCTTTTGGCCAAAGACCTGACTTGCTTTGATGTGCGGAGAGGACTTCTCAAGGTGGCAGAAACATGAGAGCACCAAAGTGAATTTAAATCACTGTTCAGTGCTCTGTTCCTGAGGAGTTGTAGCGGTTGCAACAAGCCTGGGACTCCAGCACCAACTGTGCTTGCACTGATGGAGCAGTGGAGTCAGCAAGCTGAGGATCTGCCCCTCGTCCATTGGAACAGGTAAAGCTCAAACGAAGGTGAGAAACTGACTCCAAAGGAGACTAAATTTGGGAGTGAGGTGTCTTTGGACCGCTCTGCAGTAAACTCTTGGCCACACCCCCATTCTTTTCCGAGGAGCTGTGGTTTCAGTGTTGCTTATGGGTGGATTTTGGGTATACAAATCCATTTTGCAAAATTTCCCTTGCTGTTCTCTCTGACTAAACTACCTGCAAGATTATCTGAATTTAACCTGAACATCCCCTTATTCTGCAGTCTCAGTCTTGGCTTAGAAAGTTATATAAGATGAAAGTAAAGCTGAGGGAGAAAGGGAAGTTTGTCCCTTTGCTATGACCTTAAGAGCTCTAATGTAGAGATATGAAGGGGAAATAGATGTCTCTAATACAAACAGTAATTCCTTTACATCCCAAATGAAACAAGGATTTGACACTGGGAAAGTGCCTGCCTTCCTGTTCTGCCATATGAGGGTTACAGCCTCAGTTTCTTCTGTCTTCTAGATCTGCACAAAAAGGGATCCCTGTTTCCTGGTCCTTTGCTTTTCCATTTTAGTTGCTGAATAACAAATCTATTTTTACGAATTGCATTATTGGGGTGGGGGGATGTCTTTTGGTACAGATGTAAACTATGCCGCACCCCACATACCCACCCACTCGCTGTGAAAAAAAAACAAAGTCCCCTTCGCCCAGGGCTGCTGCAGTGCAGCAGCAGGCTTTGGGCGGTGTCTCCTGCTGTGCCAAGGAGTCTACAAACAATGCTGGCCTTCCTCTGCTCTTCGCATTAGAAAAATTGGTTTTCATTTCTCTTTTAGCTGGTGTTCCCTTGTGGGAAGAGGCAGGGTTCTTCAGAGCTTCTACTGCTGGTTTTGGTTTTAAAATGAACAGTTCCAGTTGCGCTTGGGCAGGTGACGGGGCAGGCACTGGTCACAGACACAGGGCCTGAGCAGCCGTGTTCCAGGTGGCTGAAGGAAGATGAACGTCAGCCCCAAACTTCAGTCTTTTTAAGCTGAGAATATGTAAGTAAAGGGAGAAGCATGTGAGCAGCAGCTTGCAGCGATAGCACTGATGGTCCTTCCGTCTGCTGGAGACTAACCTCGTGGTTAGAGGTTGCTAAAGGAGGGTAGTGCACAGGGCTAAAAGTCAGCAAGTGTAACAGAGAATAATCCCGAATGGTGACGTCTGTGTGTTCAGCTGTTAGCACTCTTGTCTACAGTTGCTCTTTACAGGGAAGCCCACGTGACCCCCCTGCCTTGTCCTCTTGAACTTGAGGCCATCACCTGAATGTCAGCACCTTGACTCTCAGCCCATCAAAAGTGATAGCTGTGCTCTGCCTGAGAGGGGAGCACGAGTATCTCCCGAACTGGGAAAAGGAGGGATGTGTTCCCTCTGTGTGGGGTTGGTTGCTGATAAGAAGGTGGATGGCTGGACACACAGAAAGGATTGTACGTGATCAAAAAAGAGATGATGGAGGGAAAAAGGTTTGCTTTATGCCTGCCGAGGAAATCACTGTTAGAAAGGAATATGCAACTTTTTTTCCCCAACTGTGTCGAGGTCTGAGCTCCCTACTATTGAGAGAGAGATGAAGCTACTGGATAAAGTCCAGCAGAGGACCACTAAGATGGCAAAGGGACCGGAGCACCTCTCCTACGAGAAAAGGCTGAGAGAGCTGGGACTGTTCAGCCTGGAGAAAGCTCAGGGAGGATCTCATCAGCGTAGAGAGATACCTGAAGGGAGGGTGCAAAGAGGATGGAGCCAGGGTCTTTCCAGTGGTGCCCAGTGACAGGACAAGAGGCAATGGACACAAAGCGAAAGACACAAACTTGACTCGTGTGGTTTAGTTTCCCAAAGGCTGAGCGTTGCTTCTGACTCTACTTGGTAAGTTAAGTTCACCATACTAACCAGTATCTTGTGGTCTATGTTGTCCTTCAGAATAGAGGGATTCTATATTGGGAAAAAAACTACTGGCTTTTGTTCAGGTCAGTATTTCCTAGGAATACTGCTCAGCAATTTGACACATCCTTTCAGGTAATTGGACTTTCCAGTTCTGGTCCATTATGTAAATAAGTGTCTGCAATGCAACTGAATAAACTGTGCCAGTTTACCTCCACCAAATTAATTTCTGTTAGCTTCTGGCTGTTACTTTTCTTTCTCTATGTGTGTGTTGATTTGTAACAAGGAATTTGGGTTATGGAATTTTGCCTGGAGCCATTCACCTACCTACCTGTTCTGTGAGTTGGCATAAACCTGACACCCGCTTTATGGCCAAGCAGGCTCATTCCTCTGCCACGACAAATTGTCACTCTGACCCCCCGGCAGCAGGTAAGCAGCCAAGGGAAGGAGGGTGTTTGGGCAGTGCACCAGCTGTGCAATTTTCTGCATTGCGCCGAGGCCCCCTGCCCATTGTGGATGCTCAGCTGGAAAGTAAAGGGAAGATGCCCAAGAAGGTTTTTAACCATTAAGGAATGCCATTTTCTGGGATCTCCCTGAAGTTTGCTCCAGTGCAGGTTTTACCCCTCTTCCTCTCTGCTAGCAACATTTTCATCTGTGAAATGCCACTGGCACTGCAGGCCCAACAAAGGTTTGAGTTGTTTCTTGCGACATCAGGCCGAAAACCTGGCCTGCTGTAGACCTGTGTCTCTTTGCAAGGCTGTGCACTGGTTTTTAGAGAGAGAGAGAGAGAGAGAGAGAGAACAAGTTTCCTTCACAAGAGCACATAAGTTTTCCTAACATTTATCTGATGGCTCCCTCTAGAGAGTGGACCATAAATACTGACCTACTTCACAAACTGCAGTTCTTGGATTAGGTCACTGTTAGTCCCAGAAGTGTTTTTGTTACACTTGCTGCCTGTTAGACTCCTTGCCTTCTCCGTGCCGCCTTTCTCTCGTTGGCTACACCAGCGCTGTTAGGATGACGGCAGGAATACAGAGTTTGCAAGCCATCTGATTTGCATTCCAAAATTTTATCCTGGAATCAGTTGCTGGATCTGCCCCAATGCACCCAGGATGACCTCTCCCCACAAAACAAGAGATGTAAACCTGAGGGGCAAACAGAAAGACACAACAACCTGAGCTGAGCGAGATCTGAAACTTCCCACTGCCAGTCAGAGAGGTAACGGCTCATTTAGAAAGGCAGTGGGTGGACGTTGTCCAGCACTAATTTTAGATAAGACCCAGTGTCATGAGAAGGGCCACCTTATTTTTGCAGGGTGCGTGAGAAAGCAACACACATAGGGCCTGGAAGAAGGGCAGGGGCAAAAGGAACTTGCGGATTAAACTGGTTTATAGCTGTCCTTCTCCACTGGAGTCCATGACCACCAGCTTGTTCTCTGACAGAGTAACTCCATGTTCAGTCTCCACTCACCGAGTTAAACACTAGTTAACGAAAGCTAGAACTGCTCCTACTGCAATGGCTTTAAAAAAAAATGCTCTGTCATTCCAAAAATACAGTTAGTGATTGAAAATTGACATGTCTGGCTCAGGGCTGCATCCCACCAAAAATAAATCGTTTATACTGAGTTTTTCAGCACTGACTTAAGTCTGTCTATATTGAATCCTACAGAGAAGCTCCCCTCTGTGTGCAGGCAGGGCATGTTTGACATCCCACCTGAGCCTTGTTGAAGGGGAAGGGGTGTCCCTGCTTCCATCTTGTTCACAGTGAGTGAACCAGCGTAAGCCTGGAGAGTTTGTTAGGACGGCACAGAAGCTGGCGGCTGTGTTGGTGCAAATGCAAACAGCTGGTGTTTGTAGTTTACTCCAAAAGAATGAGGCAGGTAGGGGAAAGCCCTGCTGTTCAAAGGCAAATGACAAATAATTGTTTATACCTTCAGTCAGATGATTGATTTATTTTGTTTTCTTTACAAAGAATAAACATGGCCCTGAAACTAAACTGAGAAGAGGAAATGCAGCTTACAAAATCATCTGGCACATGTTACCCCGACCTCCTAAAATTTTCACCCTAGATTGAAATGTTTCGGTGGCCCTGCATCCCTGCAGTCAGTCCTGGTGCACTGTCGATGATGGGCTGTGCCCTTCCACTAGGACATGAAGAAATGACTCTATGTGGGGTCTGTGGACTCCTCTTTGTGCAAAATCCCTGAGAGCAAAAACACCCCACCTTCCGACTAGGTGACTTCACAAAAATGCAGGAAAAAAAATGCACAAGCCTTCAGAATGTGAATAATTAAACAACTGAGGTCAGCCATTCGAGCCTGAAAGCTGACACAAGAAATTTTGGGCTGAGCGTGGAAAGGGAAGGGCAGGGAGAACAGCTGCTGTGCTCCTCGGTCAGCTCCTGTAAACCAGGTGTGCACTGAAGCCCTCAGCGCTCACTGCTGAGCAAGAATTTGCACCACCTTCTGGTTCTGGTCATCTGTCGCTTGGGTGCTGCTTTTCTCTCGCCCCTAAAATTCTGTAGGCGGCACTAAATGGCTGTGCTTACAGACAAGTACAAGTCACTCACTCTGAAGGGCACTACCGCCAAGCCCCTCGCTGACTTTACAGTCACACGCTGCGTTTGCTCCCGGAGAAAAGGGCTGAATAAAAGCAGGCATCATCGGGACCATGATACCAGAGTCGGGGAGACTGGATGTTGTTTCAAATCTCTATCCTGTGTTTGAATTCTTTTTAAATCACAAGTGCTCTTAAACCACAGTATCTGACTTTTTGACACTGTGACCAAACTTTGATTAAAGCAGTTTTCATGTCTTTGGCTTCATTTTTAAGCTATGACTGAAAAAAAAAATAAAAAAAAAATATATAGGCTATTCAAATACATCAGTATAGAATGTGGACTAAAATATTTGTGTTTTATATATATACATACAGTGCACTTTTGTTTACTTTTATGAATTATTTAAATACCAGTCCTTAAACTTTTCTAAGACACTGCAGATCTGCAAAGCAACTTGACTTAAATACTCAAGTATGCAAATGTTTTTATTAGCCTTGCAACTTCTGGACTGAGAAACCTAACTTATGTGCTTCCAGCCATGCTCTTGTTTTCACTAACTGTATTTAACTGTTTGGACCATGTAAAGTCCTTCTAAAGGACCAGACTTCTAGGAAATAAACGTCTGTGCAAGTCTTGCTGTTGTCTTCTTTCACTGTAGTGTGAGAAGGAGTTAAGTTTCTGAAATGAAGCAATAGCTGGAATGCTGATCCAGCCTCTTCAGGAAAAGCTGTGACAGCCTGACTTGTCTCAGCACTGCTTACCATGGGAAAACTGATTTCAGGGCCTCTCTGACAGTAAAGCCTTTATTTCCAAGGAGACTGACAATAGGCTGAGAAGTTTGTTCCTAAACTAACCATACAATGTCTTTGAATAATGAGCAAATGCCATCAGCCAGTAGGATATCTTTTGGGAAGCTAAATTATGTAAAGTAGACAAAATGAGTTCTCCTCTGCTCCTCAGCGTGGCCTTTAGCTTCCAGTCCCTGCAGAGAGCTCAGGAAGGCCTGTGTTCTATTTGTGTCCAGGTCTTCTGCCCCACCACACGGATCTGCAGCCTTGTGTAAACCGGGAGTGCAACCTGGCGGCGTTCTGTGCGTGCTCGGCTATCAAACCCGCTCGGTTCAGGAGGAAATGTGTTACTAATAGTGCTGGCTTTGCAGTTAAATCTGAAATATGTAAGACAAAATGAATCCCACCTGAATGTCTTAGAATGAGCTGACTGTCGTCCCTGTCAGTAGAAAGATGCAGGAATGCAGGTGGTGTTTCTTAAACTGGATCCAGATGCTTCAGGGTTTAGGAGTCATGATAATGTTTAGTAGATGGTTGGTCTTGATGATCTTGAAGGTCGTTTCCAACCCTAATGATTCTATGATTGTGAAAAAGCGTTTTTCCTTCTACTGATTCACAGTGCAAAGCCCAGTAAGTAATTCAAATATCCACAGGTCAGATAAGAAGAATCCCATCCTCCGAGTCTGGAAAGAAACTGTTCCAGGCAAAATACAACCCTCTCTCATCAGGAGATGGACGTCTCCTCTAAAACTTGTGCCCCTCAGTGTTCCCTTCCCCATCCTAATCGATTCACAATGATAAAGCAATTCCCTTTGACCTTTCACAGACATGACAAGCACGACAGCTTGGCAAAGTAGTTCTTTTCCTGCCTCGAGTCGTGCAGCCATTTCTCCACTGGATCCAGCCTTGTCTGGGTGTGGTATGTGTTGAAACCTCCTACTTCATGGTGTCTTGACATAAAGGGGATAATATTCAGTCCTGGTTCCACAAAGTAATGTGGAAGGCATTTGGCAGCGTTCCTAAATTCTTGCTGTTTAAACATGAGGAAGCAGATCACTTCTGCATACCAGCACTGATTTATAGAAACTGAAGGTCGTGAGGAATCCTTCCTCTTAAACTAAGCAGGCGATGCAGGAGAGAGTTTCTGCATTCCCAGTTCCAGGTCTGAGCCCAGCCGCCCTCACGCAGTGACGGAAGCCACCAGCCTGTCAAACACAGTGCTTAAACACGGTTGAAAACATTTACTACTTCTTTCCTTAAGGAAAGTAAATGTCCTGAAGGACACTCCTCTGCCTTTCTCTATGCTGAGCATTTTAAATGACTTGGGGTTACTTCACCAAGCCTTGCATTTTACTTCTTTAATGCCTCCCAAATTTTCTTCTAATTCAAAGAACACAACCTTACTGTGTACCGAGACAGCAGGTGCTCTCACAATGGGAGAGACTCTCGGCATCAGAATAAAAATGTTGCAGGCCCCGCTCTCCCCCATGGTGAGAACACCTGAACACAATTTATTTTTAACGGGTCTATGGCATCCTACTTCCCCTCAACAGCAGGAGCACTACAGCGCTGCGACTGGGTAATTAGAAGCTCTGTGGCTACGCCGTGTCAGCAGTGACACTTTTAAGTTCCTGGAGAAGCGCATTTAAACTTCTGGGAGAACTCTTCCAGCACCTCCATTAGCTTCTCCTCATCCTCCGGTGGACTGTGGGTGCTTGCCAGGGGTAAATGTGTAGGGACTGGCTGCCTGTCTGGAAGACAAAAAAAATATAAGGGAGTGCGTAGGGACCGGAACATCTCTCTTCTGAGGAAGGGCGGAGAGACCTGGGGCTGTTTGGTCCAGAGAAGAGAAGACTAAGAGGGGATCTTATTAATGTTTACAAATAGCCGAAGGGTAGGTGTCAAGTAGAAGGGTCTTTTCAGTAGTGCCCTGAGATAGGACAAGGGGCAATGGGCACAAACTGGAACACGGGGAGTTCCACCTCAACAGGAAGAAAAGATTCTTTACTGTGAGGGTGACGAACAGGCTGCCCAGAGAGGCTGTGGAGTCTAGAAAATCTAGAGACTTTCAAAACCCACCCGGCTACGTTCCTGTGTGACCTGCCCTGGGTGATCTTGCTCTGGCAGGGGGCTTGGACTTGATGATCTCCAGAGGTCCCTTCCAATCTCTACCATTCTATGAAATCCTTATTGGAACATCTAACGACCTCTTCTAGCACAAAGGAGATTTTTCTGCTGAGCTCTATACTGCCCAAACACACTTCATGGTCTTGAAGCCAGGAAACTTACCCTTCTAGCCATCTGTAAACAATGTTAGTTAAGCGTATCTTCCAAACCAGAATTAAACTAGTTCCATTTGCATTCTGGAAGTAGAGTGATTGTCCTTTAGCACGATATGCCTTAGGCTGGGGAGCAAGACCTCCTTTGCATCTAGGGACAGTATAGATAAAAGGCAGCCTTAACTGGGGGTTACTTCTGCTCTCTGTCACTTGTGCAACTTCTGTAGACAAAAGACCAATTAACTTGAGATGGTTGTTGCAGGCAAAGGTTGCTTTTGAAGCACGGGACAGAGTTTTTCCTTGCCTCCCAGATAATGTTTCTAGAGCTACACAAATTACCAAGCTGGTACCTTGTAGCTTGGCTTATTTTCAATCTTCCATTCTTAAAAAATAATAGTTAAATTCTACACGCTAAAGAACTTAAGCTAATTGCTCAATAAATAACGTGTATCCAACATATATATATATATTTGCTCAATTTTATGTTCCCCTTGGTTTTCCAAATCTCATACTCCTCACTTTTTGTAAATATAGCTGTAACACCATCCATTCTAAGAGATTCTTCTCTCCAAAAACATGATATCTAGAGCCTGGGAACCTTATGACAAAGCTCTCAAGATGTCTGTGAAGCAACCGCCAGAGTGCTGGTGAGCGCTGTTGGCCTATTCAGTAAGTCCAATTTAGGCAGTAGCCAGCTGAGACTAAAGGAACAAGCTGTTGCAACACTGGGCAGCAGATTTCTCCGCAAGCCTATCAGGCTGCCATCAGGCTTCCCAGGGGAGCAGAGACGTTTGCTCTCTGAAAAGCAAGTGTTGTAACTGGCTGCACAAACCACAGAACTTCTGCTCATGGAAAACTGAGGAGAGAGAAACATGTAGAGGAACGTACCCTTCTGCATCACTGACTATGAACAGCTTCCTACCTAATTGTACTGCTTTAGCCTGTGCTAAAGTTTGGGAACTATGTGTGAAAGCCAAGTTCAGCATCACAGAGAAGATGCTTCTAGTCTCTGGAAAGCAGGACTCTGTCAAACATTTTTTAATTTATTTTGGAAGACGCAGGGAATTCTGGTTGTACGAGTCATGTTCTCACTTCTCTCTTTTTTTTTCCCTCAGGAAAAAAAAAAACCAAACTGCTAGCTTTGGTTTGCACCCAAAGGGAACGGAATAAAAGAGAACAGAGGAAATGGGGGGAAGGTGTGACTGATTCAGGAAATGGCTGTCTAGGACCAGAAGAGCAGGGTCTGTGGCAAAGTGCTCCTGCACACAAAGCCTTTTACCGAAGAGGGCCCATACTAAGTTGTGGCTTCCAAAGGGCGGTAGGAGAGAGAAGTAAGTGACCTCATCGCTATTGGATAAGCATGGGACACAAACACAGGACTTCTCTTGCAGCCTTGAGCGCAGTCATGCCAAGATCAAAGCTCTCAAAAGACAACAGCTAGAGTTAAAGAGCCAAGGTGTGGTCCCTGTTTACTAGAGGTTGGGGTAGACAAAGGCTAAAGACAAGAGGCTGGTGGAATTATGAACTAGAGAGAACAACTGAGTAGAAGCATTAGGACCAGAAGAAGGTGACAGGAGTATACAAAAAGCAAAACCTGCTTCTACAAAGAAGACTGACCAGATGGGATGTGGGGTTTCTGCACGCACCACACGACCACATGAAAAATGTCTGGTTAAATATCTGTTAACCAATCCTGTGTGACTGTCTGGGAGGGTGCAGAAGGGATATAGTCAACTCAACTTTGGAAAAAACTGAACTTCCTGCACGCTGCGCCTAGAAATTCAGCAAATGGGGATTTGAGTGCCACATCCAACAAAAGCACTGGGCTTCTGTAAGCAATTACTCCGAGCTTTGCCCTTCTCCTTCTGGACTGACCTGCATCACCATTAAGACATCTCTGCTTCCAGCTGCTCCTACTAAGGTGCCTGTCATTTGCCTGGGAGAAGAGAAAGGCTCTGACCTGGTTTTCCATTCCCTGCGCTTACAGTGCCAAAAACGCCAGTGTGCTCAAGTCTCTGCCCAGCATCAGAGAAAGGGGGAACTGGCAGTTTTAACTAGCACGGAACAGGAGGAAGAAGAGCCTGTCCAAGTAAAGTAACCCCCCAGTGCTTTGCAAGAAGGATGCTTTTATGATCCCAGCATCATAAAAGATGCTGTTTGACTGCTGTGATTCGCCTGCCCCTGGCACAGTCCTGCGTACAGCCATTTTCATTAAAACCCAACCCTCCCTAAATAAACGCTTTCAATTCTTTATCAGCTGCTTTAGAAGACATGGACAAAAGTAGGAACATGACAACTTAACAGGGCTGCTCTCTTGTTGCACAGCGCTCATTTGAGCCTTTCCTCCGGGGACAATTTTGAGAGATACTTTATCCCTTTGAACAACAGTTGCCTGGTGGAGCCTTCGTCCCCTTCCAGACCAGATGGGGATCCTACAGTTCAGGCAGCTCAGGGATCTCTGCTATGCAACGTTAAGACACCACCACCTTACCTTGAAAGAACAAGCCGCTCGGTAACTTTGTTGCTTCAGCTGATACTGCCAGCCATACGACAGTATCAGCTCCCTGGGCCTCTGTGCGCAGGCTATTCTTCATCTTCTGATAGAAATCTGGCATCGATGACCTTACAGCTAGAAAGAATAACAATGGAAAAGTGGTCTGCCATGTGAGGCTTTTTTGATTTAAAAAAAAAAAAAAGAAAAAAAATAGCAGCTTATAATTGCTATTATGAGTGTTGGAGGAAGAGAAGGCATCTCAGTTTATGACAGAGAACAAGTGTTTCCCCACAGAAAGGCGTACGATGACTTGTGATCCAATCATGCTTAAACTGCCAGGTGATTCCACCAGTTTTTTTGTTTGGGTCAAATTACAGGGACAAAACTATTTGGGAGTTGAGAACAGGATCAGCAAGAGGTTCCTCAGCCAATTCCATTCTAAAATGCAAAGAAGTAAGACATGGGGGAAACAGAAATACCAAAATCCAGGTATTCTAACAGGATTTTACTTTCTCATCAGTTTCAGGAAAAGTTGCAGCATTGTATCTAAAAGCTGTATGGTGAACAGCACCTAAACCATCTACAGAATTCATGTTTAAACTCTGGTTTCTTTTTATTTTGTCCAATAGGTGATGATTGAAGGGCCATCCCCTGCAGCTGATTATTTTGGGGGGTCGGAGAGTCCTTGAACTTGAAGGTGGGATAACTTCAGGGTTCATTAGGCTTGAAATCCATGAAGGATGTGCAAAAATAAATGTATTTTAATGAAAAAGAAACACCAGGATATCTAGTTGGAAAGGGCAGTTTTCAAGCATCAAGTAGACAGGGTAAATGCTTCTGTCATCAGAAGTAAATTTGGGAAACTGCATCCCTGAAAAAGACCTGGAGATTAGATTGCTAGTCTGCTCGGGTGTTAGGGACTGGTAACATACTGTGGAGAGCAACATGCATACTGGATAACCGACGCTGGCCTGCCTGGCGAGACGCAGTTGCCGAAGAACAGCTGCAGCTCAGACAAAGGGCTGCCTGGCCAAAAACACTGCTTCTCGATGACACCAAATGTTTCGAGGAAGAGCAGAAGAATAGGGCTTGCCCAACGGTGCCTGCTCCACTTTTCTATATGCCCTCACAAATTCCTACTGTCTGCATGTTGGTACTTACAGAGGCAGAAGCTCTATCTGTGTGTTTAACAGTCCCACTAGAAACATCATGTAAAGGTTACCTTAAAGCCCTGTGGCTCTGCTGTGCGTTTGTGCGGGACTGGAACCATTCCCTGCCTATTACTATTCTTTGGTTATACACCCATAGCAGACACTGTGCAGAACAGAGCTACCAAGGGGGTACTAAACTACTTCAAGCACCAGTTTGGAGCCAAGAAATCACTGCACCTGTTAGAGAACTCTACCAGAAAGTTTCAATTCTCTTTGCTTTTCAAATAATGCTAAAAAAAATAAAAAAATACAGTTAGAGTGTCAAGCAGATGTTACCTGGAGTGTCTGCCCAGCCGGGGTGCATAACAGAGAAATGGATGTTTCTGTGAGCTTTGGCCCACTGTTCTGTCAAGACAACTTGCTGTCTCTAGGACAGAGCAAAAAGAGCCAGACTAGCATCAAATTCCAAGTCCAAGCAATACCAAGTTAGTTCCCAGGGAGACAGAGTACATCAAGCGTGCGGTACACACCAGGGCATTTATGTATAGCAGAAATACACCCTTGCTCATCCCGACTGGATTTATTGGATAATTTTCTCAGAGACCACCAGGGTCATTGCAATCCATATCCTGACCACAAGCCTCCATTTAAAGTGGTCACGCTGCTTTTACTGACCATGTCAACTTGCTGTAGACTGCAGGTGAGAACCAAGCAAGCAGAAAGGGTTTGTCGGATAAAACCAGTTTTCCCCCTTGAGACTTGTATCAGATCAAAGGAAAGTCTAGCTCCCCATGCAAGATGCTCTCGGTATGGGTTGGACACAATGGGAAAGCAACAGCAAACAACAGGCTTTTTGCAAAGCAGGTGGTAGAAGCTGCCCAGCAAATGAGTGCTGGGCTTTGTTTTCAAAGCCATGGACAGTACCTTGTTTTGTGCATACACCATAGTTCCATCAAATGTCCCAGTTCCCGACTGTAAGTCAGATACGTTTAACTTTTGAACTAACATGCCCCCAGAAGAGACAGTTATCTGTAATCAAATGAATGAAAAGCGAATGAAAAACAAAGGAATGAAAACCAAAGGAATGAAAAACAAAACCAGGGACTCTCCACAATGGCACTCATGCATGTAATGTGGTCTTCAGGCCTCATTGGGAAGTCCTTAGAGAGCAGGATTCCTCTGCATACCCTTTGCACTGTGCTGATGTGTGGAGTGTACCCGATGATGAGTTGGAAGAAATAGAATTTATTTTTTTTTTTAGAAAGTGATTTTCACTCAAAGTGGTGTTGATTCCTTCAGGGAACTTTGTGCTTCTTCCTTTCAAAAAGTAATCAGGAGAGAGAAAATAGCAGAATAGCACTATTTGTCATTTAGCATTTATGGAAGTTGATTAGAAAACAAGAGATTGTCTAAAACCTGGGAAACTTCACTAAAATGTACCTCCTGTCCTATTTTACACCAAGATCTGTAAGGTTCTTTGAAGCCCATACTCTTGTTGCAGGTATTTTGCACTCTGCTGAGGGAGGTAACTTCCTCCAGGGAAATTAAAAGGGGAAGTTTCCAAAGGAAGTGTTTTACTCTGATTTCCAATGAAAGGTTGAGAGTAGCAGGCAGGAGCCTTGTCCTGGAGAAGGAGGTGGTTGTTAGCAAAATCCAAGAGAATTCTAGAGATGCTTACAGCATAATAACTAACCCTGCATTGCTAGCACAGTCAAAAGAAATGCTGTCACAAACCAGAAGGTAAGAATAGTAAAACACCACTTTTCAGCAGCATGGCAGACTCACCACTCTGGCATCAGCTTCTTTTTCCAGGAGGGGCAGCAGGGCAGTGGTCAGAATGTATGTACCTGAAAGACAGATAGGCACCAACATTAAAAAAAGCTTACTTCTCTCCCCACCTTTTATAACAACACAAAACGCAAAGTCTCTTTATTTCTGAAACGTGATCTGAATGTAATGATGATTTTATTTATTTATTTTTTTTTGCTGCTTTACTTACAATGTGCCAGCTCAACTAGTAGTGGTTCTCACCACTGCATATACTTAGCAAAAGGCACATCAGTTACTTTATAGACTTTTATGTTTATTGCACCTATAGAGCAATCTGCTCACTACATTCAGCCGTGACTCTGAAGGCAAAATGGCTCAGGTATGGAATTCCCCGGGGGTGAGGCGATGCCCGTGGAGAAACAGGGAATGCATTTCCCCTCCATGTATGGCGTTTCTATACCGGGTCATGAATGAGAGAAGGAAACTGTGTTTTACACTCATGGTTTTTAGGCCCTTGCATATGCACTTCAGACCCATCCATTTCTGCCCCGTCCCTGCGAAATCCCTCACGAGTAAGGTGACACTTCGCATTTGTGTTGCACACAAAACCCTCCCCTTACATCCCCAGCATGACTCTTACAGACAGTAAGGAACCCTTGGAGGGAAAAATTATGAATGTTGCATGCCCAAGGCTGAGCTAAGATTACTTGGGGAAACTTAATTGTGTCCTCCTCGGCTTTCATCTGTTCGTTTAGCACAGATTTGTACGCACTGCACAAGTAATATTTCATTACAGCTGTTACCAGGACCAGCAAAGTTTGTTATTCAAAACACTGTTCAGCTCCTGGTGGATTTGATTCAGACACACCTAGTGATGTTTCATCTGCTCAAGTGCAACACAGGGATTTTTGTTTGCTTTATTTTTTTCCCTTTAAACTGCATTTTTTAAAAATCCCGTTTAATTCAAAATGAATCTAGCCCCATTTAGCCTAGTGCTTCTGTGCCGAGTATCCTTCCCTCTCATCTCTTCACAAATGGCTCTAGTTCAACAATTCTATGTCAGAGATAAACATTTTTTTTCCATGAGCTACCGAGGCCATGTTTTTCACTAAACATGAAGAATTCAGCATGTGCCTTTATAACCTCTGTTCCGCAGAGGCAATGATATCAGCCAGTTAAAATACAGCATATTTATAAATATGCTACCAAAATCAAATGTGTAACGTGCTCGGTGAACAACCCGTTCAGTTCCCCCGTCCGTCACAGCAGCCTTCATTTTCTCAATATAATCAGAGGGACGTCTATAGGTACATAATATATTTAAAACCCTGGCAAATCAAGCAAAGTGAATGCACAGCAGATGAGTAAATGCAGCCTGTCTTCAGCAGAAAATGCAAGCAAAGGCAGTTGACGGCGAATAATGAGAGTCCCGTACATCTCCCCTGGTAGTGGCGGGGAGACTGAACGATGACATCATTAGGACAAGAGCTACTACTGATTGTCATGGGAGATTGCTGCAATGTAAAAAAAAAAATAAAAAAAAAAAATGTACCACTTCAGTACAAGCTGAGAGCCTGGATTAAATTTTGATTTGCTATGGATTCTTCAAATGCAAAGTAACATCATGTCTTGCTTAAATAAGCTGCATCTCCTAAAGGCAAAGCTGCAATGCACCAGCTATGACGATGCCTGATTTTACTGTCCCACAGATTAATTTACACATTTAAGGGGCTTCATGTTGCTTTGTTAATTCTAAAGGGATGCAAAGATGAATGCATTAACATTGCCTCGTTAACAACTGAGTTTTGTTTTGTTTTCCAGCTGGATGAGAGAAATGTTCAATGCCAAAAATCCTGCTTATGGCAACTACAGCCTGTCAGAAGTTTATGTACTTATTTCAAACCACAAACCAACTGCAAAGCCAGTGTCTCCTCTCTTTCTGAAGTTGATTAAGAATTCAGTAAATCCCACAGAGCCAGAGCATTCCATCTTTTTTCCCCACAAAACCGCTTGCTCATTTGCTTTGAGACAGAGCACAAAAAGACCAGCTTAGATCCCAGTTTCCTATGGTAAGCTCCAGTATCTCAAAACACACACACACACAGCTACAGCACCTCTGTCATTAAGACTCCAGAGTTTCATTCCTCACACTACTAAGTATTTCACCAACTACCGTCCCTGCTTTAAGTGTTCTAAAGCAAACTTCTTAGTACATTAACAAATACACTCGGATACAACACGTTCTCATTTGCACAGCCTGGTCTGTCAGGCCAAACAGGCTGGGCAAGAAATTGAGTACAATAATAATAGATACAGCTTATTAATAAGAAATAAGTTGTCTACGAGGGTGGTGAGATGCTAGAACAGGTCATCCAAAGAAGCTGTGGATGCCTCATCCCTGGAAGTGTTTAAGACCAAGCTGGATGAGGCTCTGAGCAACCTGGTCTAGTGGGAGGTGTCCCTGCCCACGGCAGGGGAGTTGCACCTAGATGATCTTCAAGGGCCCTTTCAACTCAAGCCATTCTATGATTCTGTGATTGTCAAAAATTGAAACCTCCACATTTTTATTCACATAAAAGCTGGCATGTAGTATGATAGCTACATTCAAATAGAAGGAATGCTAAGCACAGGCAGTGCAGAGGCCTGGCACAGCCACGTACCTCATGGCATGGATTTTGCTGTAGGGCAGCACAAAAATGAATTTCTAAGCAAAAGGGGAAGCTGCAAATGAACGCGTTGCCTGCCACAGCCCTTATAAAAGCACAAGCTCCATTAACAGTATAAAAACAAGAAAAAGGAAAATGTTCTTGTTTTCAGTAAAAAAAAAAAAATTTGCAAGGAAAACCAAGACTCATTTGGTAGAAAAAACTAAATTCTCCACAAACACACACTTAAGGAAATCAAGATGGTAACCCAATTGTATATATTTTTGCTAATAACTGAATATTGGTACCAATGTACTTGACATCTGCCTTTCCAAAATGAACACTTTATCATTCCGGCACGTTGCTTTGACATAAAGTCATTTTTGTCTGTTAAAGGAGAAATCTCCTCCCACAGAGCTTAATTTAAAATGGTAAAGCATATCAAATGCGATTAATGCTTAATTATCGCTGTGTTCTAGCTGTACAGATTTTTTTGAGGTTTTTGTGTTTTTTTTTCAATTGTTTAAAAAGACCAAGAGAGAAGACGGAGGTGCATGGAGGGAAAGGCGGTGATCATCAGCGATGTGCCTTGCACTGAAAGCATTAATTAAGCATCTTGGTGATCCTGCCCCTCCTCTGAGACAACCTTCAGGATTCTGCCAGAAACAAAGACCTTTTTTCCCCAGAAAACAACAACTGCCACTACTCCAGAGGGATGCTGGAGAAAGGGTGTCCTTGCCTCAAGCAGACACTGTGTAAAAGCTGATGCTCGGCCTTGAGGACACTACATTTCTCAGTGCCTGTTCTCCAGCAGTTGTATCCATGACGGAGAAGGAACTGAGAGTCTGCTTGGACACACAGCAACTGGGAGCAGGACGTTTCTGTTTGAATTGTTCTCCTGGACTACAACCCATTTCTTGTACAGGTCTGAGTGGCTGTGCTATTCTGAATTACTCCAACGGCAGAAACTCAAGCAGCAGCCTCTCTCTCAGAGCATCTCAGACCTTGCAGAGAGCTGGACAAGGCAGTGCTGGACATACAGCTGTGCTACCTGCATCCGTGATTCTGACAGAGGCCAGACTACTAGATATCCAGATACCACTGGAAGGTATACTGTCCACACGGCCTGAAATCTTGACTCCCACTGGTGTAACAGCGAGGAAAAAAACAATTGCAGCAAAATGGTATGTAACACTTCCCTTTGGAAAGGAGTATTTGCTGTGCCACAAAGGAATCCAGCAATATGAATTCAGCAGCTTGCTCAGATGCAGCAGGAATGCAGAAAGGAGTGAGTAACCATCCAGTCCGTCACCCCCACGTACAGGTTTTCACCTTGCCCTTGCCAAACTCTGCTGAGGTGAAGAGTTGACTAGAGAAATCTACTGGACAGCAGCCCTGTTCCATGTAATGAGGTTTAACACAGTACTCACTGGCCATGTTTTTTCCAGTTTAAAGAGGCTCCTGGGATTGAAACACGATTTCTTCTAAAGATAAACATCCTCTCAACATTTGCTTTGCTTTGGAAGAATTCCTTAAGTTTTATGTCTTGAAGTTGAGCTCATATAATACAAAATCATGTATAATACAGTGCAATTCAAACCTTTCTGTAAGGACAAAGCAACTCCACCATTACACACAATTCAACCAACTCCATCATACGGTAAATTAGACAGTGTGGGTCATCAGTTTGTGCATTATACATGGTAATTCCAGTAAAAGCAACAAGAAGGGCACTTAATGAGAATACGCTTTGTTCATACAAACTCCCTCTCAAGTGCTGATCACATTAATGTTTAAGTTTCATGTTTACTTGCAGGAAAAAAAAAAAAAAAAGAAAAATTAAACAAAAATTGAATCACCATGCATTCCCCTGTGGCCTGTTTTGTAATTGCTTCACTTGCTCTGAGATCTTCTCAATTTAGTTGAGTAATCTGATATTGTGCTCTAATTAGCAGCTCCTAGTTTTAACTCCATACAGTGAACTCATCTGTCAACCTGTAGGAGCAGTAATCACAACCACAGAGTGGAACTTTAATGATGCAAGTGTAGAAAATGAGGAGCTGTTATAGAGACAAACATTCCGTTTGTACACTAAATTGTTTAAACCAAACCAAAATAAAACAAACTCTACAAAAAAAAAAACAGCCTGCCTTCTTCATAAACTCCTAAATAATATCAGACTACCTTCTGCGTGACCTGAGCTAGAAGCTGAGGGGACTCCATGGAAAACACCATTCTTAGGTCTTGCAGAAAGGTAGCTCTCTGCATTCTTGCAGCAGCTAGTGGATCTCACCATCTCTACCACAGCGTAACCAAAGCAAAAGCTATCCCTGTGCAAGAGACAGAAGTCTGTAGTGTACTAGACACTGGTCTTTCCCACAGAAGGCTCCAGATCTTTCCGTACTAGAACGTGAAACTAAACATAACACAAAATAGCCCTAATAGAAAATATAAACAAACACTGCAAAGGCAAATGTCCAAAACGCTGGTATTGTAATTCAGCGTTAGCCTGCTAAAACTTGGAAGGCTCCTTAGTATTTATATTTTTCAGATTTGGAAATCAACAGGATATCAGCTATAACAATAGCCCATGACCACACAGTCCTATCTGCTTTACAGATTTAAAGTGACCCCAAAACCTGTCCTTTAAAATTGATTTATAGAGAAAATTACGGTTTCAGCAGAAGTAATATCATAAAGCCACTACCTGTTTATAACATCAAATTAATTGATGGTGCAATTACTGCAGACCCAAGCGTCCTGATGGATTCTAGAAGAGTTTTTCCTTGATGTTCTATCTGGCAATTAGCGGTAAATCGTTGGTGAGGTTTTTAATCTGCTAACATTCAGATAAGGGCAAGCAGCCAGCACCACACTCAGTGAAGTTTTCCATCTGCCTGAGCTCTGCAGTATTATTAGGAACAGTGTTATTTCAACTGTGAAAAAAAAGAGGGAACAAAAAAAATCCCAACCTTTATTGCACAGTCCTCAATGGCTCATTCATCTGGTAAAAATCAGTTAAATTGGCTTGCTTTTCTTATGTTCAATTCTTAAAAACAGAACAAAACAAAAAAACAAACTGACATTCTTCCTTGACCTGGATATCTTTTCAAGCCTTCAATTTATGCAATTCCAAGTAAGAGACATCCCTGAGTCCATTTCCTGGGTACAAGATCAGGACTGAAGATTTTAGTGTCCTGTCTCTGAGGGTCAATTCTACCACACCAGCAATAACTGAGAGCGTACAGGAAGAGTTAATGAAGACAAAAGACAAAACAAGGGTTTACATTTCCCTCAAATTACAATGCTCAGGCCCATAAGGAGTCCTCTGCGTCCTGGGAACCCAGCTTCAGTCTAACTACTTGATTTGCAACTATATTCCACCCTATCCTCTTGTGTAGCACCTCTCATCCTTAAGTCTCCAAGCTCTTCAGAAAGAAAACTGGTATCATAGTCTCCTTTTCACAGGTAAGTAAAGGTGGTCTTGCCCAAGATCAGGCACTGACCTTAGGACAGCCTGACAGCTAGTATCTGAGTTGTCTGGCTTCCCAGTAGTTCAGAACAGTCCCCCAGTTAGAAACACCAGTTAGATTTGGTTCATGTGTAGGGAAGAGACAGACAAATACCCATTCGGGTTAGGCAATTTGCTATAGATGGGCTGTGCTGCAGCTGTGGCAGAAAGGTATCTTATTTCCTCTAGTCCTAAACCCCTTCTCACACCAAGAGTAAATGTATATGGCTATATTATTAAAACATGAGAGCACGTTAGACCGAAGAAAAGACACATTCTGGAAGCATCATTTATTTATCTCCAAGTGTGTTTTAGCATCCCCTTAGCTGGTAAGTAGCAATAAAAATGTAACATATATGGCATTTTTCTGTGTCAAGCAAGAAGATGTGTTGAGTAAAAGTAAAGGGAGGCACACTATAAAAGAAAGGAACAAGGATTGCTTCAGCTAAATGCCTGGTAAAGCATTCGACACGGTCTCTCACAGCATCCTTGCTGCCAAATTGAGGAAGTGTGGACTGGATGATCAGGTAGTGAGGTGGACTGTTAACTGGCTGGTGGGAAGAAGCCAGAGAGTGGTGGTCAATGGGGCAGAGTCTAGTTGGAGATCTGTGTCCAGTGGAGTCCCTCAAGGGTCAGTACTAGGTCCAGTATTATTCAATATATTCATAAATGACCTGGATGAGGGAATAGAGAGCACTGTCAGCAAGTTTGCTGATGATACGAAGCTGGGAGGAGTGGCTGACATGCCAGAAGGCTGTGCTGCCATCCAGCGAGACCTGGACAGGCTGGAGAGCTGGGCAGAGAAAAACTGAATGAAATATAACAAAGGCAAGTGTAGGGTGCTGCATCTGGGCAGGAACAACCCCAGGTTCCAGTATAGGCTGGGGACAGACCTGTTGGAGAGCAGTGTAGGGGAAAGGGATCTGGGAGTCCTGGTGGACAGCAGGATGACCATGAGCCAGCACTGTGCCCTTGTGGCCAGGAAGGCCAATGGCATCCTGGGGTGCATTAGGAGGGGTGTGGTTAGTAGGTCAAGAGAGGTTCTCCTCCCCCTCTACTCTGCCTTAGTGAGGCCACATCTGGAATATTGTGTCCAGTTCTGGGCCCCACAGTTCAAGAAGGATAGGGAACTGCTAGAGAGAGTCCAGCACAGAGCCACCAAGATGATTAAGGGAGTGGAGCATCTCCCTTATGAGGAAAGGCTGAGGGAGCTGGGTCTCTTTAGCTTGGAGAAGAGGAGATTGAGGGGAGACCTCATTAATGTTTATAAATATGTTAAGGGCGAATGTCATGAGGATGGAGCCAGGCTCTTCTCAGTGATGCCTAATGACAGGACAAGGGGTAATGGGTGCAAGCTGGAACACAGGAGGTTCCGCTTAAACTTTAGAAGGAACTTCTTTACAGTAAGGGTGACAGAGCACTGGAACAGGCTGCCCAGGGGGGTTGTGGATTCTCCTTCTCTGGAGACATTCAAGACCCGCCTGGACACCTTCCTGTGTGATGTCATTTAGGTTCCTGCTCTGGCAGGGGGATTGGACTTGATGATCCTTTGAGGTCCCTTCCAATCCCTAACATTCTGTGATTCTGTGATTCTGTGGTGCTTCAATAAGAACACGCTGCTGTTGCTCCACTTGCCTACCAATACTGATGGATTTTTTTCCAAATTGACTGAATACTGCCCATTTGAATGGTGTTTGTTGAGAGTTTTACTAAAACATGTAAACTATATTTTTTTTTAAAGAAAAAAACAAGAAGATATAAAAAATGTTGACTCAGAAGCCTGCAAGTCTCATCAGAAGAAATGATTGCTTGCCACTGCCCAGCTCTTGGATACATCCCTTAGTACAAGGCCAGGCCACAGAAGGAAATGTAAGGGTAACAAACTAAAAGATACACAAATAAAATTGGCCCTTCAGGATCAGCAGCTCCCCAGGAAATCTGCCCACATTACCCCAGATGATCAACTAGAACTGAACAATATACACATCCCTTTTACTGGACCAGAGCTAATATCTGGGGTAGAAACAAAAACAGTGAAAGAAAGGTGGAAGAAACATGCTGCATGTGAAGATCTGGAAAAAAAAAAAAAATAAAAATTCCATCTTATTTCTGCAGAAACCAGGCAGTCATGAGTTATTGTTTCCATGCTGCTGAGAAGGAGGACAAACACAGATTGTCAAAACAGGGGCCCTGAGCCCAGGTCACCCTAAAGGCTTTATCTTTTCTGGCAAAAGAGTCAGAGAAGGGAAGTTAGCTGGTTCTCTCAAACCACATTCTAGTTCACAGCCAACCTATCTACCAGCCATATCTCATTTAGCCAAGTTTTTCTCTGGGATCCTATAACCACAGAAAGTTACTTACACAAAAGTAACGTCTCCACCCAAAGGTACCTAGAGCTTAGGGAATGACTTAACCCAGCATGCAATCTGACAGGCATTTCCCCATACAGCTTTCTCCTGCTATGACTCCAGCAGATATGATTGATTATCCCACCTCTGAAGAAAAAAAACCCTGCACTGTTGATCGCATCGGTCCTTCACGCTTGCCTGACCTGCAAGCACAGAAGCTTTCCCTTGCACAGACAGCCTCTTCCAGCTCCACCAAGTCCCACTCTGTTCCAAATGCTTCAAAATTTAATCCTTATTGTTGCCTAGAGAGAATCAGTCTGAGCAAACAACCTAGTCCTTGTCTGAACTCTGCAGAAGTTGAACGGAGAATGACTTCTTACCTATTTTACCTTATCCGCTCAAATGTGCAGTCACCCCCTTGACCTTCTTATACACTCATGCAGCAAATGATACTCAAATGAATGAAGGAGAGCTATTTATCAAAACTAATAAAGGCATTTTTCCTAGCTCACTACAATTGTAATTCAGCTTCCTCTGTGCAGCTGTATGTCTCTAGTGAGGCTGATTTACAGCTGGGAAAGCAGAACTTGCTGCTTCTACTTGTGCGATAAAATCTAATTCAAATGATGCACTAGTACAGTTCCTCAGCAATTAATTTCCTCAGTGTTTAAAACTAAACCACACATGCTTTTTTCGTTCAGACAATTGTATTTGTTTCACTCTGCTTCTCTCTGGAAGAATTGCAACTTTACACGTCGTTAGATTTTTGTTTGAAGGACCACAGGAGGGTTAAGCTAATTTAAACCGAATAAATTTCTCAAGGTAGAGGTTCTGTAATTCTGCAGCCAGGGGAAATTTAATGGCAAAATAAAATTCATTTTGAATTTTGACCATGAGAAACAGAAGAATGTTAGTGGAAGATTAATTTGAAGAAAATGTATCTGTGCCTTTATACTTTAATTAATTGTCAGTTTAATGTAGTCAGACTTGCAGAAAAAAACAAGCCATGTGCACCATATCACCTAAGCACAAGACATTTACACCTAAAATGTTAGTTTTCAAAAGTAAATAGGAGTTAAGGAAGTAATACAAGAGACAGGCTAAGAATAGAACCCAACAACGGTTTCCAGGCTGTATTAGCTCTACAAATGCCCTATCTTTATAGCCTAAGCTTCCTCTGTCCTTGTCCCAGATATCGATGAAGAGGAGGAAAACACTGAAACAAAGCAACTCAGCTCCTTCTTAATGTGTCACTTCTCAATATATTAAAGACAGTGTCTTGAGAAAGCCACCCACCCTGCACGGAGGCAAAGGGAAAAGAGTGTTGGGACTGCTGGTTGATTGCAAGCATCACATCTCTCCTTGCAAGAGGTGCAGCTTTCAGCCCTACAGATATCAGTGGTGGCAGACAGCACTCCTCTCAGCTGGCTGGCTGGCTGCTCACCTGTTTTCCATACCTTTTGTAGGGGAACCTTCTGCTTTGCTCATCATCTTCCCTGCTCATCCACATCTCCCTTTTCCCCCTTTATCGGCTTCCCTTAATTTCTTCCCCTTACACCTCCACCACACAGTTTATGGGATATACCCCTTGTATGTGGAGTGTCTAAGACTTACCCAGTACTGCTCAACCACTTCACTAGACGTTGACTCCGTTTGACAGAGTCCAGGGCACTATATAAGGCACAGTTTTCCTACACAGTGCCTCCGTCACATCAGAAAGGGCTGCTGAAGTCTACCGAAACACTGGAAAGTCTTTTCGAATATCTGAACATGCTCCAAGCTCTATCCAAGCCACAGAAGCACATTTATTACAAAGAGAGTATCATTAGCAGCATCGCTTAGAACAAAGTTTCCTAGCAAATTTCAGAATCAATTCAATTAAATCTTACCTGCATTTGCCCACTGCTGCTACGATAAAAGGTACTGATACGAGAAGAACCGGAAAATGGAAAAATAAATTAAAAAAAAAAAAAAGGCATTCCAAACAAATTGTAATATTCCTTCTTTTCCTTCCCTAGCATAGGAATGGTACGATCCCTCTTTGAGCAGGAATACGTATCTCATGAACCCAGCTGCAAAAAGACACTTCTGTAACCAAAATAAATATTTCAGAATTAAGCCTTCAATACTCACCCAAAGTGTTTGTTGCAAAGTTTTTTTCAAGTCCATCTTCAGTTAATTCTCTGCTATTCACCATACATCCTGCGTTGTTGATCTGTAAGACAACTCCTATAAACAAAGATAATCTACACAAATATCTACAGACAAAACCACACATACAAGCAGCCCATGTTAGTTTGCTGTTTGCTGATGCTGCAATGCCAAGCCACAAACTGTTTCAATAAACTGTGCTACTCCAAGTTGCACTACTCTGTCGCTGATCTCCAAGGTTCTTCACAAAAGAAAGGTTCTTCAGAGAAGTGTCTCACCACAGATGATTCCACTAAGAGCCAACAGTCCTCTTAGCACCTTACACCGTGTTTTTAGACTCTTTTCTCACTGAAAGTAACGTGTAAATTGTAGAGCAGGTAGTAGAACATAAATATGTAGTGGTGATTTATTCTCCATTAAGGGAAAATCCACTGTGTGAAGCTGTGCAAGATGCAGTAGAACGGCCCACAGGAATTCCCATCCTCAGTCAGTTAAAAGAATTAGCTCCCAATTTGGCAGATTAGCCAGGCCAGCGGGTTGCTGCACCCTAGCTAGACCTGAGAAGAGCAGAGCTAACCAGCAGAGGTGATTCATACTGACTTTGTGCCCTGGCTGGAGGGACTCCAGCTTTTCCCCCTGCCTGGCAATCCTGCACAGATACCCCACCTGGCTCCCACGTGGCTAAAACAGGGCCGCACCGCACAGCACGGGTGCACTGCAAGGTACAACCTCAGGAACAGCCCGAAGCTTGCAAGTTGTGCACAGCGAGCACATTCCCAGACACGCTTCTTTCTCTGCCTTACCTTCCAGGGGAAGCTCGAGCTTTTTCTTCCCACCTTGAAAAGAGATCGGCCCCTACACTCCCTCCTGCTTGTTCACTGACACTCTTCAAAAGCTATTTTGGTGGACAAGAAGCTGGACATGAGCATTTGCAACCCAGAAGGCCACTCACGTCCTGGGCTGCATCAAGAGAAGCATGTCCAGCAGGTCGAGAGAGGTGATTCTACTCCAGTCTGGTGAGACCTCACCTGTAGCACTGTGTCCAGCTGTGGAGCCCTCAACCGAAGAAAGACATGGACCTGTTAGAGCAGGTTTGAAGGAGGGCCACAAAAATGATCAGAGGGCTGGAACACTTCTACGAGGATAGGCTGCAAGAGTTTGGGTTGCTCAGCCTGAAGAAAAGGCTTCAGGGAGACCTTGCAGTGGTCTTCCAGGACCTGAAGGGGGCCAACAAGAAAGCTGGGGAGGGACTGTTCGCAAGGGCATGTAGCAATAGGGCAAGAGGTTTTAAGCCAGAGGAAGGCAGATTTAGACTGGACATTAGGAAGAAGTTCTTTTCTATGAGGGCAGTGGAACGCTGGAACAGGTTGCCCTGTTCTTTCTTTTCAGGGTGGTGGTGGAGGCCCCATCCCTGGGACATTCAAGGTCAGGCTTGATAAGGCTTTGAGCAACCAGATCTAGTTGAGGATGTCTCTACTCACTGCACGGGGGTTCGACTAGATGACCTTTAAAGGTCCCTTCTAACTCAAGGCATTCTATGATTCTATTTTCCCATTCCTATCAGAATTTCCTCATCTAGTAAACACCAAAACAACTGCTCCAGGTGTCCTAGTTTTAGTACAGCCCCCAGATCAAGTTTTCACTGCTAAGTAAGGAGGAAAGTGTACTCAGACCCTTACCAGCCATGATGCTTAACTGTTTGCTCTCTCCCTGGCTCTGTTTCAAGATCGCTCTAACAAGACTTTCTAAAAATGTTTAATCTTTCAGAAGGACTAGCTTGAAATAGGAAAAAAAGTTATTAGTAACAGAAGTCAAACAGAAAATATGTGGTAAGAACCTCAAAAGATGCAGCTAAAAAATTACTGCTTTTCTCTTTTTTTTTTTTTTTGTAGTGGATGTCTGTATGTGAACTAAGAATGGAAAAGAGCAAACAGACCATGGAGACTACTGCAAAAAACATTTAGAGAAAATCAAGCAGAGGATTGTGGGCCAAACTGTGAAAACTACACTACCTGTTGGACAAATTCATAGGCAACGCACTCCAAAGACAGACACATGATTTAAGTATGCAAACTTACCAACACGTTTAATTTATGTTCGTTTTTGAATTTTTCAGCAAAATTCCAGATTTCCTTGGGATTAGATATATCCACAATATGCAAGAAGATATTCTAAAGGAAAAAAAAATGTAAGTTACAATCAACAGGGACAGTGAAGAGATCCTGTTCATTGTTAAGACCTAAGTGAAAAGGTATTTAAACAGCATGAAAAAAAAGACCGCGTCCAGAACACAACTAAAACACTCAGGTTTACACATACAACTGGAAAATCCAGTTCTAGTCCTTAAAACATGCTTAGTCACTTGATTTTCTGAGCCATAGCTTTTTAATGCCAAATTTATTAAAAGAAAGCCCTACTTAGATAAATCCACGTCACAGACAGTCAGGCATAGCAGAGAACTAGAAAAATACTGCAAAGCTTGCAAAACTTCTGTTTAAACAATTTATACAGCAGCTTCCTTTTCAGCTGAAAGCAACTTTCCAAAGCAATGCTCAAGGTCACAGCAGTAGAGAATCATTCAGGTTGGAAAGGACCTCTGGAGGCTGCTTGGTCCCACCACTGTCTCCAGGTAGATAGATCAGGTTGTCCGAGGAAGTTTTATTTCCAAAGACGGAGATTCGTCAGCCTCTGTGAGCACCCTGCTCCCGTGTTTGACCACTGTCTTGCTGAAAAAAAAATAAATTCCTACTATCTAGTCAGAATTTTTCCTTTGTTACCATCTGTGTCTACAGTGAATGGACAAGAGGCAGCAGATTCCCAAGGGTGTAGAGAAGACAGCGTCATGCTTCTCATCATGTGGCTGTAGACTACAGTAAAACCCATTTCAGCCTTCTCTTAACCCTGAGCAAAATCAGCCCTCTCAGCCTCTCCTTGGACATCACATGTCCCACCTCCCTAGTCACTTTTGCAGCCCTCCACTGGACTCACTCCAGGACTTCCTTCTTCTGGAGAGCCCATAACTGGGCACAGGAGTTCTGTTGTGGTCTCAAAGGCTTAACAGAGAGGAAGATGCACTTGTCCCCAGCCTGCTGGCTACGCTGGTGTTCATACAGCCCTGGGATGCAGCTGGTCCTCCTTGCCCCAGGGTACACTGCTCACTGAGGGACAACTTGTCACCTTGTTTTTTTCTGCAATGCTGCTTTCCCAGTCTGTCCTGCTCCAGGGGGTTACTCCATCCCAGGGCAGGATTGTGCATCTGCTTTTGGTGAACTTTGTGAGGTTCACCATGGCAGCCCGTTTCCTCATCTGTTAAATTCCTCTGAAGAGCAACCCTGCTCTTCAGCTCCACGCTCCCCCTACACCATTTGAGATCACCTGCAATCTGATCGTCCTCCACCTCCGTCGTCCAAGGTGTTTAAAGAGACGTTACACAGGTTTTGCCCTTGTATGGACTCATGAAGGATGCCATGAAAAAACCTGTTAACAGACCAGCTTTGTACTGTTCATTGCTACTTTCTGAGCTAAATGTTCCAGACAGTCTTCCACCCAGCTTGTCATCTACCAGTTCAAACCACATCTCTCCAAACTGGCTACAAGGACAAGATGCCATACCATGTAAAAAGCCTTGGCAAAGTAAAGTGGAAAGCGCTGCTCTCCTCTTGTCCATAGGCAGAGTCATCTCACCAAAGGCAGTAATCAGCAAGGTCAGGACAGGATTGCCCTTGATGAATCCACACTGGGTTGGAGATTTTTCAGTCACTTTCCTGTCTTTCATGAAGATTCGCTCCATAGTTTTCCAGGGGAGCAAGGAGAGGTTGACCAGCCTGTAGTTCCCCAAATCCTGTTTGCTTTTTTTGAGTATGAATTCAGTTAATGGAAAGAACCTCCTGCTTAGAGGAGGTTTCCCTTGAAGACCAACCAGATTTCCAAGGCCTTTTGCTGATCATAAAAAAGCCAATCTGCTTTCCTAAAATCAAAAACTGTAATTCTACTACTTAGCCTTCTCTCCTGTCTTGATCATAAACTCCACAATCTCATGGCCACTTCCACCAAGGCAGCTATTCAAGACTACTATGTACAGCAGATCCAGCAGATGTCATCCCTAATTGACTTGTCCAACACCCATACAAAAAAGTTGTCCTTGATGCTCCCCAGAAATCTCCGGAATTGTTTATGTCCTGCTGTGTTACCAGTAGGTATCAGGGTAGTTCAAGTGCTCCATAAGTACCAGGACCTGTGACCATGGGGCTTCCCTAGTCCTCTTAAAAAAGGTTCCATTGACTTCCTCAACTTCATCAGGCAGTCTGTAGCACACACCCACCATGACATCATCCACATTGATCTGACCCCTGTACCTTACCCATAAGTTCTCAACAGACTCACACATTTGAGAGTAAAGCTCGGTGCATTCAAGTCACTCCTTTGCATAGAGCACAACTCCTCCCCCTTGTCTTCTCAGCTTGCCTTTCTAAAAGGGCCTGTGTACATCCATTCCAGCACAGCAGTCATGCCAACTGCATCTCTCTAAATCCAGTGAGATCACAGCTCTGCAACCATGCATAGATTCCTGTTTCCTACACTATATGTATTTGTGTACAGGCAGCAGAAACGGGCTCCCAGTCATGCTGCTTTCACATGAAAACTGTGAGCGCCTCCTCTGTTTTGCCGTCCCCTAGACACATACTCACTGTCCCCATGACTTCACTACTCTTCTGGGTTTGATCACTGTTCCCCAATGAAGCCAGTTTAAAGCTCTCCTCACTAGCTTAGCAAACCTTGTGGCAAAGATATTCTTGCTCTACTTTGCCATTCCTGCTCAGCGGTGCTCACTTCTCAGAAGGTCAAGTAGGGCATAAAGGCCACAGACAAAGTGACAAAGGCCAAAGAAACACCAGCTGCCCATTCTGGTGTTCATCTGCAAGGGGTGTCTGCTCCTATCCAAGCCCTTTCCTTTCATTGGAAGGATTCAGGAGAGCACTCGTGCCCCAGTGCTCTTCACCCCCTGGAAGCACTCTTAAGGATCTCAAGATCACTTCTCATGCGTGCCCACCCAGCTGGGCAACAAGAGATACTAGTCCAAGGTCCAGACGAGCCTCAGCAGACTCTTCACAATACCCTAGATCCGAGTCCCCAGCAAGTGACAAAACTCTCAAGACATGAAGCCAAGACTGCAGATGGGTGCCTCCATCCCCCACAGGAGGGAGCCTTCAGCCATTATCACCCACCACTTCCTCCCACTGCTAACAGTTCAGGCTCATCTGTCTCCACCACCTCCCCTGACAGAGCTTGTTCTTTCTCATCTGTTACCATGGCACTATACCTATCCCATAAATGCACATCTGCAGGCAGAGAACAGACCTGCCTTCTGTTGCCAGCAGTCATAAGCTTCCATTCCTCCCCATCTTAGGAGTCTCTAACCACCAATTACTTGAGCACAGCTTCCAGCTGTCCCTCTGTTCACACAGTGTCGCGTTTGTGTTCTTCTGTTCTCTGCAAAGACCCTGCCAATCTCCCAGTTCTGTTCCCTATGCTTATGCAGCCTGCTCATCTTTTGCCATCACATCACCGGGCAGCCCAGCACGTTGACTACAGCAGAACCCAACAGATGAGGCTACCATCAGGGCAGGACAACATGCTTTCAGGTGCATCTCTTCCAACTCAAGCCATTCTATGATTCTATGATCACTGCACCCATTCCAGCTGTCTCAGAGTGTCAGGTGCCTTCTGCATCCCCTTCCATATTAACTGCTGCATTAACTGCTAAGTCACCCTGTGTTACAGAATCATTAAGGTTGGAAAAGATCTCTAAGATCAAGTCCAACCCAGCACTATCATGAGCCCTAAACCATGTTCTGAAGCATCACAACAGTCTTGTAGCGTTTTGAAATCCTACGACCAGGAATGTGGATGCAGTAGAATAATAATACAAAAAAGCTTGTCATAGAGCGACGTTATAATTTTCTAAACGACTAAAGCTAGAAACATTTCCTCTCTCCAAAACATCAAAAACCTTTTACTGTTTGTTACAGGCAATTCTCTTGCTTTTTGCAGATTTGTGTTCTACTGAGTACAAGCACACTGGCATTTAGCAGCACACAAAAGGCATGTCAACTCCTACTCTTCTCCTAGGCAGCACTTCAGTCTCAAAGACACGCCACAGATCGTCTTATGACGTATCCCAGGAAAAGGCAGTTTTAAAATAATTATGCAGAGGATGTGTTCTCATGCAAAACAACAAATAATCATTAAAGGGCATCCTCTCTTTCCAAGTTGTTTCTTTAAATACTCATTATACAAGCAAATGAGATAAGTGAAGAAGCTGAGAAAATTATAAGGCACTATTGCCTGCCTATAATTCTGCTTCCTGAAGATAAAAACCAGATGACTTTCTCTCTAGCCATAGTTAAGTCAGAATTTTCTCATTGTAATGTTCACTTCAGAACAAAAACTTTCACTGCGCTACTGTTTCTAATTGGACACTTCTCCAAAAGCGTGCTACTTTCAAAGCTACTACCATTATCTACAGGGGTAGAAGAGTTGAAGTTTTTTGGGCAGATGTTTGATATTACAAGTGATTTCAGAGACTGAAAAAGATCTAAGTCAACACTTACCACAGAATGTTAGGGGTTGGAAGGGACCTCGAAAGATCATCAAGTCCAAACCCCTGCCAGAGCAAGATCACCTAGAGTAGGTCACACAGGAACGTGTCCAGGCGGGTTTTGAATGCCTCCAGAGGAGACTTCACTACCTCTCTCGGCAGCCTGTTCCAGTGCTCTGTCACCTTCACAGTGAAAAAGTTCTTCCTTACGTTTACCTGGAACCTCCTATGCTCCAGCTTGTACCCAGTGCCTCTTGTTCTATCACTGGACATCACTGAGAAGAGCCTGGCTCCGTCCTCCTGACACTCACCCTTTACATATTTATAAACATTAATGAGGTCACCCTTCAGTCTCCTCTTTACCAAGCTAGTGACCCAGCTCCCTCAGCCTTTCCTCATAAGGGAGATGTTCCACTCTCTTATCTGCTGAAGATTGTCACATTGGCTCAGAATAAGGACCCACAGACCTGTTCTCTATAAAAGCACTCAATGGTAGCAAAGCTGTCTTCAAAGTGAGACCTAATCTCTGTGACTAGATCTCTATTAACAGATTAGGACAACTTCCTAGTTCCCAGGTCCAGGTGCCTGCCAAATAACTCCGTTTCAGCACTAAACTCTGCTGTGCATTGCTGTGGAAGATGGAAAAAAATCTTTGGCATATACTATAACAGGATCTCCATCTAGATGATCAGGAAGTGCAAGTTAAGTCTGGATACAGGTTGTCAAGTTGCAGATAAATCATTTTATTATCTCCCTGGATTGCTTCTGAATGAGTACTTATAAAGAAGGATGTTCTTGTGGACTCCTTATTAAAATGACTCTTCCCAGTGTAGTCACATGTCCCACGGGGCCTCTTGCACAGCTTGTCTAACACTTCACTGAATGTTTCTTTCTATACAAATGCCCTGTCCCCAGGGTCACAAACAGATCCTGCAGTGCCCTTATACTCTTTCATGACTACAGAAACTACAGGTTTGCAATCTACCAAAAAGTAGAAATGCAGCAATTATGCTGCTTTTAGAGCAAAATTATTTGCCTTGTTTTTTTTTTTTCACCAAACGACAGAAAACAGAACCTGAAGGAACTTTCAGAGGTCATCAAACTCACCCCTCTTTCCAGGCTGTCTGACTGCAGTTAGAAAAGGAGGTAACACAGACAATCACTAGTCTTGCTACAGCCATGGGATTACACAGTTATAAACAGATGGAAAGTATTTATTTCTACAGAAGGACTCATCTAATTCACCTCCATGAAGGAACTAAAGTGTAATGCTGGTTGTGTTACACTAGGGAGCTGAAACCACAGAGAAGAAATCTAGTCAATACGGTATCTCTAACCATAAAAAGTCTTCAGAACTTTTGATCCACGTTAAAAACTATTACTGGAATCAAAATACTGTGTTCAAGAGCCAAGTTTCTATTTGAGATGAAGACAGCTCTCCGCTCAAATGTCGTGGGTTAAACCCCGGTGGGCAGTTAAGCTCCATATGACCACTCGCTCACTCCCCTCCCTCCCAGTGGGATGGGGGAGAGAATCGGGAGGGTAAAATGGACAAAACTTGTGGGACGAGTTTAATAAGTGAAACAGAGCTGTGTGTGCACACAAAGCAAAATAAGGAATTCATTCACTACTTCCCATTGTCAGGCAAGTGTTTAGCAGTCCCCAGGAAACCAGGGCTTCGTCACATCCAACAGCGATTTGGAAAGCCAAACACCATAACTGCAAATGTCCCTCCAGTATGGACTATCTCTTTGGTGAGTCGAGGTCAGCTGTCCCAGCCTGTCCCCTCCCAATTTCCTGTGCACCCCCAGCCTGCTCACTGGTGGGGTAGCATGAGAACAGAAAAGGCTTTGATGCTGTGTGAGGACTGTTCAGCAATAACTAAAACATGGGTTGTCAACACTGTTTTGGTCACAAATCCCAACCATTGCACCATGGGAGCTGCTATGAAGAGAATTAACTCTATCCCAGCCAAAACCAGTACACCAAGATAGAAAGATGATGACTGCCCTTCTCTATAAGCTCACCCTACGGGAAAAGTAGCAAAAGCAGCAGTGACAGCTACAGAGGTATGCTGCAGAGTGGGATACGCAGAAGCAAAAAGAATATGTAACAGAAGGGAGGAGGGAAGGAGGAGATACTGTAAGAAAAGGAGATGTAAAACTATGCAGAGCATGGAACCAGGACCACACACAGGACTTCACAGAGCAGCCAACCTTAGCAAATCAAGAGCGCGTTATTCAGACACATAAAACCTTCATCTCCAACGCTGTAACCTCACAAACGTTGTTGCAAGAGCGTTGCAACGCATGAACTTTTAAAAGCCTCAGCCACACAGTTAGGCATAGTAAGTAGGACATCACAAAACATACAGACCGTAAACATTAAATAAAACAGTGTGCTGCTGGTGCTGTTATTAATCGCAGAAAACATCACCTAGTGAAATTAAATCACGTCAAACCATACAGATGATAAACTACAGGATGTTTGCGTGTCCGCCTGAAAATACTATTAAAACCACATCGGTAAAATGACAAAACAGAATATCTCAAGGCCTTCCAGGTCTTTAATATCAACAAGCTTTCTAAGAGCAAACAAAAGACTGAAAACCAACTGACCCGATTGCCCGTTTCTGTCGCTATTTCTTCTCTGGCGACCTCAGCCCGTTCCTTATTTCGGCAAAGCAGATGAACCGTGCCACCTGGTGGATTGCGACAAGAAACACACTTGGTAATTAACTACTAATTAATTTAGGGGAGGCACCAGTAAAAAGGGAGGGCTGGGAAGTGATGTGCAATTTGCAGTTCTTGTTTCGAGTTAGGTTTTGACACAATCCAAATGAAACTCGATGATCTCAGGAGGTCCCTTCCAACTCCTACCATTCTATGATTCTGTGAAACAAACCCCCTTTTGTGACTGCATTCCAGGCTGTGGGAAATCTATAGCCTGCTAGTAGCAGTGGAAATACCGGTCAGATGGTGACCAGAATATCACAGGAGCTCTCTAGCAGGCAGAACGTTCCTGAGTTAACTGTGCACAGCCAACAGGCTCACTTCTCTGCTGCCAAGAGCTGAGCGGTGGCTTTTCGACAATGCTGAAGCTCAGATCTGTGGAGCTCTCAGGGCTCCCGTGACACTTGCTGATGATCTGGGAGCAGGGAGCTGGTAAGGGCCATAGTACCCCATAGCAGTCCCAGGTCCACCAGTCTTGGGCCATTCTCAGGGACAAATTCCCCACAAAAGGCAGAAGCCAGCAGTACCATTAAGCAGACGAGACACATCAAGAATCTCAACAGGGTCTGTCAAACGACTGAGGAGAAGGTCTGTCAAACAAAAGGTTTAGGACACAAAGAGTGGATATAAGAAGAAAGTGAGAAGATTTCTGTTTGGTTTCGGTCCTTATGAAGGCAGGCAGGCAGGAGGAAGTATCAAGCTGTAACAGGGTCCTCACGCAAAGCTGCATGGATGGAAAAAGGCACTGCACTCTAGGTACTGTCTGCTCAAGCCATTTTTTGTCAAGACTGCACACCATGTTTAGTGCCGAAAAAATACCAGAGCTACACTGGAAATTGGAGCATCTGTATTGTAAAGGCTTCTTTTGGCACGTGCCTCGGAAAGGGCTTGAACACCACAAGTGACTGGTATTACTCTGTGAAAAGGAAATAAAAATGCCACATATCAGAACCCTTCTCAGCAGTGGGAGATACGTCAAGGACCATGGCCACAAATCGCAGCTTAGGAGGCTCAGATCAGGCATTAAGAAAGAATGTTTTCACTAGTTTTCTTCTAAATAGATCAGACTGGCTCAAGAAAATGCATCATTTCCATCCTTGTGGATTTGCGATCGAGGGAGACAAAACAACCGCTGATTTGATCTAGCGTTGGCAACAGTCCTGCTTCAAGTGGGATGCTGGACAAGATAACCTCAAGAGGTCCCTTCTAACCAACATTTCATAGAATCATAGAATGGCTTGAGTTGGAAGGGGCCTTGAAGATCATCTAGTTCCAACCCTCCTACCACACGCAGGGAAACCCCACACTAAACCAGGTTGCTCAGAGCCTCATCCAGCCTGGCCTTGAACACTTCCAGGGATGAGGCTTCAAAACTTCTCTGGGCAACCTATTCCAGTGTCTCACTCTCATAGTAAAGAACTTCTTCCTAACATCTAATCTGAATCTCCCCTGCTCTAGTTTAAAACCATTGCCCCTTGTCCTGGTCACCATAAGCCCTTATAAAAAGTCCCTCCCTGTCTTTCCTGTAGGCCCCCTTCAGATACTGGAAGGCCACTATAACATCTCCTCGGAACCTTCTATTCTCCAGGTCTGAACTTTTATGAAAGGAATACACAAGGCAAGGCTCCTCTTAAACACCTGAATACTTAATGTAACTTCCTAACAGCCACATTATAGAGAGCCTTCAAAAGGCACAGGTAGGCACAATGCTTTTTTCTATTTGTATGCTTTGTGTTCCCTGACCATTACAAGCAATCCATTAATCTCAGCCACAGGAGTAGCTGCACTCTTCAGTATTACCTCTTTTCAAAGGTATTTTAGGGGTTGCTAGCAGCCCACCACTAGAAGGCTCAGGCAATGTAATGTCAAAGGATTGATAACAGAAACAATGGTGCTGGGTCACTCTTGTAATGCCCAGAACCCAAATGCAAGACACCAAGTCTACCCGAGGGACAGAGCACGCTACACAGCCCAGTGTGGGGCCTGAGCATGGAATTTGCTGTCTACAAGAGTGGCTTTTCCACGGAGCACCACTCCAGCAAGTACACTTGGCATGCAGCAGATGTGGGCAACGAGCCTCAAACGCTCTCCTGAAATCTTCTATCAGGGTCTGATTCCTCCTCTGCACTGCCAGAGTCAGCCAGGTTACTTTTACCAAGTGCACAACTGCAGGCAGCGGTGGGAAACTCCTGAACCTGGGATAATCACACAAGTTAACACTCAACAATATTTAATACAGTTTGATCTCTGGCTTGTGTTACACACGTACCATGCACGGAAGGGACCATGCACAGACAGGCACTGAATATATACAGATCAGAATGACAGACAGTCTTTTCCCCAGGAAGAACAGATTTCATGACAGAGAGAACTGGCAATCAGAAGGGGCAGCGCCTCTTCGGGCGTTCTCACAGTGACTACAGGCTTTACTTTAATTACAGATCTTAAGGCAATTAAGGATGTGCAGTTGCAGATGTTTAAGGAGCTCTTCTCAAAACCCAGGCAACAGCACCAGTAATGTGTACAGGTACAAACTAAACACACGGAAGAAGTAGCCAGCCTTCAAGCTGACCAGGAACATTCTCATGGTCCACAGCGGAAAACATTCAAGGAAAACAGAGGTGGGTTTTAAGGGCTTTGAGAATGAACTTTTCTCTTGATGTTAAAGAGAGGGAAGGTTTGGTATGACCTGTGAGCTAGGAAAGGGATTCAAATATATTTTCCATTGTACTGGCTGAAATTACTTGAATTTAAACAACACATGGGAATTGTCAAGAGTGGCTGGGAGAAGACTGCATCAAACTGGAAGTGCAGTTCACAAGATATACACAAAAGGCCAAATCTGCAATACTCATAAGACACCAATTCAGAGAAAAGCTGAATTCGGGCTACAGAAATTGTCCTCAAGACTGTCATCATTTACAGACACCTGAAGTGCTCGAAGGCAAAGCCAACACAAACTGGTTATTCTTTTGCTGAGTCTGAATTCCTTATTTTCTTGTCATGGTGGACTTAAGAGATTCAACTAGAAGCCAGAGCCCCAACAGCTGGCACCGAGTTTCGGGGCAACGTGTGGAAGGATAGGATTCCAGAAGACACTGTTCAGTCATTTTAACTTCATATGCTCAACACCACCCATGCAAAGTATCAGACAAGCAGTCTGAGCCCAAGGTTGTGCTTTGGGCTCCAGATACTAGACATGGTGAGTTGTCCTGGTTTGAGTTAGGGGAGAACTAATTCTGTTCAGTGATTTCACTTTTCAGCCAAGTCTCTTCTAACTGCACTTTCTGAAGTTAATGGCATAATGTCACAGACAGCGCCTGCTTCTAGTAGTGGTTGCGCTTGAGGTTTAAAGCTACTACCAAGGCCTGGGGTGCAGACCAAGGCCACTGCTAGATCTTGTGTAACGTGTCAGGGGTGCAGTAAGTAAAGGACTGCACCTGTGGGGAGAAGCAAACAGGACAGGTGACCCTAAAGGGACCAACAAGGTATTCCATCCCATATACATCATACTTAGTATAAAGCTGAGGGAACACAAGGGTTAAGTTCTCTTCTTCAATGAGTTCCAGAACCCAGCTCCTGAATACAGTTCCTGCCTGCTGTTGAGTCCAGTCTAGGACTTCCCCAGTGTCTGCTCCACAGCATCAGTGGTGACACGGACATAATTGCCATCAGGGAGGTTGGGTTTGATATTGGTTTTGCATCTATTCCATTTTATTATTGTATATATTTCATTTTATTATTACCTTCATGAAAGCTGCTTCAGTTCTCTTTTCCAGTCTATAAGTCTCTCTCCCTTAATCTCTTCCCGCTTTGGGAAGGGAGAGGGGTTAATAGAGAGCATCTGTCACTTGTGTAGTCACTTGCCCAGCTCTAAACCTTTTCATGACCAAATTCTATGCAGATCCAGTCAGCTTAACAGCATGTAAAACCTCGCAGGCACATCCATTTGTGAGAAAAACAGTCACCAGACAAAGCAATACTTACATAAGGCTATTACACATAATGGCAGTAGTGGGAACCTGAAATCAATCACATACTGGCACTGATGGGGATCTTTAACCCAAAGGTTGTTTGATGCTAATAATTTTGAATTAGTTTAATTTAACCACGTCACCACTTTCCTTCATAAGATAGTTAGGAAACCCGAGCAGGCAAAATGAGAGCAAAGAGCTGCAAGCTCCTCCCTTTTATTCTACATGCCAAAACTATCACTCTTGCACAACAGGAATTATTTTGTCAGCTCTGAAAGAGATTAGATTTATCCTTCAATAAGAGCTAGCTCCAGTTCATACCATCTCTTACGGAGCAGAAGAAAAAAATGGTTGCACGTGATTAGTTAAAGGGCATGAACTCTAGATTATCATCATTAAGATCAAACACAACTACATTGCTGCTTTTACACTCTCCCATCTCTACTTAGCAAAGCCATTTGTTTTCTTTCATCAAATGATACATTTGTAAGTTCTTCAAAAGAGTTCAAATTCAACTAGGCTGCTACTTGTACTAAATTAGCCATAAACAGACCTTAATCCATCACCAGCATCTTTAGATGTCACTGTAACACAGATAGTTTCAGTAAACATGCACTTGAGAAACACTTTGCAGATCCTCTCATAGAATGTTAGGAGTTGGAAGAGACCTCTGGAGATCATCGAGTCCAATCCCCCAGACAGAGCAGGATCACTTAGGGCAGGCCACACAGCAACATATCCAGGTGGGTTTTGAAAGTCTCCAGAGAAGGAGGCTCCATAACCTCTCTGGGTAGCCTGTTGCAGGCTCTGTCACCTCACAGTAAAGAAGTTTTTCTTCCTGTTGAGGTGGTACTTCCTGTGTTCCAGTTTGTAGCTGCTGCCCCTTGTCCTATCATAGGAAAAGTGGCCTCTTCTACTTGACACCCACCCTTCAGATATTTGTAAACAATTTTGCTTCATTATTTCCACTTATTTTGTTTCATTATTCCAGTTGCCACAGCACTGATCATGCTTAAACCTCCCACACTAGCAGCCCTGCAGAGTATCACACCTGATCCCTCATCCCGGAGAGCTGCATCTTTGTGTCTGCACTGGAAGGCCAAACCTGTTTCCTTCCATCTTCTCTGTAAGGACCCCTCGGAGCTCCTCATGACAGCTCGGCTCACCTCTCCTTGCTAGCTCTATGGCCGTGGCCTTGCCAATCCCACTGTTTGCGCCGGTGACCAGAAAGGATCTTCCAGCCACATTCACGTCCACATCGGCTGGATTGAAGTGGTTGGAAGCAGACTCATAGCCACTCCTGAATAAAGCGGAGACACCTGTGAGAAACTAAAGAGTACATCCAAGAAACACAGCGGAGGATGGAAAAGTGCTCTCCCCTCAGTGCAACACCGAACGACCCCCCTCTTCCCATTACTCCCCATACTCATGAGACAGGCCACATACGGTGCCAGTGACACTGCAACGAGTGGTGTAATAGCAACTAAAGTCGTTTTCCAGCCACAAGCAACACGGCCCAAACTTCGGTACTCGGGAGGTGCCCGGCCTAGGGCGAGCCCGGGCAGCGCCATCGGGCAGCTCTCCCTGAGAAGGAGCTCAAAATTTGTGCGCCCTGACAGGGGTGGGGAGGCCTCGATTAAACAAACATAAACCCAGCACCACCTCGAAACAGTTAAATCGCCGGCGGCNGTGTACTCCCGCAGCCCCTTCACGAACCACACGGCGTTGCGGTACCAGGACATGGCGATGGCGATGGTGCTGCTGCCACAGCGGTGCTGGCCCCGCCTCTGCCCTTACATAAGGCGCCTGGTCCAGCCCTGCCCGCCCGCCGTTAGGTAAGGGCCGAGGGTCGGCCCTGCCCTGCCCGCCGCCGCCGTTATCGGCCGGGCACACGAGCGGTGCGAAGTAGGGTGGTGTCCTTCGGAGGGAGGGAAGTTTCCCTCTCTCACAGTAGTTCGTGGGTTGTTTTTTCTTATCCCCTCCATTTTCCCTGCTTCGTTAGCCAGCGAGGAAAGGAGGGTGGTTTTAGCCCCCGACCTGGGCGTCTCCAGCTATCCAGGCTTTTTAGGGAGTGCCACAGGTACCCCCAGTGGTGCTCGAGATTGCTGTGCCTGGTGAGGGCGATTGCGGAGGAAGAAGGCTGAGGAAGCTGGTCGCTTTAGCTTGGAGAAGAGACTGAAGGGTGGCCTCATTAATTTCAAGTATGAAAAGGGCGAGTGACACGAGAACAGAGCCAGGCTCTTCTCAGTGATGTCCAGTGATAGAACAAAAGACAATGGGTACAAGCTGGAGCATAGGAGGTTCCAGGTAAACTTTTTCACTGTGAAGGTGACAGAGCACTGGAACAGGCTGCCGAGAGAGGGAGTGGAGTCTCCTCTGGAGACATTCAAAACCCGCGTGGACGCATTCCTGTGTGACCTAGTCTAGGTGATCCTGGTCTGGCAGGGGTTTGGACTTGGTGATCTTTCAAGGTCCCTTCCAACCCCTAACATTCTGTGATTTCCAAGGGCACCTGCTTGGGATGGATGCAGCTGCCAACCATGCCGGGGCTGGGAATGGGTGTAGTGGTTTGGGCATGGGGAGCAATGCTATAGGACCTGGGCTACATCTTCTGCTCTGGAAAGCTGGCAAAGGGACACTTGCAGAAACATAAACAATTGTGTTGTGCCACGCCAAGTAGCATTTCGTATAATAAATAAACCCGTGAAATTCCTAGCTTCTAATAATAGGTTAAAGTATACCAGTAGGAAAGGGTACGCAAGTGGCGGTTGCAGTAGGGGGAGTGAAATCTAAAATGTGTTTTCAGTTCCTCTGGTGTGTATCATTGGGAGCTGTGAAGCCCAAGAGAATCACTTAGAAGAAGTTGCATATCTGGACAGCCCATGGTTGGCTGTAAGGATATCGTCATTATAGGTATATTTATTTTTTTAAGCGCATTAAAGGACTATGCACTTACAAACTTCAGTGTGCAAGTTAGATAAATTAATGTATTTTATGTGCTGTACAGGGCCACATGCAAAGAAGTTACTTTGTGAACCCTATGTAAGTTTTCAAGAGTATAAGTTACCTGGTTTCAGTAGCAGAGGTAGGGGAGGAATGGGAATATTATGGCTTTTTTGACCCAGTACGATAGCCTGATACATTTTTATTTTTTTTTAATCTCTTTACTCTGGCAAAGGTCTTGTGCTAAAGCCTTCCACTTTCTCAGCATGTTGTGTGAGTATTAGTCTCACACAAAAGGTACTTCCCACCATGAAGTTAAAGACTTTTGAACTCAGCACTGTCAACTTCTACTAGGTATGTGTGTGAAAGAAGAGTTTTCAGAGGGCAAAAAGACACATTTTTCACAGTGATATTTTCTTCCATTCTGAGACCATCCAGCTAAATGTCATAATCATACCATTGCATGAAATCTGAGAATGCTGCTGCTTCTTACAATAATTAAAAGAACTTATTTAAAGCCTGAGTCGGTTTTAACTGATTTTGTTCTTGGAAATGGCTAGGAGTTTTTGACTGAAATGTTTCTAAACAATTTATCTTGATTCTAGTGCTTTAAATGGAGACTTCTGGCCCAGAAGGGAGCAACTTGGCAGTAGTGCAAGTGGCAGAATGTTATTTTCTGTCATGGAAAATGACAGGATGGCAGCCTGAACTACAGATACGTTCTATGATGTCTGTAAGTATATAATTGTGAGTGATATGGAAATAGTTTTGTGATCATCACCTATGACATGCAATTAGCAACTGACAAGTGTACAGCCTAGACTGCTCTAATGATGTTAGATAATCACACTCGTGAACAGAGCACTTGTTAGACTTGTGTGAGTCCTGCATACAGGCTGAGGTAATGTCCCCTCTTCCTACCTTCAGTCTGTTGCCTTGCTAGCCCTTCAGCTTCTCCCTTTCCCTCACAGCCTGTACAAGTCCACCTGGTTGATTTTCTGGAGCCCTGGCTCAGGGATGATAACGCATCAGGGGAAAACCAGACCTATATAGACATGCCTGATGGTATGAATATCCAGGCAGAAAACTGCAGTGCTGTCCAGCATTTTTATGCTAGTTAGAGAATGTCTCACCCTGGGCTTTGTAACCCTCAGTGCATCTCAGTGTGCTGTTAGGAGAACAGTAATGTTCCATGGATGCAATAGACCGGGTCATACTTTATTCCCTTGTCGTTTCTTTGTTTACCCTTCATGTTAAGCACTGAGACTATGGCTTAGTACAAGCAAAACTGGATGATGGCTCTGATATGTTTTGTTAGTAGCTTCAGTCCATGTTCTCATAAATTGGAGGGTACATCCCTGCAGTCTGCCGACCTCTGAAAGCCACTGGGGTGTGTATGTATGTATTCCTTGCGGGTTAAGCCATTTGGACTGTAATCGGCAAGATGCTGGATGGTGCAGCTGTGAAATACTAACCGATGTGAGTATGCGTGGCAGAAGCTGTCCATGAGGCAAGCACAAAAATATATTACAGCAGCCAGACAATGGGAGCAGCTCATAATATTGTGGAGTTTAAGCAGTAACAGGCAATTACAGCATATTACCTTTATTAACATTAGAGAAGATTGATAGGAAGATATTTGAATGTAGGTTTGGGAACCAGTGTCACCCTGGTACACACAGGACGTTCTCTGAGGATATTATTTGAATACTGTAGCACCATTACTGTGATGTTAGCCGTACCCTTCTAACAAATGGCATTTTCAGGAGATTTTGTGTATACTGAGAAATGATGCCCTTGCCAGAGTGCAGCAATCCCTGAGCACGCTCAGCTGGGAGATTTCTGCTTAGAAACACTTGTTTTTTCCCACAGCAAGGGCCTAATCTTGCACCTGGAAATGAATTGTCACAGCACTCTGTCTATCTGAACAGCTTCACATCAGACAGCTATTGCATGCTGTCCTCATACCTAGATGTTTCTGTTACCTCATTTCACCTCCCCGTGATGTTTTACTTTTGTATTGTTGTTCCAGAGGCAGGAGACTATGTAGATGGTAGATGGATAGCTCTCTGTTAACCCAGCCACCGCAGTCGTGAGGCAGGAGAAAGGTAATACATAGTTTTGCCAAGACGTGGCTGGTGCCAATGAAGGGTCTACCTTGCAGTAGTTTCTCCTCATAGGAGAACATTCTGCCCACATCAAGAATTTTGTCTGCCTGTTGCCTTTTGTACTGAATTCTAAGTTGATAAACCTTGTTAGTTGAATTAGAGTCCATTCTGGAGCTTTGCAAATGTGGAAAGTTACAGCTTTCGGTTTCTTTCATGATTGCTACTGGCTCAGCGTTAAACTCCAATAAGACGCTGCTCTGAATGTGAGGGATTTTTTAGACAAGGAATTCTTCTCATGAATTGGAAGCCAATATCTCAGGTAGTTACGACAGCCAGCAAGTGGTACGTATGTGTGGCCTGGCCCCTTGGCTGGAAGTGGGGGGCGATCGAGAGAGCCACATTCTGTTGATCTCCTGATGTTTCCCTAGATTGAGCACAAACCAAAGTGGCTTCACCCCGGCTAAACACTGCTAAAACCTCCCAAAGTTAACTCTTCCCCGTGAGGACTACAACACTTCAGGTATATACAGTATCAAACAATTCATAGCGTATGCCCAGCTCCTGATCCTCTTATCACCCGTGCTGGGCAAATGATTGCTGATGCCTTGGCTCTCTTTAAGTATTAAACAGGTACTTCTGTCCAAACCAAGCTCCAACATCGTCAAGGGGAATAGTTTGCTCAAGGGATAATTCTTTCGCAGGCAATGTAGATGAGACTGCACCAGGATTGATACTGCACAGCTCGTCTTAGCACTGATGATCCTGCATTCAGGTAGATGCATTTACCAGTGTAGAAGTAGCCCCTGAATCTATTACGCAGGCCCTCCCTGAATGCAGAGAGCCCTCAAAGCAAATAACAATTCTGGAGTGTTGTGACTGCAGGCCTCCAGATACTAGCATTTTTCATACAGTAATGAATTGAGAATCGGAGTATTTTTTTTTAAAACACAAGAGCTGGTGAAAAGTGCCTCTCAGGTCCCCGGCTGGACTAATATGAAAAACACACTTTCGATCTGTCAAAGAGCAAGGAGTTTTAAGGAAAGTTTTAATTGCCTCCCAACACAAAAGAAAAGTTGAAAATCCTGATTGCTGTTAAGGGCTGTGTGTTTCAGCATGTTTCATATTTTCTTCCCAGGGGACTGATCTAAAAGGTAGATAGAGTGCTCAAGAGCTGAAAAGCAATTATATGTTATACAAGATGTTTAAGAGCAGCTTCAAGGCCATCTTGCCAGTCTTGTTTATTATCCTGTATTTTGAGAGAGACTAAAATCTCTGTCTTAAGGACAACTGGCTCCTTTGCTTGCGGAATTCCTACCAGAGATCTGGCAGGCTGTTGTGCATTCTCTCCTTTCCTTGCAGTCACCAATTTTCTAATTAAGTCTCAGTGCCTGCCCCCATTAAATCAATCAGAATGTCGCCAGGGATTGCAACGGGAACAGGAGCAGACTTTAAGGGCCAGATTTGCAGAAAAGCCCAGCATCTGTAATTGGGGCCAGGTTTTCAAAGGAAGTGGCAAGCATGTGCCAAGCCACTGTTGCTGGGGGAGCCACTCCCAGCCCTTCATTTGCCACACTGGCCTCAGCTCTGGGTGCAGAATGCTCAAAAACTCCAGCTTTTGAAACTAGTGCTGCCCCAGTAAGTGTAGTAGCAATTAAGAGCTGTCAGCGGCCTGGGGAGAGGCAGTTGGCATTCTTCTTTTTGCCTGGCTGAAGCGGAGGGTTTGGTGAGTGGTCGAGGAGGAACATCCAGGCCCTGAGGTCTCAGGGACGTGCCTGAAGTGCTCATGCCAGTAGCAGGGCAAGGGAAGCAAAAGCTGCTCATCCTGAACGCAGGGAGGGGTCCAAGCCCTGGCATGTGTGGTGTTTTTATGAACAGTAGGGGATTTTCTTTGTTGTGTGCTTTTAGACCCAAGTCACTGCTGAGTTTGCCAACCGCTGTCATCAGCACTGTTATTTCCAATGAACAGTCAGGCTTTCCCCAGAGCAAATAGCCTTTTGTTCTCAAGAAACAAATGTGGCAGTATGTCATCAGCTCAGCTCAAGTGCTCCTTTTTACTGAGGGGCCTGTAAAAGGAATCTCTTACTTTGCTTTATCAGAAGTGAAGGTTTGCTCCATCACTTGCTGAGAGGGCCCTGGTCTCTGAGAGCCTGCGGGTCCTCCCAGGGACTGGCATGTCCTGGCAAGGAAAGGGACCACCGAGGTCCTCCCAAAGTGAAAAGAATTGACTGGAAGCAGCAGCCAAACCTGCTGCTAGCCTAGTTAATTTCCTATGTATCAAATAGTTTATGCATGCTTTAGCATGTAACCTGGTTTTGAAATAATAGGTGCTTTATAGTTGATTTTCGTCTTAGAAAATAAAATTTTTAGTCAATAAAAGATCAATGCTATGATTCCCATGACTGAAAAATTATCTTTATGGCCTTACAGCAAGGAGCATACTTAATGCACGTTTGTTACTAGGCTGTGACTGAAACCTGTTCCTGCAATATAACAATCTCTTTAGAAGTTTTCTTGTACTTCAGTATCTTCCTCCCTGCATTTTTATTCAATTGAGACATTTGGTAGAAATTCTATAGCTATAACCAACATGTATATGCGATTTCTCGGAACGTCATAGAAATTTCTCAGAAAACTGTTTTTGCAATATAACGCTGTTCTTTTTAACAGTTTTCTTGTACTTTGCTTTCTTGTACTATGCAATATCAGATGGCACTTGTCAGCCTTTTTTATTTTCCCTCAAATGTTATACTTTTTATACTTATTGTACTTTTTCCTCTTATAGCTAGCAGCTGTGCGACTTTCGTGTGCTCCAGTAGTGAACAGGAACCTCAAGAAACAGGACAAGAAGCAACAATTTGAAATCTGTACCAGTATTTTCTTAAGCTGCCTGTTTCTCCTCTTACTGCTCTTCTACTGGATCTCACCGTTCTTACTGCCAGCTGTTAGACAGGGATACTCATGGGCTTATTGAGTCAGGTGAGTTCTGCTATGCTCCATTGTTTTCTCTTATTTTTCTTATTTTTTGGCAAATCATGCAGCTTATTAGCGTTGATCATTCTAGCACAGTTGTTACCAAATTGCAGATGCTATCTACTAGTACATATCCACCAAGAGGTATCTGCAGGCAGGGCAACAGACACACCTCAGCTTAGATGTTTGCTGTACATTGCATTCAAATGCCAAAGTAGTGGACCGAAGTTTTGTGTCTGCGAGCAGCCCGTATGCCGTGGTAACAGAACCCACAGAGGTATGTAAGACTTAGCCATGTAAAGCTGTGCAGCCAAACCCTCTCCTGCAAATAATCACCAGAGCTGTTTATGAGAAATCTTATTTCACTTGTTGTTGGACACAATTTTGAAAAGTCCGTTAAAAATAGTGAAGCAACTCTTTCTCTGATATATTCTGAAAATAAATAGAATTTAAGAACTAGTAATTTGAAATCCATGCCAAAGGAGAACAGCAATACAAAGAGCAAAAATAAGCAGTGACAATTAAAGGGTGTTGTCTATAGCAACTTATGAATAAATGTGTATAGTGGATTTTTTTTTCCACTGTTTGCACCCTGTGTACTCGTTTCATATTGATGGTGAAAGGCTGATTTTATTTTTTTTTTTTTCCAAAGGACTGAGAACCAGATCCATAAGATACGCAGGTGCCTAACTCACATGGACGTCAAGAGGACCTTGCTACCAAAAGCTTTCGTGTATGTTGTCCTAGAGGTCCACAGTTTGTATCTCGGAGCGTCCCTTGCATTTGAATGGCTGTACTGCAGCATGGGGAGAGGTATCACAGATCCCCCTGTGCTTGAGGATCAGTGAACATGCAGAAGAGTCAGTGTGGCTCAGATTCAAATCTGTGGGCAAAATCAGTCTCTGATGTAACTATTCATCTCAGCAGAATTGCAGCGGGGTTGATTATAATTAGCACAACTGGTAAATGCAAAGTACCACAGTGTTCAAACTCTGATCACATAGGCTCATTCACTTTCACGGGTCAATATCTTCCTCCCTGCATTTTTATTCAATTTAGATATTTGCTAGAAATTCACTGTAACCAACATGTATATGTGATTTCTCGAAACATCATACAATTTTCTCAGAAACCTGTTGTTGCAATACGATGTTGTTCTTTTTAGCAGTTTTCTTGTACTTTTTTTTCTTGTACTGTGCAATATCAGATGGCACTTGTCAGCCTTTATTATTTTCCCTCAAATATTATGCTTTCTAAAAATGTTTTCTTTTTCCTCTTACAGGTAGCAACCATGGGACTTTCATGTACTCGGGAGTGAACAGGAACCTCAAGAAACAGAACAAGAAGCAACAGTTTGAAATTGCAGTCCTGGTATAACAGTTCTTTCTGTATTATATGTAGAGCATAAATGGGTCTTCCTTGGGATGCAAAGTCTCTGTCAACTAGAATTTGAGGTGGGTGAATAATCAGAGATAAGACTGAAGGTAAATTACAGCAAGTGGTCTGGTTTAGAATGTTGTACAAGGTATACAAGTTATCACTGGTTTAGTCTTCGTAGCCTTTTCCCTGTAAAGGCAAAGCATTTAGGCTCATTTACACCAACTGTTCATATTTCAGGATCTGAGACATTCAAAACAGCTCTTGACATAACCTAGATTAGCTTCTGCTTCTTTATGTTTTCTGCACAGTCACCTTGTAGTTTTAAAGTCTGATGCCTTGGGACTTCATAAAGCTCAGAGCGAGTGCTGTGTGAGAGAGATCTCCTTGTCTTCTCCAACAGCACAATCTTCCTGTTTCTACTCCTGAGGAGGTGAAGTCTGTGGGTCAGCAGGTAGCAGCTGTCTGTCTTCAACATTTGGAACGAAGGAACAAAACATTTGCTTGTCTGACTGCGGCTTTTAAAATAGCTGTGGGGCGCTGCTCCCTGGAGCTTTGGAATATTATGTCAGTTGCTAAAGGAGGTGGACTAGTGGGAGGAGAAATATACTGTGGGCAATAAACTGTAATAAGTGTGATTTATTTCATGGCTGCTAGCATTGCATTTATGATATGTATACCTCTGGAGTCTGTGTGTGCATGCGGAAATGTTGTGTCTATATTATTGGATTTCTGTAGTGCCCCGCAACTAGCAGCAAGCAGGCTATCTAATCCATTGAAATCATGCATATTGTTTTTTCTTCAAAAGCTAGAAATAGACCTTTGTTTCTGAAGAAAGGGAGACGATTTAACTGTAACAGTTACAGCTGGTTTTCTGCATTGTGGTCAACACGTTTCTGAGTTCATAATAATTAGCTTAAGGGTGTGTTTTGTTCAATTTCCAGGAGATATTTATGTTACTGTGAAAAATTTTTTTTAATTCCGTTTGTAATTTTAGTCTAGTGGCAAAATATTAAACATTTTCATACCAAGGTGTGGATGGTATTCAGCCATTTGACCTTTGCATTGTAATGACTTTATTTTCCCCCACAGCTGTTTGCTGAGGAAGTGTGCCTGCTTCTCCAGGAACTCAGTGTATGTCTGGGACACTATCAGTTTGTGGCAATTTTTAAAGTTGCTGCTCACAAATTAAGGTGCTGTGGACCTTGCACATGTTCCAAGGTAACCCCAAAGTGAGATAAAGTGCCTTCAATTAAACTACTTTTATTTGGCTTTAAGCTGAGTGCTTTATTTAGCCATTGGAGCAACCGAAGAGAAACTATGCTGCTGATGGTGGATCAGAAGAGTTGTAACTTAGTAAGTCACTGTAACTCAGTTGTGTTTAGTCATATGCCCCAAACCAGATGTCCCTGCACCACATTTGCATGATTCCAGCCTACTGAAAGAGACAGTAGCAGTGAAAGCGCAGAAGGCACGCTCAGGTAGCTCTAGATGCAGAATTGATGACTCAAACAATTTTGGAGGTGTTGATGTTCACATTTGCATGTGCCGTAGCTTATTGGTGTACACCAGTAAAGGTAAACACTATCCACTCAGAATTTTCCTCTCCCAGCCCTAACAATGCTTTTTGTTTACCCTCTGTAACTTCGAAGTATTTCACAAATGCCTTTTGCATCCTTAATACCTCCTCTCTCATTTTGCCTTGGTGCCAACCAGGGCCTGAACAGTAGCAGTGTGATTTGGCTGCGCTTCCCCGAGATGTCCTTGAATGCAGCAGGTTCTCACACATAAAGAATAAAGCCTCTGTGGTAGACTGTTGAGAACCAGTCAGTCTCAGCCTCCCGTGAAGGAGACACAGGCCTCGGGCTTGCCATTGTGAGGCTGAAGCTTGATAAAGCGGGGTACATCTACTGAGCTGCTGTAGCTGTGCTCACACAGACACGCAGAAAACACCAGGCAATGGGGCTTAGCTTTACGGCTCTTCGCCGCCGGGCTGAACTCAAATCACCTCCTATTTGCTCAGATAGGAGCGCCCTCATCATCCCTTGCTGCAAGGTCACTGGATGCACAGTGGCATGGGAATCGGTTCAGAGGTAATCAGGAGTGTGAGCCCTTAATCCTTTGTGATCAAGAACGATTCTAGCAGCATTTTGCAAGAACAGGGAAGTTTGCGCTGGAGTCCTATAGGTGGAGTGTGTGGAGGTACTTTCATGTTAAATTTCTTTCGTGTTATCAACTGAGTATAATTTTCTTTTTTTATGCCTGTTCCAAGTTTATTGGTAAAGCTCATGTGTAATGATAAACAGCTGCTTTGTTGCATTTGAGTGATGGATAGAGTTATGCCTGCTGACAGGCAATTTCTTAAACACTTCGGCATCTTAATGAATGAAAGATGCTCTCCGCTGAAGGTAGAATCACTTAGAACAGTTCAGAACTGAGCACTCAAATCCAGGAGCCCAAATGCTGAGCCTGTGAAGTGTTTGGAGTGGGCAGGAGGAATTCTAGTGTTCCATCGTTAGCAACAGTTATATTTGAGAAATGTGTAGTACCTTTAGAGAGGCTGTGGAGAGTGTAGGGTGGAGCAGCTCTTGGGAAAACACAGCCTGTGATTTCTCCCAGATACAACCCGAGGCCCACAGATAAAGCCAAGATTTCCATCGGTCATACCTCCCTACGTACAACCACACACGACCTAAGTCAGCCAACAGCGTTAGTAATTCCCATTCCATGGATTTCTGAGCAGGGACAGCCTGACTGTGACTTCTCCCAAGTGGCTGCTGCCAGAGCAGGGGAATGCTACACTGATGCTGCCCTCTTGTCAGATTATTTCACCCTTTATCCTACCTTCTTTCAAAGATTAGTTTTCTGGAAATAAACAGTTCTTAAAGTTAAAATCCTTATGGATCAAACGCACCCTTAGCGATCTACAGCCCCTGAGATAAACGTTCGTGGTTGAAAACAGGTGGTTGTCACAGGTGCGATGCTATGTTCAGCCTCAGTCCCAGGAAGAATGGTTGAGCAGAGCCTCTCCAACTGTGACATATTGTTGAGGTTCTTTTACGCATCTCACCCTTCAACAGACATCGTGTAAGTCTTTAAGGTTTCTCTGAAATAGAGGTTTCAGCTGTGTGGGTTTTAACAGAAAAAATGCCCTCAAACACACATCCTCTTCCTATGCCTGGGGCCACCCTCATGGCTGGTATAGAGGGGAGCCCCTCTCCATTTTGACCATATTAACAGAAGCGGGCAAAAGCGGAAAGAGCACTTGTACACTGCATTCATCAGCACATGAAAAAACAATCTACTGGGACCAGTTACGGATTTGTTCCATTACGTGTCACAAAACAGTTGCCTCTGTGCATGCTGGTGCTTTTAAAGCTGACACTGCTGTTGGCTTAAAAGCTGTTGGTGTTACATCTCTCCATTAAGTATAGATTTCCACAGGTACAGCACCAAGGTGAACACATCAAACGTACACTCACGCCACTACCAGAGAAATGCCATCGTGAACACATCCACCTGAAGTTCTCACATCCCTGCCCTTGTCTCATTATCGTGTTTTATCTTTAAAATACCAGCACGACATAATCCGTTTTTTCTATGAACTTCATCACGATGGTTTGACAGCCGTCTTTGTGTTGGCGTGGGACTGACAAATTGCTGCTATACGAAAAGCGCAGAAGTCTCCCCAACTTGGGCAATGCCGAACCCTAGTTAAATCACTGATCTAATAAAGCAGTAGCTCAGTCTCTTGTTCTGCCCAAGACTTGCAAAGTGGCCTTGGCTCAATTTGGGTGTATTGGATATATATGGATATATTCAGACTGTTTTAGCACCACAGTTAGATAAAATGCTTTCTAATCCAAGAGACCTGAGGGCCATGTTCAGACTGCCTTTTGTACATGCTCAAGTTGCTGTCATAGACTGCCTGGTCTAACAGTGGCCTGACTAGCTCTCTAGTGAGCACCTAAGTGACCGTCAAAGTCCGCGTGCTGTGCAAGGTGGTCTGAATACAGCCCTTTATCTCTCTGGCTTAGCTCCCTCATCTGTAATGCAGGGACAGTGACATACCTCAGCAAGGCTACGGAGATGTTCAGATCGCAGTGAAGAGGACAACATGGCTACTTTAAAAGGTAAAGAGGTACTATGCTCAAACAACATAAGGGGACATGATTTTAGAGGGGTTTGCCCTCTGCAAGAGCTTACTCCAGATAGACTATCCAACAGTTACAAAAACAATGGAGAAGTTAGCAAGAGTGCACCCTGGCATCTGCAGCAGCAATTTTACATTGACTATGCTGTATTCCAGCGTAGCTGTTTCCAGATGGCGCTGTATTTTACAGTTTCCTCTTGCAGTTGACTGCTATCATACATATATATATATATAGTACAACAAAGATGTACACAAGGGTGAGTTATTGCCTGTTCTTTGTTGTACACTCTTCCCCAAACATCTGGGGCTTTATTTATGTGGCATTTAGTCTTCCTCAGAAGAGTATCTTTGCCTGGAAAAACAATATATGCAGCAGCTACAAAAGATAAGGAGAAAGAGAACAGTATGGCTAATGATGAGAACACCAACAGCAAAAATGTACAGGGTTTTGTCACAGTAATCCTGAGGCTGATGGAAAGGTGGGATGAAATTTGGCAGGTACACAGAAAAAACCCAGTAGTTCCCAAGAATGAACCAGAGAAAGAGAAAAAGGCTGAGAGTTAGATGGATGTAGTACTTGTGTGCATTCTGCCTCCAGGGATACTCGTCGTCGTCATCATCATCAATCACAACAGACTTGGAAAGCAGCTGCCTCATCCTGGTTGAGTCGTACAGCAGGAGAGTCACCTGGAGGCGTTGGGGAGAAAAGGGAATAAGTAAACCGACTGGAAAGTCTGAACACCTTCTGGCCACTGCCAGCCTTCGGGCCAAATTCAAATTGGGTGTGGGAAAATCATGTAAGAGAAAGCCGAGGAGCCACAAATGAGGCCGATACTGCTGGAAAATAATGCGTTTCCCCCCCTTCAGTTTATTCACCAGTGAGATTTAGGCCAGACGTTGGGAAAAACTTGCCAATGGTATGGATGGAAAGGCATGAGAACAGATTGTGTAGGGAGATGGCAGCAGCTCCCACGCTGGAGACTTAAGAACAGATTAGAGTAACTGCTAAATGACTTAAGTGGAATAGTTCCTGCCTTGTAGTGGGTGGATTTGTCTCTTCTAACTCTGTTTTCCACAGCTATATAGGTGAATCAGCTTAAATAAAATTATGAAGGATCTACACTTTGACCTAAACCCCAAATAAATTGCTTCAGATACTTGGAATTATTCTGTCAAGTTTTCTTCAGTTAAGCATCATTTCCCCAGATTGCTCCATTCCTGCCTTAAATCAGAACCAGGAGAGAAATAGATGGAATACCGCAATACTGTGAGGTTAGGAAGGTCTGGTCTACAGAGAAATGCAGGACTCATCAGCAATGCTTTGAAGATTTCTAGTTTAGTTTTGGCAATACAAAGTATATAAGTAGGTTGACTGCAGGGTAGAGAATCTTTCAGATTTCTGTCCCTTAAATGACTTCCTTAATTTTGGTAGATTTATAGGAGAGGTTTATACAGGGTCCAAGAAGGATTTAGGACAAACATTGTAATACTTGTCATATCTTGCTACACCTGGAACACTTGACCCAGTCGCCAAGGCACTAGCTGTTGTAATTCCCCTTCCTGGGTGCTCAGGTTGCCATGCAAGCCCCCTGCAGTGAGCAGTGTCTTTGGGAAAGGGACTCTTAAGAAACCAGCTGAGCAGAAAGCTGCCTCGGCTAACCAGGAATGAAATTCAGAAGGAAAGGTAAAAGGTGTGTATTTGTAAGTGGCTGTGGGGAGGGATGGACTGTTCGAGCAGGGGTTCTCAGATGTCGTCTCTTTCCCAGAGTTATATCCTGTGCTCTTTTTTTTTCTTGCTTGAAATGAGGGAGAAGAACACTCCTCATTTTACATTCTCCCTTTCTCCATTAGTCAGTGATTAGTGGTGGGAACAATGGCTAAGAAAACAATATTTGGATGCATGTTCTGCCTGGTTCCGATTTTAGTCCATGTGCTCCATTTTCTAGAGTCAAGTCTTAGCAAGAGGATCCAGGATATCCAGGATTCTCCTGTTCTTTATTGTAAAGTTGTTCAATTATGTATAAATCATTAAATATTTGTTCACAAAACCAGCTGTTTTCTAGCTCAGATATTGGTATCAGTTTGTGAGAAACAGATTAGAAGTGCCAGCACCCACACAGGCAAAGGAAAATGGTTTTTCCACTGGATATCTCACATCCAGCTGAGCGCTCAAACTGGCAAGCTTATTCCAACCAGCAAAGCATCTTCTTCTCACATGAACATTTATTTTAGGCAGGCTCGTGACACACAGGAAGGATAAAACCACCTAGCCAGTGGGTCTGGGGTTTCTGCATGGGGGACTGTGGCTTGACCTGGAGCTCTGTGCAGCTTATTAGCTTTGAGGTGAGCTCAGCACACAGGCAGCCGCCTGTACTCAAGCTTCACCAAGCTCAGCAACGGGAATCGGGTTAAGTGGCAGATGGGCACTGGTTTTGAGAAAGTTGGAGAAACCTCCCAGGTGGATTTATGGATCTTAACTGCATCTAACCAGTTCTTGGAAAGAGCTTTTAACTCTTACGAATATTGCCTTGCCAAACTGTGATTGAAGCTAATTCTGGCAGTTGCTCACTTTGTCAGTAACTGCTGAATATACATTCAGGGAGCAGCACGTCATGAATTCAGTAGGCCTCTCCAGATGCTGCAGAATGATTCAGTTGCCTTGGTGAACATCTGTAGATTACCGTTGGCTTTTAAAAAAACTGGAGGTGATAAAGAAACAGACGAGGAGCCTACACATACCTACCAATCTGGGCCAGAATGACTTGCCATTAAATTATGTCCATCATAGCACAGCGTTCATCCTATACCCATTCTCTGACTTTTTAACTCTCAGAGGTCAAGCAAATATACTGCTCAGTGAAGCTGGTGCAGTCTGATGAACATAACAGAGGCCAGGGTTGAGGCAGGTGGAATTTGGCTACAGATCAAGTGCTGTGAGATGACACATGAGTTAAGACAATCAAATTCTGGCCAAATGTATTGCCAGACTGCAAAATAGGCAGTCCTGCTGGCAACTATAGCCAAATTCAAGCCATTCTTTGATGTCAGCAGGAATATTAATTCATCCACTGACCATCTTCTTTAGGGTGAGAAAAACTGAGTTTAAACCAGAAATAGCTAAGAAAGAGTCAACATTTTTTTATGAAGGTTTCAATTCATTAGCATGAAAATTTCTTTTCAATTATGCTCTAATCTTTTCTAAATTATTATTAAATGAACCTTTGATTATACAGATAAGTCCACTGGTGTGATCGAATGACTAATCGTTTGCCAGGAGAACTCATAGAATAGCAAATTCCTTATAACAAGATTAAACACTTTCTTTTTTTTCTCCATTTACTTATGTACTGACCAAAGGTCCTCAGGGGGATGTTTCGTATCCCAGCAATATACTGTGAAGCTGTAGTTTAGTTACCACTGTGAGAGAGAGTGCAGGCGATGCAGGGACGTGAAGAGGAATATTCTTTGCCCCTTCTTTCGATCCTGGCAAAGAAAAGGGGCTAGAAACATTATCAAATGGAACTGTAGCTAGCTCCTGTCTGCAGCATCTGCTGGCTGCAATCTGCAGAGACTAGCCGGTTCCCTTTCAAGGGACAGGTTGCCTGTACTGAAACTTTAGGCCACAGCCTGTTGGATCTACCCCACCTGTTCCACTGGTGCCGGGCTCCTGGGAAGGTAGGCTGGGTGCTGGGTTGTTGCTGCCCATGTTAGCTATGCAGGACAGCCATTGCTACCAGTACAGACGTTCCTTCCAGCAGTAGCACTCGCTGTTCTTAGCCCTTCATGTCCCTGCAGTGCAGTTCCAAAGCTTTTCCATCAGCTCTGCCTCTTTTCCTTCCTTTGACAGGAACAGCATTGGGAAAGCAAAAAACAGCCTTAAAGTAGCTGTGCAGTCTGTTGTAACAAGCGTCTTCATGCCCACTAGCAGCCAGTTAACACTGTCTGCAAAGGGACTGTCAGAACAGGGTGATACTTTACCCTGGAGTTAACATGGAGTTGTAGCTTTGTACTGATCAGGGCATAACGCGGATATGGGGGTGTCTCTACTTATCAAGCAGCCAGGCTGTGGCTCAACAAAGACATCAGTGAGCACAGTCCACTAGAGGACAGGTAGCTGTTGTTAGAAAATGCTTTGCTTAGATTAATAAGCTCTGCTGTGATGAAGGACATTTTTATTCTGGAAGGAAGACATGCTGCTGCGTAGTCATTGCTTCTGGCCAAATCGGAGTGGGAGTAAATTGAGCTTGTGAAGGACTATGTGCAAACACCTGTAGTTTAAGAGCATTCCCAAAGTGAGGAGAATAACTTCACTTTTTGTCCAGCCCATGTGTCTGGAAACAAAGGAGAAAGATCTGGCAGGCTTGAAGGACTGCTTGTGGGAACAGGACCCCATTTATCACAGGCATCCATGTTATGCAGTCATTTCACTCAGCAGGGATGGCAGCACAGATGCTGCGATGTAGGAGAAAGTCACACTACAATGTGTGGAACAATGATGGATGCTGAACTCATTAGCATCCCACTTGACTGGTGGGTGCTTTAGGTGCTGGAACAAGCACAGTTCAATCCCCATAGCTCTCATCAGTATGACATGCACATAACTGTCTGGAGCCATCATTATGTCTTAACTAGCAAGTCAAAGTCTAGTCGCACAAAATATTTTTCACACACAGAAGGCACATTACCTTTAAGCTGCCAATCACGCCACCCACCAAGAGATATAATGGAATTAGTGGCTGAACTGGGCAATCTTCCAAAAACTTCATTCCTGAACAGCAAAAATTAATGTCTGTTATCTCAAGTGATCAAATAGTGCAACAAGCTATACAGTGAAAACTAAAGATACTTTAAGTGAAGTGTCATGCTTGGACACAGGACTTCTGTCCACCCTCTATTGAAATGGGGGCTGAATTAAACGGAGTTTGCATCTTCCACTGCAGGACTGAGTGCCATGAACAGGTGAAAAAGCAGGAGAAAGAAGAGAGATCACAAAGGTAGTGACAGCATTATTGTTGTTTTGACATTACTGATCAGAGCCGCGTACATGGGTCATTAGCTTCAGCCACTGCGTCTTTGTATGACTGACTGAGCTGGATGGGAAATTTTCATCAGCAATAAAATGTCCATTGAAAATCAAAACTGTTTGTGAAAAGAAGGAATTCTGATAAGGCCTTTCCTGCTCATTGGCTCCCATGAGTGTAGCATGTTCCCAAGTCAGATGCCTCAGAGATTGTGAGCCGGTGCCTGTGGGAGTGCCTGGAACCATTTTAGCTCCCCAGTCAGCTAATAGAGAACCACAGAAGCTCAAATTTCCAGGCTGTTTGGGTTGCTGGAGGCTAAAAGCATTGGTTGTTAGGGAGCTAGGGGATCTTGGCAACCCTTAAACCCACTGCTGGAAAGAGAAAGCTGGGTAAGTTTTAGGGAAGGGAGTGTATGGCAGTAGACACTGAAATTTCTGATACAGGTTTGTGGCAGTGAGATTCATCTGTCCAAATATAGCTGTCTGCAATGCAGTTATCCATATCTGAACTAGATTCCTAGCCTCTCTTTATAGTCAATAGAGAGAAATAGATACTTGTAAAATTCAATTCATCTCATCCTAAGATAGGCATTTAAAATAGGTCAAATGAGTTGGGCCCTGAGACGGCCTCTTTGTCTCCATGGCTATACAAGGAATCTGGGCAGCCAGCTGTATCTGTCTAAGGTTATCTGAGATGAGTCCCCTGCCCAGGTCTCTTACCCAGTGGCATCTTTAGTCAATTTTAAACTGTTTGTTACACTGTAGTTTTATTGTTATTGATCCCATGTTTCAGGGCTTCTATTGATCAGTTAGAGAGGACAGAAGGGATTTTGGTTTCTTTTTTCTTGCTGTGCAGGTCATTTCCAGAGAAATTTTGACTTTTCTCTGAATAATTCAGCTTATCTAGATGCAGGATACTGAAAGCAATGAGCCGATCTTAGTGCTAAACATCTCTCAGGTTGAACATCTTCCCTCTGTGTTGGTAACTACAGTGAAGAGAAGAGATCAGGAGAGAAGGACCAACGGGGGTTTTTTTTGCCTTCTTCTGTACCTGTCAGTTAAGTTTGTCAGTTTGCCCACCAGATCCACTGCTATTGCTGGTCCAAAATTTTGCTAGTGTCCTGAACCTCTCCTGTGCTCTTTGCATAACACAATACAGGTGTTCTGCATTGTGGTTGCTTGCTATAGATCTTAACAGTATAGGATAAAGGGCAACATTTTTCAATCAACTGTGTGTAGACTCCAGTGGACTTTTCTACACTAAGTATTTATTAGCAGCCTTCTCATAATTGAAAAAGGCTGGACTTCGATGGATTTGGACTCTCTCCCTTTTTGTCCCCCGTTACAAAGCTGTAAATTTTTGCCCATTTTGCCACTACGTAGCACTGAAACTTGCTCAGACTCCCAGCTTTACAGGGGTGGACAACAGGGAAATCATCACGAATTATATAATTTTCAGAAAGCAGCTGCAGTGGTTTCCAGAGTCCTTGGCCCTGTAATAGCCTGCCACAAAAGCAGCTGGCCAGGGATCTCAGGGAATGTGTTTCAGTTTAGGAACCTAGGCAGTTGCTATTTCCAGTGTGTTACTGAGATTTTGATTTGAGGCCAAAAAAAAAAGTAATCAAGAAAATATGGCTTTTTTTTTTTTTTTTTTTTCATGGAGCTATGATTCTGATTCCCAGATGAATCTATTATGGAGTCCTTTCATATATGTAACATGACAGCAGTCAGTCATGGGAAGGATTTGAATGACAGCCAGTGGTACTCTATAGGTTTTGGGACAATATTGCAAGCAGATATGACAGCAAAAGAGGAGGTGAAAAGAGATAATACAGTAGTATCTTAAAAACTACAGCACTATGGGTGAATAGGAAACACGGACCTACTGTTGACAGGCAGTAGTATTTGTTACAGTGAAATGGAGGCACACACATCATGTGCCAGTCAATTCACCCACAGCACATGCCTAATTTATTTGGGAACACCAAAACTAGTAGGAGAGCATCAGTGCTGGGCTCCTCTCCCATGAGCACCAGTATTTTTGCCTTTGACTGCTAGTGATGGGATATATGGACCATGAGAGATCAGAGCTCTGCTTCCAGTGCAATGCTTCCTGCAAGCCAGAGTGGTCTGTGGTTTAGAGTGAAGAGCAATTGAACCTGACCATGACACAGACTATCACATGAGTAATGAAGAAACCAGCAGCCTTTGGAAGATCAGACACAGCAAGGATGTCCAACAGCTTGCACAGTGTCCAAAGGAAAAAAAAAAAATAAAAGAAATGGGAGGTTGGGAAAGCAGAGGTACTTGCACACTTTACCTCATGGCTGCCACAGAACAGCACCGTAGTGAGATCCAGGACACAAAGTCCAGCCAAGTGGAAAAAGTGCTTGTGAGGGGTCAGAATATGAGTTTCTCTAAGAAGACTATTTTGAGCAGTGTTATGGCATGGCCCACAACAGATCACTACTAACCAAGTGTCCTTGTCACCCATGATTATCCATGAGGTGAGGGTTTAGGATGAATGAAAGCCAGTACAGTATTGCCCTCATTTTAGCTGCTTTGCTCTTCTTGGGTAGCTGAAAATGGCTGAAGTACATCCCATAGTAAATGAGAGCTGCTGTATAGCAAGGCTAATCTGGTGCCTGGTGCCTGCTCCCTACCTTCTCTTCTGATAGGAATCACTTGACATAACATACCAGACCATTTTCAGTTGTTCCTAGTGGATGGCTGCAGCTGACCATCACTTAGCACAGACCTCTGCTGAGCCCTGGACTGTGAGCTTTATGCTAGGATCACCGTGCTGCAGATGATTTATCTCAAAGCAATTGCTTCTGGGCACCATTTTATCAGAAATCTTATCAGCAAATCAGAGTAAGCTCACAGAAACGGTGAGAGGCTGAAGGACTGAAATGGAAGGGAAGATTATTTTAACAACAACCGCTAAAGAACAAGACTGGCTCCCATGTAAAGCTGCAGAGTATGAGAATAGACTTCAGACAACAATCGGGAGCACTTGAAAGTTGAGGAATTATCTGGTGCAGATATGAGCATGAGGAGTAGTAGTGGGTTAAATTTGAACAGGGAAAAATTTAGACTGCCTGTTGAGAAAACGATGTCATCAGCTCTCAAATGTGATTTAGCTACCCCTGGGGAACACTGTGTATAAAGGTAGTCTGGACAACATACAAGAATGTGTTATTGGGAGCAATCCTTCACTGTCCCAGAAACTAAAAAAACAAAAAAAAACCAACAACAAAAAAAACCTCAAAAAAAATTCTTGTCTATGAGGTCCTTCCATAGCTTGCTTTATTTTTGGAGTGTTTAGTCAAAAAAAAAAAAAAAAAAAAAGAAAAAAGATCGTCTCTACCAGTAAAAGTCAGGAAGCTGATAATCTGTGGCTTAAATTATGTCAGAAGTCTGGAGCGTGGAAAATTTGCTGAGCCTTTTTCATGTATCTTGACTTACAATGTGATTTATAGGACTACCAAATTTTACAAGTGTATAATGTTAGTGTATAATTATTACCAGGGCTACCAGTTATTAATCTCTGAGTTTTAACCAATATTATTATAATGTCTTTGTTAACATTCAAAAATATCTCTGATTTCCCTCTGCAGAAAGCAAGAGTCAAAGTGACTGAAGGCACATCAGCAAATTATTCTCTAAGATCATGGTAACAGAATGTTATCAGAAAATCAGAGACTTTTACTTGCATAATAAATATCTGCATTTTCCTTGACATTTCATTTTCTTAAAAATGCCTTTGCAGATATGTAGCTGCAGGAAAGCAATATCCTCTGACAACACTATATTACAGTGACATTATCTCTTAATTTCAGTAAGCTGTGAAAAAAAAGAAAGGGCTCTATATCTGATGCAGGAGATACCCAGAGCTCCAGGCTAATATCTTACTATACGCTTTCCACTTCTCACTGATCTTAAAGACATTATGAAATATTCCTAGGAAATTATATTTATAAGAGGTCAGATTCCAGCCCTGGATTCATTTCCAGGAGGCTGGCTGTCAATATGCATGCATGCTGTACGCACTTTGAATTATACCTTCCCACCCCTATTCCATAGCTCAGGCTCGTTCAGCCTGGGGAAAAGCTAAAGCTAAAATCCTCTTAAGGGATAAATAGCAAATTTAAGTCATGGATAAGCGGAGAGCCTAAGTGTTGAGATGTAACAGTTCAGTCCATTTCCCTACTTCCTAATTGCTCCTTAATCCCACATTAGAAATCCCTAATTCCTAATTAGGACATCCTAATCAGAATCCTACCGCAGTCATCACTGGTACTCAGAAGGTCCCAGATAAAAGAAGGGGCACCAACTTTTAGTTGAACACTTGTATTTTTGTGGGTTTGGCCAACTATGCATGCCATAGGTGTCCCTATACAGGCTAGGTGTCCCGACTCCCTTAAAAGTCTTCTTGTCTCAATGCAGACACCTAAAAGAGAGTATGGGACTTTCACTGTCAGAAACACCCATTTCTTTTAACTGCCTCTAAGGGCAATACACGGCACTCAGCTTGGTTACAGATGTGTACAGTCCAAATCTAGGTGGGATGCATCTGGCCCACAGCACCTGCATGTAGAGTTCATTTGCACCATCCTTCATGAATAATGAGGCAGGAGGTGACCAGCTTCTCAAGGACACCCGTCTGGCATGATGGTAAGGTCTTGTGAGGACAAAAGTTAAAATTCAAAGGAATCTGGATACACTGGAAAAAAAATACATCCAAAATCTACTAGGTGACAGCTGATAAAGCTGAAGACTGCCACATAGAAGAGAAAACTTCAATGTAAATAAAAAATGAGAGATGTCTGATAGGGAGCAGCACTGCCAAAAACCATCTGGACTTACAACGAGCCACAAGCTAAGCAGGAGCCAATGAGTTGGCGCAGAGAGAACATCTTTCATTTTGAGGTGTGTTTACAGGAATCCTGCTTGTTAAACAGAGGAACTAATTATTCTGCACTACTCATTCCTCAGGTCTCAGCTGGAGTCCTGGACTCTGTGGGTTTTGGGGTTTTTTTTAAGGGAAAAAAGTAGTTTCATTGCCCAGAGACCAAAGGAGGGAGGAAAAAAAAATGCAGAAAAAAAGCTACAGAAACAGTGACCTGTAAGGTCAGGATGAAAGAAGTAGGTTGTTGAGTTCTCTGGAAAAAAAAAAAAAGGAGAGGATGGAGTGGGGTTATAATAGCTGCCTTCAAACAGTTCAAAGGTTCTCTTGAGCAGGATAGTGACCAATCTGTCTTTGTGACCACAGTGAGCAAGACAGGCTGTGATCTGTTTAATTTGCCATAGGGAAGATTTAGATTGGATATGGGGAAAAATATTTTGTCTGAGAGCAATAAAATGCTGATATAGGCTCCTTGGGAAGCCGTGGAATTTCCTTGAGCAAGGGCAAGTCGGACATCTGTCAGGGATGCCATGAGCATGCGAGCCTGTCTGAAAGCGGAGGTGGACTGGTGTCTGTACCAATGTTTCTTAAGTGGGGGTCACAACCCATGTGAAGCATGTGAAAGGCGCAAAGGGAGCAATGAAGTGTGGTTAGAAAATGCTCAGTTTAAAAAAAAACCAAACACAACAAATAAGCAAAAGCTATGTCAATGGTAAGAAAAGGTGATGCTTAAGAAAAGGTGATGCTTAAGAAAAGAAGAGCCTTATGCAGTTTAAAAATGTATAAAATTCTGCAGCTCAAAGGATTTTCCTTTCTTAAATATTTGATCTTGAAATGCTGCTCACAAATCCAGCCTTTGAGGGGTTATACAGAGACAGATCAGCCAAAAACCAGGTCTCAGTTTCAAAAAGGTGGAGAAATAGCAGCCTACATCGTCTCTTCCTTTCCAGCCCTACACTTCTACAATTTTTGCATTGCAGTTAATACAGAGGGATCCTGATTAATGAAATCTTTTCATGTCTCAGATTCTGAGCTTCCTCCCACAGACTGAGCTCTGTATTGAGGTAAGGCATACTGGAGGGATGTTTAAGACAAACAGGGTCAGAATTCAAGCACTGCTTCTTCTCCGCCATGCAGTGTGGGCTAGGGTTGTGTCTGAAGCTGAAGTACCAACACACAGGTCTAACAGTTGGAAACTTTAACTTTTCCAAATCCTTGCTCCCACCAGATATGTTAACCTGCCCCACAGTACTGGGAAGTTCCTATTTTCAAATTGCTTTAGTCATCAACTTACCTACAAAAGTCATGGACAGTGGTAAAGCAAGGAAAGCGAGGAGCCCAAATATAAAGCATGCTGCGAAGAAGAAAAGAAAGATAGTGTTATTTGGGCCAGCTGAAGTGTAGAGACCAGCTTTACAGATGCTGTCGATCCATAAAGTTGTGTAGCAAGAAGTGCAGTGAACTTGATCCATAGAGTTGTGTAGCAACAAGTGCAGTGAACTTGATGGGGTGGGAAATACCGTGCTTATGGTGCTGCGTTTGAGACAATTGGGCCAGCAAGTGTTGTACCACTCTCCCAGAACTCAAGCTTCCATTTTTTAACTAATACATTGTTAGTCCTTGTATCAGTGGAAAAGCAATGTGAGACACAAACTGCTTTTGTTGCTACTGCTTCTAGATGTCTTGCTACAAGGACAGGGACTCGGCCACTGCTGCCTTAGTCTGCATCAGCTTCAGAGGCGCTGCCAGGTGAGTGTGCAGTAGCAAGTAACTTTGCATCAGCTAATCTGTGGCAACTGATGAGCCATATCTGTTTGCTAAGCAAACAGCAGCTTTAATGCCATTCCACTTAGTTTTCACCAATAGCTAAATAAACTGCCTTTATTGCAGTTGTGAATGGTTTCTGGTTGGTCTAACTTCCTGACCCAGCTTGGCTCATGAACACAAATGAAGTAGCCCAACTGTAAAGAGTGGGACTTGTCATTGGGATAGATCAGCTTAGGCTGCATGGAAGGATGCTCTTAGGGGTTCACATAGACTACTCCTGCAGATGAGTGGTTCTGAGGGGCTTAATTACTCCCTAGAGAGCTGGAGGTGTATCTGAGCCCTGATATTTTCCCAGCACAGCCTGATGCTGCACAGGGTGAGTGCTTACCTTTGCAGAAAGTGGGAAACAACAACGTCAAAAACAGTGTGAGCAGCCTGTTTTACAGGAGCTGTCACCTCTGTGCCTAATCATGAACACTTGGCAATATTAAAGTGAAATGCTGCCCTGCAAAATGAGAGTAAACCATAATGAGAACATTCTGCGGTGAGCATCCCTGTAGAGCGCTTCTGCAAATGGCTCCATCTGTAAGTAATTGCCTAAGGAGGCAAAAGGGCCATAAGCGGAGGTGGGCATAGATTGCAGAGGGGCTGAGAAGGGCATGGATAAGAAAAGGAGTAGTATGGATCCTTGGGCTTATGAATAAAAACTTGGAGCAAGCTTTCGGGGTTGGTTTGGGACCAGCCTTTCATTAAGCAAACTGTGTCACGTGGTTCCCCATGCCAGGGATCTGCAGTCTCTGCAAGGTGAATGGCATCCTCCTCGCCACGCAGGAGAGGGGACAATGCCAGCGTCCTGCATACAGTGCCACTCTGGGAAACTGCAGCACTGTCAAAACATCACCCTCAAGGCATCTTAGAGAAAAAGAGAAACATTGCTTGCCTCCATTTTACAGAAGGAGAAACAGAGACAGAGGGCAAAGGAGTGACATCAAAATTCAGGGCAGATCCACGAGGCTTTCTGACTCGCAGACACTTTCCATGGGAACACACCATCCCCCACATGCTGCTTCATGTTTTCTCTGCAGAGAACAAGGATCTTACACTTCAGCGCTTGAGAGACATCTTTCTTTCTCAGAAGCAGCATGTTTGTTATCTCTATGAATTAGTAGAGACTGAAGGTATTTTGAGCTGAAGAAAGCACTTCTGTTCCTTTGTGCAACGTCCTCCTCCTCTCCCCATCGGCCAGTCTCTCTCACATACACACATTTCTGCTCAGGCTCTCCTATCTCTTGAATGCTGTACAGTACACAAATTCTTCCTCTGCTTGAATAGTGTCCTACACTCAACTAAGCTCTTTCAAATGCTGACAGACTCCATTAGAACAACTCAGGCTAGAGCCTCCCTTTTCACCACATGTCACGTTTCATGCTAGATCTTCTTGCTGTTACATCATCTAGACTATTATTTTCATAGTCGTTAAACAGTGGTGTTGTAGCTGAGGTGGGCTGCCAACACATCCATGAACATCACCTGCAAACAGTGCCCACAGCCTGAGCAACTCATTTATCTGGTATCTGAATGAGTGCGGTTCAGGTCTGCAGGAGTCGTGTTGACTGCCTAGTGCTGCCAGAAGTCCTATCATCGTGGTGTAGCTCTTGGAGTAGCATCACCCCTCTGCCTTCAGTTTCATATCTGCCTCCTGTTTGTTTCTGCCCTTCCTGCACAAGCAAGTAGTCGGGAGCCTGATAGCCTGTCATTTCTTAATCTTGCAGCGCATGGTCTGTCTGACCCCCAGGAGAGACGCTGCAGTAAGATCTGTAAGAGGCCCGGGAGGACCCATGTATCTGCGGGTCTGCGCATCTGGCACACAGGTGTCTGCTTGTGTCTGGCATCTACCCGAGAGCTTGATTTCGGAGGGGAGAAATGGGAGGTAGGGACCACTCGGAGCTCAAGAGAAAAAGATAATGGTTCATTAATTTCCCTCCCAAAGCAGTCACTGGGAATGTATTTACTCATTATCTCCCCATTCAGCTACAGCCTCTTAGGTCTCGAATTGGAGGGGCAGATGCCTAGTCTGGGAAGGCTTCCAGATCCATGTTTAACAAAGCGAGACTCTCAACAATTGACTACACAACTGGCAGGGCTCTGCAGCCCTCTCAATGCCGCTAGCAGCACTAAAGGCTGTTTTCCCTGAAATGTGTGGGGTTTTCATAGGAATGCTGCTCAGTCGGGACACACACACACACACACGCACACACTCTGCCTGGATTTGAGAAGACTGTGCTGCCCCGTTCTGGTCCGAAGACAAATCTCTCAAAACAAATGGCATTTGCTGCAGGGTAGCGGAGCTCTGCAGAGAGGATGCTGCTATCTGTGCAGTGTCACATGTGGGGCTTGTGATATTGTTAAGTTGGTGGGATTTCCTCACAGACTGGTTAGAGAAGCCCCTGGACCCATTCCTAGAAAAAGTAACAAAAAAGGACTGGTAATCTCTAAAAACATAATAGAGTGAGGGAAATGTTTCTGGGAATAGCTCAGAAGGACATCTGCTCCACTAAGCTGGTGTCAGAGCATCAGGCAGGAGAGCCCTCTGCTCTGTACCACCAGTACAGCTCATGGTGGGGCACTGGTAGTCCTGCTTGAGGAGGCATTAGCGAGCGAGTCCTAACATGCTGGGAAATGGGTGAAGGGAAAACCTCGTGTTTCTGGGATCGCAACAGAAAAAAAGGAGAGCAAGTGGCTGCATATCTTCCCCATTCCTTGAAATCTGTGGGCACAAAAATCAGATCAGTGGGTGTAGATTTTGTGCCTCCTGCCCAGCAGGACAATCAGCTGATATAAATCTGCTGTTTAGCTGCGTTACTCCTGCCAGGCTCTCCCCACAAAAGTAAATGAGCTTGAAATCACCGTGAACATTGGGGCTGTACATCATGGTCTCTCTTCTATCTGATGCCTGAGCTGTTATATCTTCCATGCCCCTGCACTGCAGCTCTTTTCGTCTCCCTCTGCTACTCCCTTGTTCTCCATCCCCAGTTATCTGCCTGGTTTCAGGGCATGCAACAGATCAGTCTCCCTCTGGCATGTAGGACTGATCTGGAGGCAGTACTGGACATGACACCAATTCACCTGCGGGCTCCTCAGGCTTAATTTTGCTGCCATGGTTTTTCCAAGCACTTGGAAGTTTCAGATCAGCTCAGGATGTCCCTGTTTATTTTGAAGACAGAGAAAAGTTTCTTTCTTTTCAGGGAAGAGGGGCCCTCATGGGATTTTCAGAAGTGATTTCTGAGTATAAATCTCAACCTACCCACTCTTCTTAGGTAGTATGCTAATATCACTGTAGTGCAACCTACTCAGTAGAGTGTGTGACAAGCTCCCTGATAATAAATACAGTAATAAATGAAGTGTTGTGTACATTACCATCACTCCCAAATGCTCTTTGTTCTATATCCTGTCAGGTTCCTGATAAAAAAAGGAATTTTTATTTTTTTTTGTAAATGACATGAGCTCCCAAACAAGTTCTACAGTTAACTCAGGATTTATCTGCATGATCAGGTTGTGAAGCACAACTTTGTGTGTAAAGTCACAATACTCCTTTTGGACACCCTGTGGGAGCACTGCTCTGAAGAGGGCTGACTCTTAGCAGTTGAGATGTGAGCAAATTTGGGTCAGTTGGTCCACCCTAGACTGATCTTGCCCCGAGGCAGAGGCAGATGGTAGTGCACTAGCTTAGCAGGCAAGTGCTGCACAGCAGTATGGATGCTGGTGGTGCAACAAGGTGGAGTGCAGATGGGTAGCAGATACTTTCACTCATGTTTTCTTCTTTCATAGCATCTGCAGGCATCCCCTGCAGTATTGATAGGGACTTGGAGAAAAGAAAGGATTTAGTGTGTGGGTGGGTGAGTGTTGTGGTGGCAAAGCAAGTCTCAGTGGATCTCTCTGGAGAACCAGCTCTAGCATGGTCATATGTTTTACAGGCTGGGGACGAATCTGCCCATGGGTTTGGTAGCTGTGGATACTATGTGTCCTTCTGGGTTTTTGAGCGACAGGAAAACGTCACTACATCAGATGGGATATGCAGAAAAGCCTCAAATGAACTAACTTGAAGGAAGATAATTAAATCTGTTCAGCTTGGCTAGCGAACAACCAAATGGAAGAAAATAACAGCAAGGTTTGAGGACTTGAAAAAGAAGCTGGGAATGATCCAAAAGGCTGTGAAGGTAGAGACATGAGGTGAACTTGAATAGAAAAAAGATTGCTCAGTCCATGAGGCTAAGTGCCATAGCAAGGAGATGTGTTGATGGAAGAGTCTTTTGGGATGAATGGCAGGAATTCCGCCCCTGGGATGATTAATCTGTTGACTAAACTGTATGCTCAGCAGCTGAAGGATTCAGTGTAAGGAACAACCATTCCCATGGAGGTCTCCAACCCCAGTGCAAAGCCACTGTAGGAGGCAGGGGAAGTGTGATAAAACTGCCTTGAAGACCAAATCCAAGCTCAGGACCACCAGCTGTTTGCTTAGACAAGGTTGTGATACTGTGCATTAGCACTTTGCTATCCAGATGACCTATATCAGGATCACACCACCTAAAATTTAAGTTTCGGGTTCCAGCACTGACACCAGCAATGCTGCTCTCATCAAAAATGGTGTAGAATACAGAGACGACAGTAATCTGGGAACCTTCAAGGTAGGGAGGATGTGGATGTGGATGTAGATGCAGATGTAAGTGTAGATGTAGATCTAGGTGTTTTGGAGGTTAGGCAATATTGCGGAGTGACTTGTCTGGATTTTGTGCCATGCCTGTAGCTACTGAACTGCAGTTATGTCATGGTCTAGGTTCTGGATTTGGCCCCTTGTGACTGATTTCCAAATGTTCTTTTAAAACAAGATTTAGGCATTATATGAAGAGCCACCAGTTTGCTTTGCAATAGACTCAGGGTAGTGGATTAGCCTTCTTTTTTTTTTCATCAGTTAATCGAAGACTGCCCTGATGTTCAGTACTTCAATTGTTATACCAAGAATGAATAGAATTTAAATAATGCTGCACAGGTAGGTTGACTTTTTGGAGTCATTTAAATATCAGGAGACCATAGGTACAAATGTGGGGCTCTGCTGAAATGCTCTTTGAAAAATATACACAGGATGATGAGAAAAAGTGAAATTGTCACCGTGCTGCATGAGCGTTTGCATTTTAATGAACAGAAAATCAATTTGGGATGCACTAGCTGATCCATAGCTAAAGCTGAGCTGATTTTGAACTTAAATATAATGAAAACCTGAAGATAATGAGTTTCCTGGAATGGCATTTTGGAGTTGTCTTACTTATGGGTAAATTTGTGGGTACCTGAGAGGGTGTTCCTGGTGTAAGAGAGCATAGATGAGATCAGAACTAATCCCTTTCTTTCCAAAAAAATTCAGAAAGATCATTTATTTTCTCTGTCAGCATTAAAGTCCCAGTGGCAATTTAATGCCAATAGGGAACAGCGACATTTTGCTTATAACTGGTAGGAACAAAAATCAGAGAAAATATCACTTTTGCCTTTTTTTTTATTGTGATATTCACCAATGGGCCAAGACACCTCCCTCCATATTCTTTCTGCAGGGTGCAAGGGAGCCCACACCAACCCAGTCCTGTTCCCAGCGGGGGCTTGCTGGGATGTAATGAGAGCACCTTGTGCTCCGCATCCCTCAGTGTTCATCACTCCCCAGCCCTCCTTTCTTCTCGGACAACGATGAGCACGAACAAGAGGGGCAGAAAATGTTCTCTCCTTCTCCTTCTGTGCCAGGTTCCTGGGAGCGGGCCTGTTTTCTACCCAGGTCAAGGCTGTTTATCTCCCTGGGCTCGGTTTTCTCTGAAGGGTTGTAAGGCAGCAAGGAGCTAAGGAGGTTAATCATTAATAAAAGTTCATTCTGAACTTTGAGAGCTTTTCAACAGAAGCCAAAAGCAGAAGTATAAAAGACCCCAAGGTAACAGCCCTAGACTAGCAAATGCAGCAATTAGTGTAGGTGAAGTATCAATTACGGTGAGTGGTCAGGGGAGTTTCTTTTCCTATTGAGTGGTTTCTTTTCCTATTTGAGGCTCTTGCAACTCAGAGTGAAAAGGAGATGCAGTCATCAGGAGTAAGCTGCTTTAAAACCCTCGGATTTTAACCTCCTGTCGACGACACTGCTTCCCTGGTCTTACAAAAACTCACCCCTGAAGTGTATTTCTCCTGTGCCTCTCTGCACAGCTTGCACGGCCCCCAGGCCAGCTCAGCTTTCAGCTGCTTTGCTCCTTGTTGAGCAAGAACCATCCTGTTCACCCAGCCCGGGAGCTGTCAGCTCATTACACCCTTCTGCATCCTCCACACTGGGTGGAACCGACCAGTTGCTTTAAAGCCTGAGTGAGCCCAGGCTGTTGTGTGAAAGACCTCCATTCAGATGTCTGATGCTTGCTACCCAAAACACATGGCTACTACCAGCATCTGCATTGGCCGTTGTGCTAGGGACCCGACAAGCGGAGAGAAGAAGACGCTGCTTCAAATGTCTGTGGCTGAAAGGGAAGCTATTCTTGACCGCACTCTGTTTCTGACCTCATGTCAGCACACAGGCTGGCAGTAGTTTTGCTTTGCAGGAATGTCTCCTGAGGGAGTTTGCTCCCAGGCTGGCTGTGCTACTCTTTACCAGCTGATTTTCCCTGCAGATACTTCTGCTGGTCTACATATAAGGTACCACCTGAAACAGGAGGCCAACATACTGTATTGCTGAGGTTGTTGACTGCAGCCCATATTTAGGTACTTGGTGGTGTTTGTATTTATTTGAAATTTTATGCTATAATCTAAATACTGCAGCAGGCAGGTGCTGTCGGGGTAGAGTTACTATTGTACACTCCAAATTTGCCTGGGAAAGGAAATACCTCAAAAAAGAGGGAAGAAAAGGAAACTTCAATGGAAGATTCAGGTGAGATTTGGTACCATCTTAATTCCTTTATATACCTGGCTCAGTGACAGGGCTGCTTAAATACAGAAGATAATTATTACCAGAACTGCCTTACCATTACTGGCAATTTTAGATATGCATCGGTGGCAGGCTTTCTCCAGGCCAGCAGTCATTGTGAAGAGCCTTTTGGAGTGCCTGTGGGGATACAGAAATGAATATCATTACGAAAAGTGTCTTTAACTTGCTAAATATCTTAACTCAGAGTCACTCACACTTTGTCAGGCTTTCACTACCCTCAAAAAACTCAAAGCATCCACAGATCCAGCCATCAGAGTGGCATACCCAGAGTCACATATGCCTTCCAGCAGCTTTGGGCATACCTGCTGGTGACGCAGGGGTCACCAAAAGGCTGAGGGAGAAGTGTTCATGCTGTACTCCTGAAAACTATAAAAGGTTCTATCTTGACTTTGATCAAGGCAGAACAAAGTATAGTTAACCATTATGAGAAAACCCAGTGAAACAGGTAAGGTTCACTACGCAAACCTCAGCAAAAATTACTTAGTCAGCAAAAATGAATTAAAGAAAACCGGAGAAGAGAAGACAAAAATAGTTTTAAGATTGAGGAGGGTTCTGAAGAGGAATGTAGAATAAAAACTGCAGACCACAGGGAGGCCAGAACAAGATGCCTTTGATTAAAAAAAAAAAAAAAAAAAAAGAAAGAAAAAGTAGCTGGATTAGAAAATAGCTCTTTGTAAAGAAGAATTTTTACAAGGTGGGGTGAGGGATGAGCAAGCAGCTTGTCATCCAAGGCCTGGGCATCAGACAGCACCACACAGTGACGAAGCATCCATAGTCAATGGGAGTGTGGAAAGCACACACACACTTATGCTCCAAGCTTTAGCCTCTGGCCAGGCTCATCACAGGTCTACCACCAACACCAACTGTGATAGATGAAGGTGTGTGCAGAGGAGGCTAGGATGGGGGAAGCTGTGTTTCTACACGTACCTCAAAGTAGCCTCTTTTAATTTCCTAATGGTTAAAGAGCAATATTTTAAGCTTAGCTTCATTCTATTCTAAACTGACATGAAACCCACGTAGTGGGATTTCTCATCACGCAATGCTGAGCCCAGTCTGGCCCAGAGCCTACTAGTACAACAGACTTGTACCACCCAGCTGATATATGGCTAAACACTCCATCCTTAGCCTGTCCAAGCCCTACCAGATGTGGCTGAACAGAGCTGGCTGTCTCCTAGGAGCCTGCTTTCTCCTGCAAGCCCAGAGACCCATGAGCAGCAGTATCACAGGACCCTCTGCTGCTGTTAGGAATGGGATGGGGTGGGGTTTGCTCCTTGCATGTTGGCTTTGTGGTTTATATCTCCTGGCAGTGATGGCAGTAATAGAGGCAGGTCTGGGTTTAGCTGTCGGTGAGCAGCCAAGGAAGTAGCAGGATCTGAGGCTTTTGTGGACATCCCACTGGGTCAGTAACCCATGCTGAGACACTTGCGTGTAGCAACCAGCCACCAATACGCGTATCCAGGTTTCTAGTCCGTATCATCACATCAGGTGTCTCATAAATTTTAGCTCTCCTTCTCCAGCCCTCATCTTCATACTATGCCACGAGCCTCATTTGGTGGATGTTGCTGCTGTAATAAGCCTTGCAAATCCCAGTCGATTTCTCCATGAACAATGGACTGGAATGGAGATTGCATATGAGTACCTGACCTCTGGGGACAGCATAACTCCTCATCCTGGCCACCAAACCTTCTTCAGAAGAGCAAATACTGTGCCTTTGGACTGCAACTATTGACAAATATTTTGAGGAAGGAAATGAGCACTGTTACATGTTCAGGGAAGACAGGAAGGAGGAAGGGAAACTAGTTTCCACAACCAAATGACACATGAATTTAAACTTTAAAACTTTTGGTGCAGATTTTTTCCTAGAAAAAGCACAAACAGGCATTCATTTTGAATATGTCATTGGCTGCTAATAAATATGTTCTAAATTATTCAGAGATCAGTAATATTGGTCTTTATATAAATGTTCATGATTAGAATTACTTTTATAGCACAAGTTCTTCCAGTAACCACATTAACAAAACCAATGCCATACTAAAAATTGGTCGAATACCAAATTGTCTTGAGCAGAATTGTGTGTGGCTAGGAATGCTGTATTTCCATAAGCAGAGGGTAAAACGTTTTGTCTAAATTTACTGTTATCTTATACTAAAGGAGAAAAAAGACGTGAAGGCGGACTCGGTATCTGAGAGCATGTCACCATCTAGTGATGGAGTGCAGAAATGACTGAATCAGAGCACTGTGTGCACAGTTCTAACAGGTGAGATAAAGAAAGCAAATTCATGATGGCTGCACACAAAACGTGTTCTCACAAGAACACAGCACACGTAACCACCAGGTGATGGCTTCAATCCTTCCTCAGACGTTGGCTTTTCCTTCTACGGGACTGACAAATCCCTTAGAGAAGTTATTACATTTGCTGGATAAGTAGGTGCTGCCCCTTTCCCCCCAGACTTTTAGTGATTCTGCAGAAGCTGCTGTGAGTGTTAAAGATGAATATTTTCCTGTATGTCGATGCATGAAAGAGTGCTAAAGTGCAATTCAGCAGCCACGCAGCTGGGGAAGGGTTTTGTTCCCCCGCTGAAATGGGGAAACAGTTGCTGAAACTCTCAGGAAATGGTGAGTGGTGCAGCATGAAGCCTGGTGACATGTAAAGGCAGGGTGGATGTCCTGCCACACAGTGCCCACTCCCGGTTTACCGCCGAGTTGGGAAAGTCACATGCAAAACTGAAAACAGCACCACAACTAGAAGCTAAAGACCAAAGCCACCTTCTGGACCTCATCCCATTAGTCCTTTCCGGAGGTCATTTCCCTGAGGTGGAGGAACCTGCTCATGTGTTACAAGGGCCAGCAAGGGGAAGACAAGTTTCTGACCCCCTTGCAGAATGCTGGAGCCTCTCCAAACAGATGCTTTTCAGGATGGCACGTTGCAACCCAGCCACAGCAGAGCCACTCTGTGCCTTCGCCAGCCTGCCCAGCACTTCCCCATTCAGTGCCTTCTCCGCCGGTGGCCGGTGGCCCAGCCTGCCCCAGAGTGCTGGCTGCTGCCTACCTGGCACCCATGCTGTGTCTCACATTGCTGCCTTCTGTTGTAGTTCAATTCCTTGTCCCTGACAAGCAGCAGTGGTAAGTCTCTGTAGCACAGACTCTCCATTCCTGTTCCTTTGTTATTTCATCCAGTTTTAGCTTTGAACTATTTTTCTGGTCGTTATTCTCACCCCAAAGTGTTTAGGTAACATGAGTCAACAGAAGAGGAGCGCTGACTGGCTGGCATATCCCTGACCCATGACGAAGCCAAAAGGCAGTTTCATGCTGATCCCATCATACGTTAGCCCAAACAAGAGTCACCTCCATACTTGTCCCATGCTGTTTAGTCTTCTCAAATTGCACTCTGCCCTCTCCCAGCTTCAGGTGCCCCACTCTGTGCTGATGAACACAGCAGGCAGAGTCGCTGGGACTTCCTAAGACCCCAGTTCCTGCTCAACAGCTCCCAACTGCCAAAGGGTCCTGCTGGGACATGGTAGGTGCATGTAGGCCAGCAAGCCCCTCTGGAGCAAGGTCTCTTGTATAAAAACTTCTAGGGGGAATGCTTTCCTCTTTGTTTCCTAAAATATTCAGAGCAAAGTTCTCTTCCAGAGTCAGTTTCTTCCTAACAAACCACAAAGCTCCACACTGGCTTTTATCCCACACATTGCCCGCTTCCCAGCAAATTCCTCTTACCTGAGAGGGCCGAGAGTGATGAATCCGTTCACTTGCGTGTGTGGGACACTGGGCAGAGGAATCACAAAATCCAGCCTTCAGTGAAAGCCAACTGGAAGAATCCTCTCCAGTGAGACCCCTAAGAACCACACTCAGCTCCCCAAGTCTCTGCCTGTGGATGGTGAGGCACGGGGAGGGCTCAGTTGCTTTTATTCCTTCTGGCCGCCTGCTCGCACACCTCTCGGCAGCAGCACTGTGGGAGCTGTGGGTTGCAGGAACGCTTGCCGGCAGAGCCCATCCTCACTAGTTTCCCCACTCTCACGGTTGGCTGGAGCCACAGCCCACCCTGCGCTGTTTCAGGGTGTCAGCAGGGGGAAGCAAAGGACCCCACACATCTGTGACTGTACTGGAGAAAAAAAAATTCTTTCCCAGTGTCTTTTATTTTAGAAAAAAAAAATAAAATTCAGAAATCATCAGTGAGTTGTAAGTACTTGTTTAATTCTTTGTGGAATTTTCCTCCCTTCCTATCGATGCAGTTAGAGCTTTTTGCAAACTGTCACATATATAACCTTAGCTATGGGCTAATTTGTATGTTTTGTGTCACCCTGGCAGAGATCTATTTGTTAGGTGGTTACTTGCTAGGTGGCCTTCCCATCAGCATGTGACAATTTGGTATCTTAGGTCTAATTACAGGCATGGCATCATTTTCTGGAAAGCTCTTATTTCTGTACGAGAGAAAGTAGGTTTGAAGGAGAGCACCTCTGTGGGAGGAGTGACAGCATTCGTAACGATTGACCTGTATTTTAAATCCTTCCAGAAAGGTCCCAAAAAGAAAGGAAAGGTTCCCTGCTGCGTTAGTCATCGGCAGAGCGCTGACAAAGTGCCTGCTCTGGCTCGGGAGGAACGACTCTGCTGTCAGCTGTCACATTTGCACAGTTCATCGCCAATATCATTCCTAGTGTTAAAGATCTCACATTATGGAAAGAGCATCCATGTTCACACTGGGGGCAGCCGAGGGAAGGAAAACGATGGTGGCTCAGCAAGATAGATGTGCATGTGCTCAAAGACAAGAGCATGCTGGCTTTACTCTCCATGCTTTTCCCTGCTACATGGCCACATGCACTGGAAAAAGCACTGACCACATGGTTATGTGACGGTCTGCTTTGCAGAGCCTAACAGAGTGACAGAGGTGAACTACTGAGCTCTTCCTTGCTGCTTCATCCTCTGGATGCTCCTGTTCTGAGCACAGGTAACACCGGACAGCAGAGAAGCTTCCATCATGCCTGCAGCGCTGCCTGACCTAAACCTGCTCAGTCAAACTAAGTTTTTTAACATATAAAACGTAGTGAAATTGAAGCCTTTGCACCTTTGATTTGACTGTTCAGGTCATGTCTTTTACACACAACGTGAGGCCTCAGAGGGGGATGTGTGGCTCAAGGAAACCCACTACAGGGCATGGTGCTGTGAGAAGATCACCAACTATTACTAGATCTTTTTGATAAAATAGTGAGAAATATCAGCACTGAATAAAAAAGAGGTCCAGCTTCCCGCACCGATGGCTGAGCTCTTCCATGAACCATCAGTTCCATGTGAAGAAGGAAGCAGCAACTTCTAGGGAAGGTATTAGATATAGAACATGGGGTGACAGCAAATGCAGAATGGGATAAAACCCCAACTAGAACTGAATCTACAGCTTTAAAGCAAGATAATTTCAGAGAGAAAAAGAGGAATTTTGCTAGTGTGTCCTTAGATCGAAGGCTGGAATCCTGAAAAGTTTGGATTGAGGAAGTTCTTCAGCGAAGCAGAGTGAGACTAAGACTTTTATTCATTGCATTTAAGCAGGGGTTTATTTGAGCACTTAAACAGGGAATCCAGCTCCTCTGTATAGTCAATGAAGAGAGCAGGGACACACTTCTGGAAGACTCTGATGCTCTTCACTGGTGCTGGAAGAGACACAGCAGGAAGAGACTGAGACAAACCAGTCAAGTGGCCTAACTGGACAGCTTGGCTTTATGTGGCCCTAGTTCTTCTCTGTCGATTTAATGAAGCTCCTTCTTCCTGTAGAGAAAACCACTCTTCCTGCAATTGTTCCCAAGCCACTGCCTGACATGGGACATCAAGAAGGATTTTTGTTATCTATCTCCAATGTCACTGCCTTCTTTTAGGGTGCTTTTTCTCGCCCTCCTTAAAGCTCTGAGGCAAGTTTTGAGTGCCTGTGAATGCTAAGGTCATGCCAACAGTGGTCACACATTCTAACCTATGGCCTTCTAATTTGTGTGCTAATCTCCTTGTGACTGCTCAGGTCATTGTACTGAGCAAAAGGACTCTGCAACGCTACCACCAAAAGGACAAGCCAGACACAGTCTCCTTAAACACTAGTCCCCTCAGACCAGGAGGGAATTTACATTCCCCTATAACACACATTTGGGATTCTTTTACCAGATGCCTTTTTGGAAGCAGTTACACCTTGCCATTGATTTTCCTGGCTGCTTAATAATTAGCGTGGAGACGTAAAAGGCCCTGTAGAGATGCTGTCTTTCCTTTTCAGATTGAGTTTATTTTCACTTCCATATAGGGTGAGTATTTTTGCCACAGGGTTTTCTCCTAACTTGATGACTCAGAAGTCAAAATCAACATAAAAATAATTCCCCATCTCCTACGTTATTCTGTTCTTTTCAAATTGTAAAAGGGTTCTGCCTGGTTTCTTAAATGCTGCATGTAATCAGGAAACTTACATTTTCTTGTATAAATTATCCTTGTGTATTGAAATATAAACAGCCCATGGGAAAGAAATTCAGTGCACATTTCATTTCTTCCATTGTTCAAGGCAAAAAAAAATAAAATAAAATTGTACTTATCTGCTGAGAATTACTCTGCTTACGCAGGGGAAACCAATCATCAGTAGTCACTTGCCAGCATTTTAATGATCGCCTGTAGAGATCCCAGAAATTATAACATTCAATCATCACAAGAAGATCATGGGAAAAAATAATGGGAACCGAAGGTTCCTGTGGCAAGGGCAGTTGGTGTTGACAGTGAGTCTTCAGGATACTGTTAAACTGCTTGATTCTGGTGATTCCAAAGAAAAATTTTAGGCAACCTTAGGAAGATACTGGGACTAGAAGTGTCATCAGTGCAGCGAGTCACTGTGTGCCTAGTGTGAAGTCCCCTGGGCTGTGAGTGCCAGGAGGGGACCATCTCCATCTCCTGAGATGATCTGGAAACTGCAGAACTTCATGCAGAGCAGACACTGTGAAACGCTTTAGCCTGCTGGCACACACAAATCAGACCAGGCACTTTCTTCTCACCGGCATCACTCAGGAGAACGTTTTTGTGTGGCTGTCACAGTAAATTACAGTGCTGTGTGAAGCCTGTCTCTGTGGATGTTTCAGTTCCTCAGCTCCTTCCTGCAAGACTGTCCCGGGGAGGGGAGGTTTATGTGCCCATCACCATGGCAGTTTACTTGGCCAATGCCCAAGAGGCAGGGCAGAAAATGGGAAAATATCAGGCTGTCTGCCTCATGCTTCTTCTTACTCAGGATCTTTTATTATAATGTAAACCAGGCCTAAAGAATAGAGAAACAAAGGGCAAAATGTTCTGGATAACCTACGGGGAGAGTAACTTTAGTAAAGTCTAGTAAGAGGTAACGGCTTGTGTTGCAGATTTCCCTCAGCTGGGTTATTTAAAAGGTCTCTTTTTTCTACTTTAAATATTCAACACACAAGTAGAGCAAGGCGAGATTTACCTTGTTTCTGTAGAAAAGGAGATTAAGAGGCACCAGGTACCAGCTGTGGTTGAGGATGCCTGTAAAGAACCAGCTGCAGATGCTGGGGAATAATCCTGGAAAAGTAATAGGAGATGTTCCCTGGGTCTGTAGCCACTGTCCAAGGCAGGGTAATGGGCTAGATGTCCTCACCTCGTTTATTTCTATCTCTGAGTCTTCAATTAGTCTATCAAACTTGATCAAAACCAGCAAATAGATTCACAAGTGATCAGAGGGAATGAGACGGTAAGATCCAAGGCAACAAATGCACACAGTGTGGTTCCATAGGAAGTCAGATTAAAACAAAATGCTGATGTTTGTAAAAGTTCCTAATTAAATTAAATCCTTAGGAATGATTGCTAGTTTCCTACAGGGAAAAAAAAAAAAAAAAGAGAAGAGCAGCTTTATTTCATTCTTATTGAATGGTATTCATCAGAGATTTTCTCTTACTGGTAATACAGGAGGTGAACTTGTGCATTGTTCTGTGTAAAGAAAATTTTCCTTGAAATAATAAATACATTTGTTTTAAAAAGCCCACTCATCTGTTCCCCTGCTTACCCACTAAAGTAACAAATTGCCCAGATTAATGTAAGCAAAATTTACCCGTAAGCCCAGAATGTTAATCAGGAAATTCCAGTGCTCCTGAAACTTGCAATAAGAGAGAACGGAATTACTTAAAAGTATAAAAACCAAAGCCCCCTCTGAGGTCCATGTATTCTTTGCCTATGCCACTACAGATTGTGCTAGACAAATGTGTAGAGTTTGTAAAATCCTTTGGGAATCCCAGAAAAATGAAGTAGGGAAAAAAAGATTAGGTACTCACACAGGGGCATAATAAAACTACTGAACATATCTGTCTTAATTGTGCTGCGTGCTACAGCATAAGGGAAAATTATCACAGCTGAATAAAAAGCTAAATTGTCCTAGCAGCAAAATGCCTCCTTTAATGTAACAGCAGGAATAAACCTCTCACTTCTAAAATATAGTTGACAAAAAAAGAAGACTAGGAACTCAAAAGGTTTTACATATAATGAAAAAAGAAGTCAAAGCCTGTAAAGTTACTCTGCATGAAATATGATCACCTAAATCAGCAGTTTAATTTGCACTTCTGTAGATCAGAGCTGCTATTCCCATTGCATACAGCCATAATAAAACGTGCTGTTCCACTGACAGCAGAAGAAAATGTTGTGCATTTTCATTTGTTTTATTTCATTTTCTCACTCATAAAATATGCCTTTTTTCCACCTGTCAGTGCACTTTACCCTACTCATTTGAAGGACAGTAAATCATACTTGACACAGTATCTGTTCAACAGAACTGAAAATACTAATCCTCCAAAAGTGAGGACCACAATCCTTACCTGTAGCCTCAACCCATGGGAAACAGAACCATATGTTTAGTGTAATTATGGTGAATGATAACGAGAAAAGTTGCTGAGGGGATTTCAAAGCAGGAATACCACAGAACAGTTAAGTGGCTGCAAACAAGTTAGGATGGAGTTCAGTGCAGTGCTGAGATATATGGAGGTAGGAGTCTCTGGTGGAACTGTCTACCTATGAACTTCCATTAGGATCTGGGGGAAGTGATGGTTTGATTTAGTTCCCTAAATGCACCCTGCCTGGGATGCTCTAGATATCCTGCCTGGCCCACAGCCACCAGATCAGAAGGGTGTGGGTCTCCTGTGGGTTCTATCTCATATCTGCCAGCCCTTGATAAATGTCCTGGGTAATCAAGGGCTCCTCAAACAGTTCTAGAAACCTGTATTTATCTGAATAGCACTTCCATTGGCTAGGTCTACACTGCCATGCAGGGCTGGGCACCTACATCACGTGCAGATGTCCATATCACTGAGAGTTATCTATTACCATATAACTGACAGTTATCTAGCTATCTGCAGTCTGATTCCAAATGCCACCCCTGTGGTCTGCGCGGGCAGGAAAGGCCAGAGTTGGTTAAGTTTCTGTTTCTTTCTTCTGTAATGCCGTTTCAGGAGTGGGTGGGTGCTGGAGTCCTCCATGAAAGGGAGAAATAACCCTCCCCAATATGCATCTGTATATATGTGTATTTATGTAATGCATTCAGATCTCTGCTTTGGGAGATGAAATCTTAACTTGTGCAGCTTCTCCGAGTCCCATAAACTAGGGCTCACTCCACTCGCTCGTGATCCCCATCACCTGCCCACAGGGCTTGGTCCCAGGCTGCAGCTGAGGAGTTCAAGGTGGGAGCCTGGACTTGTGCGATGCTTCTGAGAAAGGTTCTTCTGTTGCAGCCAGCCCCATAGCTTCTGACAGCCATGTGTTTCCATGCACTGAGCATCGTCTCATGGCTGGAGAAAAAAGCAACATCTAGAGCAGGCCCTAAGCCCTTCATAATGAAAATAGTTGAACAAGAGCCCAAGAGGATTCCCTGGGGACGCCAATATCTTCTTCTACAAGGAGGAGGTGATAGCAGCTCTCCAAGAAGCTGACGCTGTAGTGTCACAGCATAACAAACCCAGTATTTTGGGCACCCTTTAGATCTGTTCAAGAACTCTGCATGTTTGGCTTCAGGTGTCAAAAGATGCAATTTTAGACCTAGTTGCAGTGGATGAAAGCTGCAGCTATCCTAAATCCAGCCTCTGACTGATACCTGAGCAAGAAGACTCACTCATGCTAATGATCCATTTTGGGTGAAGTGCTAGGCCTATTGTTGCTTCTCCTGCTGAAAATCTATTTCAGAGGTGGGCTGGCGTTTAGGCCCAGTTTTAAATTTTACTGTCCCAAGGGTTTTGTGAGTGGGGATGTGCCATTCTTTCTTTGGGTTGCATGAGTATCTCAAGTCTCACCAGATGGCACTATGCTCAAAGGTTGACTCTGGACAGCACAGGGGAGGACAAGATGTCCAAGCAGAAGACATAGAGGTGGTCGTATGAAGTGTAGATACACAAGCAAATACCTGGCTGGCGAGCTGCAGCTCCTGATACACAACCTTAGCACATCACAAATGAAACTCCACTCAAAAGTGGGGGAAGATGTTGAAACTATCATGTTCCCTTAAACATAGATTGGGCTCCAAGCGGACTCCAACAAGCACAGCCCTTGGGGGAAGCACCATGTCCTGTGCATTGAGCACACCAGATGGCAAGCCCATTCACCAGATTCACAACCGCATTCTTGTGTTTTCATACTGTCTCATTGAGGCAGCACTTCCAGAAGCCTGCTTCAGCTGAAATGAGCAGTTAAGACTCATGCAGGTTAGCATACGAGGAGCAGTGGCTTAGTGCTGTCAGAACAGGGCCTGCCACAGAGCTCTGCTCATAGCCATGCCCCATGGGGTTAACAAGTATGAAAAGGCCTAGACAGAGGTCTCTGCAGGGAGCACAGTCCTTGCGCCTCTGTTGCAGACACCATTGCAAGATCACCTGTCCTGCACCCCAGTGACCAGCTCTCCAGCATGTGGCAAGCTGGCTACAACGGTGCTGTAGCTGCCTGGCCATGAAGCTGCATCCAACGGGGCCATGGTTTTAACCGGCCACATCCAGATGCCCTCTGAGAGAAATAGGAAATGAGGGAAAGGCTGAGCAGGCTGGGATGGGACTGAAAAAATACTGTGCTGAGGAACCACAATGGTGCTGAAACACCAGCGTTTGTCTGATGTCTGATGGCTGAGCACTTACCCATCCCTGTGCTGCCCCAGCCCTCTGAACGGTTCCCTCCTGCAAGGAGTGTTTGTCCACAGGCTTCATTCACGTGCCTCCATGGCACAAACCAGACGGCTATTTCAAGTTCTCAGGAAGAGGCAATTGTCAGGAAGAAGAAATCAGACATTTAGAAGTTCAGAAGGATCCTTAATCTGTGTGGAGAAATAAAGAGCGGGAACAAGGACAGCGAGAAAAATCAGAAGAGATGGGAACAGGAAGCAGAGATACTGGAGGTGTTACTGTTAACACTGTGCTGTTCTGCTCTATATCTGCTTGTTATTTGCTTTTTTTTTTTTTTTTTGAGACTAAATAGAAGAATGGAACAACAAGGTGCTCATGTATCTCAGTCCCTTCTTAGTCAAAGGTGGAAAAGAGAAGAGCGGCAAAGAAGATATTTTACATACACACTGATGACTGCAAGTAGCACAGCCAAAGCCGGTTTTAAGGGATATTAGATTTGATATAGGCTTTGAGTAAGCCTTCAAAAAGAGTGTGCCTATAAGACCTGAAGTGAATTTTGCAGTAAATTGTATGCTTCATGCCATTCCTACATTTGAGGTCACAGGATCCTCAGATCTATAAAACCAGAACTTAGTGAGCAGTGAGAAGGGATGAAGCAAACTTAGAGAAGAAGGAAAAACCCTTTCCACAACCTAAGGCAACCTATGTGCCAAGAAGAAAGTAGCTCATCTGGGAAGAATAGTAACAGCAGGCTTGCCTGGACAGCAAGACTTTCTTAATGAACAGAATTGTATCTATCTGAATTATTCCCATATTCTGAACTTCAGACAAGGAGTATCAGAGCCACTTCACAAGAAAAAAACTATTCTGGCAGAATTTACTTCTAACTGAAGTACCATGACCTTTGAAGGTCTGAAAAAGCCTTGAAATATAAAAAGCTGGAATAGATCTCCCAGGGCTATCTCTTTAGCAACCAGGATGATTTTTAATCGTGCTTTCTCCTACAGTCCTCTTGAAGCATGTAATTCCTTCTACCTGTCCTCTCTTGCTAGCTGGAGAGTTGTTTTGGCTCAAGGCTTCATAAACAGAGAAATCACTGTGACTCAGTGATCACACTACAACCAACTCTACAACCAAACAGAAACTAAACGTTTCTCTTTAAATTTTAATACAATTTCAACAGAAAAATAGAGTCAGCTTCTTCTGTCAGTAAGCACCTCTTCCACATCCTGCAGTATCAGGGGTTGAGTTGCACTAAATGCATTTACAGTGTATGTAATTAAAGCCTTTCACACTTTCACAGAGAAATTCAATTGACCAAAATTTCAAAGATTAGGAACATAAATCCAGGTTAAAATAATTGCTACAAGGAGAAGCCTGATTTTCAAATCCACTCACCTACCACTGCTTCCCAATGACTTTAGTGGGAGCAAATCATTTAAAGGTCAGGCTACTCTCCTAAAGCAAGCTTTCGTCTAGATTTAGGATCACAGATTTACTTTTTAGAACCATCTGGTCCTGACTGTATCTGCGCTCAGCTTTAGCTCCATCACTTGCTTTTTGATCAAATAGCTCAAGATACAGTAACACACTGAATGACAAATTTAGACATACAATTGTAACGACATAATCTAAGCATGTGTCTAACATTTAGTCTAAGTGCTGTTCATGTCTCCCAGCTGGTTTCCCTAAATCAGGAGGGGAGCTAACAAGGGTAATGTAGCCCACGGGTGAGTGTTCTTTAGAAACAACCACATAAAAATGAAACAAAGCACCAGTTGTGCCTCATACTCTGCCAGGAGCTCAGTGACTCCTTCCAGTTCCACCAAGGATCACTTGACTTTCAATCAATGGTTTCAAACTTTGTGAAAGTACATCACTGTAGGTGGCCAATGGATCACAATTACCACTGGGCATCGGAGACCCAGCTGCCATAAGGACTGCACTTCTCTAACTATTACGTGTCTCTAATACGAACTGGAACACAGAAAGTTCCACCTCAACATGAGGAAAAGCTTCTTTACTGTGAAGGTGACAGAGCACTGGAACAGGCTGCCCAGAGAGGCTGTGGAATCTCCTTGTCTAGAGACGTTCAAAACCTGCTTGGATATGTTCCTACATGACCTGCCCTAGGCGATCCTGCTCTGGCAGTGGGGTTGTACTTGATGATCTCCAGAGGTCCCTTCCAACCCTTACCATTCTATGATTCCATGATTATATGATAGAGTTTTACAAATGCTAAGTTTCCCAGTAGTATGACCACAATTACTGGATATCTTTGGGGCTTTATTTTTTTGATAGTAAGAGCAAAAAGAATAACAAGAGTCATACCAAGTAATGACTTTTTTTTTTTCAATTTAATTTTACATCTATCTGTAAGGTGTTACTCTAGTAAGATAACAGATCTAAACTAGCGTCAGGCTTGTTAGCCATTAGTTCTGCACTCTTAGAGATGTCTGCGGAAACGTAATGACTATTATTTTGATGACAATTGAAAGAGTGTTTGCAGACTTGTGGAACAAAATTATATAATTTAGTCATTTTCTGTGAGATAATAATGATGTTCTAACTGAAAAATGTACTCTGATATAATTACCCTACATCGTTATAAGCTTGCCTCAGAAGTGCAGTAAAAGAACAAATGGGAATATTTTCACTGCACCATGTGAGAAAAGGCTCTCAAAGTTTCATTTGTATCACCTGATGCATGTTCAGAAGATGAAAGCTTCATAAAACCAAAATAATTTCTTGATTTGGTCTGGTAACCTCTTGGGACAGGATCTAAAGGAAGCTTTAGCCACATAAATGAGAGACAGACTTGGAGGTGGAACTCACGTGGATGCCCCATGCTCTGGTATGTGTTGAGGTATCTCCCTCAGCTTCCACTTGCAGCTCCCAAAGGACATAGGTCTCCTATGTGTTATCTTCTACCAGATCATCTGCAGATAGGTTATATATTCCCGGGCGCCTAAAATGACACTGGATGCTTCTCTTTAGGCACCTGCGTTTTTTCCTCCGTGTCAGAATCAAATTTATTTTCCTAGGGATTTTTCCAGCTGAACCCTAGATGGGTGGAAAGAAAGGAGAAACAACTACTTGCTTCCCCTTGCCCTGGGTCACTGCCCTAGGTTGCTGCTCCTCCTCCTCTGCCATGTTTCCAAGAGCAAGTCTTCTTTTGTAAAGAAAGCAGTCTGAAACTGCTGTGCAGGGCAGTCTGCCCCTAGGACAGGCTCTGGATCCAAGGGCCAGAACAGGACACGATCACCTATGGTTTCCACATGGGTTAGCTCTGGGAGATGCCATTTCTGCACACAGGTTTCTGGGACTGTCCTTCTGCCAAACAGTCATCACTGTGCCTGCTACAACAGCACATTAGCTCTGGCTCTTTGACTCCACTGCCACACCAGCACTGACTTATAAGCATCTAGATCCTCCATGCAGCCCTCTGGCTGGTTTTGGGAAGAAGATGCAACAACACCTTCATTTCAAAGAAGACAGTATGTTTGACTTTCTTAGTGGGCTGGCAGACATTGCTGGAGCTTACAGGGGTGGCTGGAACTGAACTGCCATTGCCTTAATTGCTTCCAAGTGCAATCCAAGGGAGAAGAAACTCAGTACATCATATTTACTGATCTTTCTGGTGTCACTGAAGAGGAATTGCCAGCCCAGGAGGTCCACAGAAAGTGCAGGGAAGAGCAGAGCCCATGTCAGGAATCTCTTTGGTGGAGGAGAAATGGCTGCTTCAGGAGCTGCTCTGAAACTCAAGTAATAACAGGCTTCTGGAAGTTAGTTTTTGGCACATTTACTCACCTAGCTTTCCTAGCCTTCTAGGCATGTGGTGTGGTACCACTAACACCTCCAGACGAGACAGCCAAGCTGGAAGTGCAAACCACTTGTTGGGATCCTACTCACAATGAGTAGGGACAAACCGATGGAGCTCCATGAGAGTGAAGCTGTAGAAGGCTGCCTTCATCCTTTCCCCTTTCTGACTCTCAGGGAAGCCCCAGCTATGGGAAGAAGATTCAGGAGTCAGGAAGCAGCACGAGGAGAAAACAGCACAACCAAAATTCTCATATATTCACCCAAATTCCCCCAGAAGGTTCTCCCCCCATAGCACTGCTATCCATGAGAGCTCTTCCCAGTTGCTGTGAAGAAGCCATCCACCTACTGGCCTGTTCAGTGATTGTGGAGATGGGGAGAGGCAGGCGTTGGACAGATGTTGCTAGAAGACTCCTTGGCCATATACAAAACATTGTGTAAGAGAATGGGGCCCTACTAGCACCTGGCTCAGCTTTTGGCAGCGAGATGAATCCTGGGTCTTTGCCTCTAGCACAGAGAAGGTGTGATGGTGCTGTCAAACACTGGTGGGCACAGGGACTCGAGAGGCAACCTTATTGCCAGGCTGCATGGAAGGTCTTGCAGCTTGGTCTGTCTGTCCATCCTGTCACTGTGTCCTGGAGCCATCACGCAGGCATGGGGCACTCCCTGTCTTCTCATTCGTGGCAGATGCATGCTGCCATTAGATACATTGCATCTGCAAAGGCCCCTGGGGCCTTTCCTGACTACAGTGATGGGTAGGCAGGCTCATAATATATTAATAATCAGGAGGGTTTTATTTATAAGGCAACCTGCTCCCTGCTATGGAGCTGGAGGCACTGTGCAATAAATCATAATAAATGCAATGAAACAATATAAATAAGTAACCAGTTTTAGTCCTAACTCGAGAATTATTAGGTAGATTAGTGAGCAGAGAATTAGATTTTTGCTTTCTCTTCACTGTTCAAGTCTTGTATGATTTTGGAAGCTGTACATGTTTGGAGGAAGTCTGTGAAGGGGTGGGAGGCATAGCCAAGGGGCAGAGAGGTGAGAGAGCCTCGAGTACTGAAGGGAAAAAGGCAGAGGTGTCCGTCCTTCTAGATTGGGACCCACTGATTGAGACCAGGAGAAGCAGCCCAGTGCCAAAGACTGGTCCTGGCACAGCCCTTCACACCTCTCCAAACCAGCAGCATCTGGAGTCATGGTGGGAAATGACTTAGAGAAATTGCGGCCTTCACCCTGCACACACAGATTGACTTCCAAGCACCACTGCAGTTCGCACTGGCTGAGTCCTGGGCAGGGAATTCTTTTTCACTTGTGATAAACATCTGCACTTATGGTGTACCATCGCTTCAAGCCAGCTATGACATAGGTCTGGGTGATATCACCACTGATGTATCCCTCTCTGTTGGGTCACCGGGCAACAAGTGGGGAGTCAGGCTGGATCTCTGCCCAATCCATGAGTGATAAGCAGTGAACCAGAGCTGATGCTTTGCTCTCTCTATTGCACCTCCCACCAGCAGAAGCTCATCAAGAAGCTGCAGACTGAGAAAGCCTTTCGGGAGGAGGTTAAGAGTTTTCGAGAAACAATGAAGAGGTTTTGGGAGAAGATCAAGGGCTTTCAAGAAAAAATCAGAGGTTTCAAGATGGCCAGCCAAGTCTTCTTGGAAGAGGAAGAGGCCATCTTGGAGGAGGAAGCTGCCTCGCAGGAGGAAGAAAAGGCTATTCAGAAGGAAACGGAAGCCTCCTGGAGGGTGTATCATGACTTCTGGGAGGATTGTAATGCTCTCTGGAAGAAGGATGAGGATTTCTGGAGGGAAGATCAGCTCCTCTGTGAAAAAGACAAGGTCCTTCTGAATGAGGACAGTGTCCTGTGGGCAGAAGAAGAAGCCCTGTGGGCAGATGAAACCCCTACCCTGGATGAGAGAGAGCTCTCTGGAAAGATGAGGAGGCTCTCCAGAAAGATGAAAAAACCTCAAGGGTATGAAATGTTGATCTGCGAGGAGGCCTTTGGTCCTGAGAAAGAGGATATCTCCAGGGATGCCACCGTCCGCAGAGGAAAAGCATAAATTATTCTGATAAGCTCGGGAATGTGTATATCTACTGATGTCAATACTTTATTTAAGCCGTGCTGCGCTTCTACCAGTTTCCTGAAATAACATCTCTAGTTCTTGGAGTAAATCAGAGCAGGGATTTTTAATGCAATTTGCTTTAAAGTCATTGTTCTTATGTTTTCAGGATGTTATTTATTCTTTTGACGTCCTGTAGCCTGAGGAACGGGGTAAACCTCTGTTTTGCTTGCCTATTACCAGGGTGCGTGTGGGTGGGCAAAGCCACAAGAAGATGAGTACTGCAGTTTGTATTAATGAATCAGTGCCAAAATAAAGCACTGATAAATGATAACCTTTGGATCTCCAATGTTTAAGAGTCACTGTAAACACTCCCGAGTCTTAATGAGACAACTCATGCTGTTCCACTAGGTTTTGGCTTTGACTTCCCATTTAACTTCCCACAGCTCTGGGGAACGTATTGGGAACATCTACCCATTCGGGTCTGCCCCCTGCATCTACCATCTGGCTAGAGGGAAAGTTGGCAGCAAGTCCCTCATTAAGGGGGAAATAAATTTAGCAGTGTGAGTGTTACGTGTGTGTATGTAAGAGCAGGAGAGGGTGCACACAGGGACTGGGATTAGGATTTGCCTGCTGAGCTCCTATTGCCAGTGCAGACACAAGGAGCCTCTAACAGAAAATCCTTGATAACTGCAGTGCAGCACGTGGCCAATATTTAGTAATATTTTATGTGATGAGAGCACAGAGCTGGTGCCTCCTGCTGAGCTGTGGCACAGGAATTGCAATTTTTCATTCCTCTTGAGGAAACGAAGTCAGATGATTCATGTTTTCGAAGGCTGAGCTGGAAAGGCTGTTCTAGAGGCAAATCTACGTTTGACCCTCTGCATCTTCAGGAACACGGGGAACAAGAGCAACAGTAAAAAGTACTCCTCTGAGTCAAACTAGGCATTGAATTTTTCTGTAGTGTGGTAGCATTAGTAGCTCATTCTCTTTCGATACAGGATTTTAACACTGAAAAGGCTCAAGGACACAATGTAAGAAGCCTTAAAAATTGCTGTTGAAGAATCTGATGACTTCTGCAATTGTCAGCCATACTTAGGCTGTCACTCAAGCCTGTCACTCCAGTTCAGTCTTTTGTGATCTGCTGTAGGATAAGGCTGCCTGTCCTGTTTAATTTTGCTCAAGACAAATTATGCACTGAAAAACCCATGAATATTTATTGCTCAATGAATAACCAGCCCATAAAAAAAAGCCAGCTGATTCAGCGAGGGTAGGAATGTTTTGCAACCTTTGTTATTATTATTCTATTATTGCCATGTAAGCCAGAGATGAAAGGACCTATTAGACCATTCAGTGCATCTTCCTGCAAATTTAGAACTCTTACACGTTAGAGCTTTATCATTAGATGCTATATAGAGAAAGAACCTTTCAGAAAATAACAGTATGCAAAAAGCACTTGTCACTTAATATATTTTAATGTCAAAAAGCCAAGAATTTGCCTCAGTTATTCAAATCCACATGTCAAATTAACATCCATTTAAACTAAAATTAGGTTTGCTTTCTCTTGAAAAAATGCTCGAAGCACATGAAACACTCATATGAGAGTTTCCAGTCATTTCTTCTTTCACAGGAGAGCAGAACAGTGTTTCTCTGGTGAAAGTGCTGTCAGTATAATAGAACGGTTGTGAAAGTTAAGGCATTACACAATGCAGCACAGAGGAGACAGAAGTTTAGCCAGAGAAAAGTATGTACCAGTATGTTCTCAGACTGCTCATGGCTTCTCTGAAAATACTCCATCCATCTGGTAGCTTCAGAGTGGCCCTTGCTTGGGTGGCATTACTGGAGAGAGACCACATGCAAAAGGCTTATAGGGCTGGGTATTTGAAATGGGGAATTAGAGGGTACATGCTCTGCATCCAGCAGCGCTCGACTGAGGATGAATTTCAGTCACAAAGCTGGTCTCTGCTAACTCTCTGGAGTCGTAAAGTAACTAGGGAACAAATAAAATAACTACTATAACGGAAACACTGGAACAGGCTGCCCAGAGAGTTTGTGGAGTCTCCTTCTCTGGAGACATTCAAAACCCTCCTGGACATGTTCCTGTGGGACATGATCCTGCTCTGGCAGGGTGGGTGGACTTGATGATCTTTCGAGGTCCCTTCCAACCTCTAACATTCTGTGTGTCTGTGTCTGTATGTGCAAGGTTGATTACATTTATCATCTCTGCAACATGCACACAGAGGCTTTCCAGATATGAAATTCAGAGTGAAGAAAAACATAAATACACTTCTTTTGGAAGAGCAAGTCTGCTGACCTGGCATAGGTTGGCTGTAGGGACCAGGAAAGAATTGGGCCTGTCTGAAGAACTGAAGATATTTGAAGCATACACTCATCTAAAATAGAATGGGAGGACCTAAAGAAGCTGCCAAGACCACCTGTGCCTCAAAAGCAGCCATACCTGCAATGCTCTGTGCAAACACTTCTCTAAGCTGTTTTTCTTGTTTAATTCCCAGCACTAATGCTGCACAATCAACACTTTCTCTTTACTTACATTAATTTTCTCACGGTGTCTGAGATGATTCTTCCTAACTGCATTTTTGACTTCTTATCTGTAGTCCTATCCACAGTGGACATGGGAAACAGCTTTTCTATTTGCCTTGGTTTTATCTATCTGAAGCCCAGTATTGTCTTCTCTACCCAAGTCTCCCTAGGTTAATGCACTTCATCTCCTACCCTCCTTCACTGACCAAGTGCTTACCTATCTATCTGGAAGGTTTCTGTCCTCCCTTCTGGCCCTCCCTTCAAAAGGGGAGGCTTAGATTGGATATTAGGAAAAATTTCTATACTGAAAGAGTGGTGAGGACAGACTGCCCAGGGAGGTGGCGAAGTCATTCTCCCTGGAGGTGTTCAAAAAACACGTAGAGGTGGCGCTTCAGTGCATGATTTAGTGGTCATGATAATGCTGGGTAGATGGTTGTACTTGATGATAGAGGTCTTTCCCAAACTTAATGATTCTATGATTCTCTGACTCCAAAAGACTGAAAAATTGAGATCATTTGCAGCACCCAGACACAATCCCTGAAGATGCTGGAAGTCCAGGTTGCAGTGCTTGTTTTACAGAAGAGTTTCAGCTGGGAGTGACACGGCTGAGGCCTTTGGATACTGAACATCAGTACCAAGCTGCACTGGTGCCAGTGGGTCCTTCTGCAGAGCGATGCCACTGCAAGAAGCCCTATCCTATGCCCTGGGGTGTGAACGGAGAACGAACTTGGCACTTACACAGTGGTACAGAGTCAGTCAGAACAGGCACTGGTGTAACTTTAGACCATAATCAAACTTCCTGCAGTTGTTGTTCAAGTAAAGAAGCATTAAAGATAAAAGCAGAACAATTAGTGTAATTTCAGAGTAAACATAAGGATAAAACCCAAATACAGGGAAACATGGTGAACCTGAACGAGAATTATATGTTGGCAGTGTAGTTAAAGTTAATGAGCTGTGTGCACTCAGGGAAGTCCTGAAGGCTTAACAAGTCCTGAGGAAAGTGATCTGACAACAAGATGTAGAAATTTGACGGGCTGGCTGGGCTGCATATCTGGAGTTCACCTGCTTTCTGGTGCAGGCGATGTACTTCTTGCTCTCATTTCCCAAAAAAAGGGAAATACTGTGGAAAATGTTACAGAAAACATATGTTGAGGCAGAAGGATCCCACTTTATCCACACTGAAAGGCAGCTCTGGCCTCAGTCACAAGCCAATGAAGATGTTAATAGATCTTATATTCGTATTTCTAGGTAATATTTGAGAGTCTTTTCCTTCAACACATCTGCTCAAGAGATTCACAGCAAGCTGTATTCTACTCAAGGCCACAACAGAGGTGGAAGTTATGGACCACAGCTTTGTACCTCTAAAGCCACAGAACATCTCAAAGTGTCTTACAGAGGGATGACGACAACTCCTGCACAGAGCAATAAAGTGGTCAAGTCATTAGTACCTAATCAGAATAAATATTTGAACAGGAGAAAAAAAATAGCTCCTGAGCTCACCTGCACATTTTTAAAATGCAGCATTGTCATCAGAAAGTATTCCTGACGCAGCAGCGGAACTAATTCGTGGGAGAGACAGAACATGGAAATTTGTTAAGAGTCATTGAAGTCAAATGACACGTCTACATTTGTCATGAACCAGAATGGTAAGAGTGACAGAAGAAAATTAAATTTATTCAGTAGATGTATGTGTATATATGTATGTGGATATATATAGCTATAATTTCCAGCTCTGCGTGTCAGCAATCCCATGGGAGGAACGTAAAGAAGCTGGGAGGCAGGCCTGTGACTCATGGGAAATTGGAGGTGTGGAGCAGATCCAGCCACAAATATAAATCCTGGTGCTGTTCTGCCAGGAAGCTTGGCTGATTTGTTGAAAAGTCAGTGCAGAGGCTGCCACAGAAATTGAAGGAGGAGAGAGTACTGTGGCTGAAAATATCAGATGGGGGGAAAATGACCACACTTTCATCCTTCAGAAATTAGCATCTAATGAAGGTTAAAGAAATAAAGAAGAATCATGAAGAAACTGTATTTTAAAGACAATTCTATAATGCTAAAAATCTCACTGCTTCTCCCTTTCTATCTCTTCCCTCTCTCCTTTTTTTTTTTAAATCTTCCTTTATGTATTTATCAAAGTAAGACCATAATCTGCAGAGAGGGAGGGAATTCCAGATTCTTGACATTTGGGTATTTTATGGAAGGTTTTGGTACTGATCCAGCAATTCACTCAGTCTATGCAGTCCCTAAGAGTATCTGAAATCCTCCAAAGTCCCATATTAGTCTGTATTTAGAATTAAAACTGGGATTCTGTTATCACTGGCTCACACGTGGTATGAGAAGTGGGCAAGGGAAGCACTCAGAGGTGGTGGTGAATTTGAGCGTGAGCATACATGCTTGATAATGCGGTCTTTTATCAAAATAAAAGAAAATTCAAACTCATACCTGGGATCTTCAGAAACCATAATGGTAGCCCTGAAGCTGTAAAGATAAACATAGCTTGTCTTTTGGATCTTCAGGCTGGCAATACATGACAAAGAACCAGCAAGCAAGCAACCGGCCTCCTCGGCTGCAAATTGTCATTCCGATTTGTGACTTTTGTGTGCGTGCTGGTGTGTGTGTGTACACACGCAGACGTATCCCGAGAGAGAAAAAAGCAGCTGAGAACCAGTCAGTGTGTGCTCTCAGAAGTGTTGCCTCACTTAATAGAGGCAGGAATTCTGCAGCTCCTGACTTACCAAACCTCAGCATTAACGCTGTGGGAGCAGGTGACCTCAGTGCAGAGCAATGACAACATACCTCTTATGTGTTAGCGTCCCATGCCTCGCCGTGCTGCTCAGGAGCAGTATGGAAAAATTAATTAAAGATCATACTTCTGATGTCCAAATGGAAACAGGACTGTCCACACTCCACATTTTTAACATAAGTTATAGCGTCGTGCTTTTGTTATCCCACAGAGCAGCTTTCTGAGTGCTTTGGCACAGCAGCTTTTCAGGCAGAATTACTGTTATTATTATTATTATTATTATTATCATTATTATTCATGTGAATGTCACATTCTCAGAGCTTTGCTTAGGTAGTCTGAGAACACTGAAATACAAGTTGGGTTGAAAAGTTGTTATTTGGCTACTCACCCTGTCAGTAAATTTCCAATTCATGTACAGGTTTTCTTACTTGTTCTTCAAGATCAGGCTGTGCATTTGTGGCTTGACCGCCCTACTTCAGGTGGGAGGAAAGAAGCGTGAACCAAAGTAAAGTTGTGCTAGGTGCTCAGCGGGTGTCTTTTTTGTAAATACACTCTGTTCTGCTGACTCACAAAAAAAAAAGGCATCTTTCCTTGGAGACTCCATTGCAATTTCAAGCTGCAACCCAATGCATGAAGTCCCACAGTAGAGAAAGCTCTACATCCCTCAGTGGCTTCAGACCTGTAATATATGCACTTAATTTTTAAAGTGACCTACATTGCCTTTACATCGTGCTGAGATACACAATATTTTCTTCTTCTCAGTGGCGCTCAGATTTGCATCTAGGCAATTAGCAGCGATGTTTAATTTAAAAACCCAGCCCAAGCTGGAGCCTGATGGAAAGTCATTAATACTGTGAAATAATTGAGGTGAAGAAACAGTTCTGTGACCTGACTTTTTGTGCCAATAAACTGAGGAGCAGCACTTCCCCGAGAGCAGGTGCGATCGAGGTCTGATAGAGGTGGAACAGATTAATGGGGTCAATATTGCTTGAAGCACCCACCCTTCCCAAGGAGAGGGAGAGGGAATTTGTGTAAACTGGTGTTCTTTCTAATGACGGCATAAACAACAAAGCCTGCGAGGATCCTTCCACAGGGAACCATCAACCCTGTAACAGCCTGAAGCAGCAGCTGTAGGAGTACTTTGCACTTATATGGGCCTTATGTGGTACATTTACACAGCATACGTATATGATGTTTCCCTTGCAGAGGCCTGGTGGTGCCAAGCCACCAGTGCATTTACCCCCCACGGGTCTCTCAAGAGCTGCGCAGAGGATGTTGCTGCTGTTTTATAGAAGAGGATGCAAAGAGGGGCTGAAAAAGGATTTTGTAGCAAATCCAGAAAACGTAACACTCTTCTTCCAGATCTCTACCCCACCCGTGACATCAGCCTGCCAGCACCACTTAAGACACCCACAGATAGTATCTTTCAAAACGTGTGGTGACAGCCGAGCATCCTAATCCATACCACTGTCTCTTACCATTCCTGCCAGTCCTAAAGATTTAGTTCTTTTTACTTTTGACCCGTTCTGTTACACAACACTTATCAATTGGAAGCTTATGGTATATCACAGGTGAATATAATCCACCTCCTTTCTTTCACGTGTAGACCATTAATTACAACATATCGTTATTTTCCATTTAAACAGTCCGATTTCTAGCCACTGATAAAACACACGGCTTTTTGATCAATCTGCTTCAATTTTTCAATACCCGGAGCTTTCTTTTGCCAGTCCAAGGGTGACAGCAGACTGCAGCCCTCACCAGAGTTATAGTCCACGGCTTTCCCTGCGAACTCCTCTGGAAAGCCCTTCTGTCCAGAGCACGGTTCTCTTGGTCCTGAGTAAAGACACTTTCCTCCTGCAATCCCCTTCTCTGGAGACGACTATGGGGTTTTATGTGCATCCTTGGCTGGGTGGGCTTGGAGCTATCAGGGAGCAGCTCCTGGTGCTTTACCTTAGGTCCCCACACCTAACCGGTCCCACAGAACACAGGAAGAATTTACTACCCAGCTTTTGATTTGTCTTCCAGATCATCTTGATTGTCATTTCAAGACATTAGCCCTTCCATTCAGTCTGCCCCCACCTATATACTGGTTGGAAATTTCCCCATACTAAGTACAGTCAACTCAGGTTGCCTCTATGCAACCACCAGCTTCCAACCCTGTGATTAATTAAGGCTCAGCACCTCTGTATGAAGCCCAGCACTGGATGCGATATGTGTCACCATGCAGGGAAGTCATCACCTCTGACAGGCACAGGTCCATGGCCCTGGTACACTCCTTAGATGGGGTGGAGAACCCTACCCATGGGCAGCTCTGTGCTGCCACTGTCACGGGTCTCACGTGGGCCAACACAAGCTGAGCTAGTCTTATCCAGGAGTCAGACCATGGCCATGGCTCCATATAAACAGATGGGATGGGCCTATCCCAGATTTTAATGCCAGAAATGGGTCTTTTTGATCACTTGCTATTTTTAGCGTCTAACTCAAGAATCTCGTAGAACATTTATAGCCTACTCCAAACAGAAGCCACCTTGCAGAAGGGCAAACAGATTTGATGCAGGACTGGAGGCAAGGGGGCACCACACATGCCTGTTTCCGTAGGCTGTTCTCTTTGCATTGCCTCTCTAAAAAACATTTGTGATTCAAGTCCCATCACAAGAACTTTCTGCTATTGAACATCTGATATCTGACAGTGGTTTTGTCCTACAGCTATTCTGTGTGGGCACGACACATCCTATGGTATGTATACACATCACTCTGCCAGTGTAACAGGCTGGAAATGTAGATGCAGGGTCTGTGCTACCAGCATGCATCACCCGGGTGCATCCTAATGCCATCCTGGAACCCCAGGGCACACCAGTGTCCTTGCCCAGTGCCCTGTTTCATATGGGAAGGAAACAGAGGCAGACATGAGAGATACAGATGGGTCTGGATGTCAGGGGCAGGACTGCAATTACACTATGAACCTTAGGGCTGGACTAAAGTCCAGAGCTTTAAATGTTGATATTCCATCACCAAATGTGATTAATGTCACTATGCATGAAAGCCCTGACCACCTCTAAGGATCTGGACCAGGGTGGCCTATCTGACAGCAGAAAGAGGGCTCTCAGAGGGCTGACCCTGGATTTTTTTGAGGCATTTAACAGTGCACTGATCTCAGATACCTTCTCTGCATCTTGGCTGCAGCCAGGGTGGAGGCCCCAGAAACAGCAGTAAGAACAAGACAGTGCTGTACAAAACTCCTAAATGTGACACGGTGATTTCCAGGCTCATGTTTGACCAAATGCTACAGACACTTAAGTATCATTTAACCATACACTTAACACCCCTGCACCTTGTTTGTACATCATGTGCTCACAGTCTTACAGTCAGCAACGGGTCCGACATCTCTCGTGACAACTGCAACAAGAGGAACGCTATTTTTAGCTGAATTACTGTTGATAGCACGTCACAGACGTTATGGGAAACTGTGAGCTAGATTTCCTAAAGAACAGCTCAGTCATCAGAGCGCTGTGCTCCCAGCAGCAGGCAATGCCACCCTCACCCCTCCAAGACCCACCTTGGCAATGGGAGCCACCAACTTCACCCTCTTGCATCCTCTGCTGTATTTCGTCTCCTGGCTTTGCACCACCCCCTCACTGGAGCAACCCGGCTCAACCCTAACCCTTCCTCTTCCACACAGGATTTCTTGATGCATGGCAGCCTGCCTGGAGGCAAGAGGCAGGTTATTGTAACCTATAGCTAGATGCTTTAAGAAATAGAGAAAATAAGTAAATAAAGGAGGCAGAAGTGCTGGCTGGAAAGAGAGGATATGGCCAGGGAAACCCAAATGGGTGGCAGCTGCAGCCACTTCAATCTTCTTCGTGACGTGCCTATTTCCCACTGAACAGCAAACAATGGTGACAAATATATGTAAAGTTTCATTACTAAAATTATTTGAGTTTTCGATTGAGATGCTGGACTCCTGAATTTAAGGCTGGCACGTGAAATTACTGGTTTGCAGCCTGAAGCACCAAGACAATAACTGGTGCAGCACACGTTGTCAATGCTGCGTATTTTTAGACTCTTGTAGGCGTTTGTAGTCGTTTCAAAGTGTTTTGATGATTTTTCACATGTTTTTGCAGGAGAAATGAAGATGACTTCTTGAGCTGGGCTATAGTGACCAGTGTGCAAAAAAAAATAGATCAAGTGACTGTGTTTTCCTTGCAAACCAGGGCAGATTTTGGAGGGCACAAGAGCAATTCTGAGGCTGCACAGCCATTCCTTCTGCTTTGTTGCTGAAAAGCTTTGTGCTTCCTGAAGGGTTTTCTCCCTTGTGCTCCCTGAAGGCATGTTGTCCTTGGGACAACGCCACTCAAACTCAGATACTTTAACTTCATTATAAAAGAAAACCTGTGAAAAGTTCATTTTAGTGGGTAGCAGGCTCAGGCTTCCTATGAGATCCATGCCAAGTGGTTCAGGAAATAATGTCGGTTTTCCACAGGACTCTGGCAGGACTCAGCTGGGCCCTGTGGGGAGCTGGAACCCAGGAGCAGCAGGAGAGCTGGAGGGCAGCACTCAGCTCTTTACAACTCACCGCTTGCCAGGTTGTTCACATCCATTAGCTTTCCTGGGGCTGGGGACAGGTTTCTAAGACGGTGCTCATACGGTGGTTGATGTCTGGTTAAATCAGGGATTGTCGAAAGAGTGAGGCAGTGAGAGCAAGGGATGACTCCACTGTGTGTGAGACATTTGCCACCATACAGAAGCTTTTCAGCAGCTTCAACCAAAATCCCTCATCTCCAGATTAAACTATAAGTGCCTCAATGTAATGATTACACCTTGATGGTTTTTACTGTCTCTTACTATCCCTAAGTATATGTGCAGGTATGTGCATTCCTGTTTGCAAATGTGTCTGTGTAAACAGGTGTGTCTGGGTGTATAATCACACCCGCAATCGGACTCAGACCTGCCTGAGGCCACATATGCTTTAAAAAGTGCTTTTAGCTCAGAGATTTTCCCTAAGAGCTCTGAAAGCTGGATGAGATTTCTAATGCCTTCTCCTGCAGCGCCTGGATGCTTTTCATGGCCTGAATTCGGGCGCGTTGGACAAGGAGGTTCATGAGATACAGAGGGGGAAAAGCAAACAGGTTTTTTAATAGAGTCAACCAGTTTTTAAAGCAATAATGCATGCAAACTGCAGGACCCAACTTTGCTCTCCAAATTATCCACATTTACTTTGGGTTAGTGAACAGCGAACCCTGGATTTTAGGAAAGTGATGTTGGAAGAAAGTAAAGTAAGATGTCAGGTCTCTGAAATGGTCTGTACAGAGCATCTGGAGCCACCAAGTTGGAAATGTGGATGTGGACAGTGTGACAAGCACTGCACTTTCACTGCATGGGTCCCAAAGGTGTGATGGGATCATTAAACGTGAACTTACACCCCCCAGCCTGTTGATCCATCTCACCCCTCGCTGTCTGGAGAGAGAAGGTCATCAGAAGCCAGCGAAATGGTTCTGCTCACTTCTGTCAAGGAGATTTTACCGATACGAGGGAAATGTGCCTTCTGATGTTTGGAAAGGGCTCCGGCTATTCGCCTGAAAATAATATGTTGCGTCTGTTGGATCAGTTCTAGGATAATTTGCTGGTTTTCCATTTGGGAGACATAATAATCATTCACATGCATTTATAATCCATTTAACAAGGAAGGTAAAAGGCAGAGCCATGTAACTATGCTCCATGAACAATGGGTCTGTGTGAGCTTAACGGCAACAAGGTCTGTGCACAAGGTGCTGGTGGTATTTTTTAATATCTACTGTTTGTTTTTTTTAACGAATCACTGGAAGAGAAGGGTGAGGGCAGTGGGCAGCAAATGCCAGGGGCATCCAGGGCAGGGAAAGGGCTTGAGGTGGAAGGTGGGATAAGGAACAGGTGGGAAAGCCCCAGACAGGGCAAGAAGAGGGTCATGGGTGATCAGAGTGGGAGTGCCCAGACCAACCAGCTCCACACATGGAACTTCTTCCCCGCACTGCACCGCTGGGGAAGGATATCTGTCCTTCCTCCCACTCCCCTGCCCTGCCTTGAGAGCAGATCTGGACTGACTTTTCTGGCCAGGAGGGCAGCTGGTGGGCTGCAATGCATAGAGAAATTCAAATATCAACAAAGGGATCAAAGGGAGTCCAAGAAGCAAAACAAATGTTGGGAATTACCTGGAAAGAAATAGAGTAGGGCAAAAAAATTTAAGTATGCCACTTTAGAAGTCAATGGTGTGTCACAACGTGTGTGGGTCTGGTATCTCCATCTCCAGAAGCAGAAAGGATGCAGAAATGGGAACCTGGGAAGGGGGAAAGGTGAGACAGATCCTGTACAGCTCAGACTGGAAAAGAGTTGAATGGAGACAGAAAAGGTCTGTAAAGTCCAGAGGGGCACAGACAGAGATGTTAATCTCTACTCCTACAAAATTCGGGAGGCATCAAAAGAAGATAGCTTTGTTAGCATAAACAGTATTCCTTCTTTTACATGGTCAGTATTTCATGGTTTCCAGAAATTTGGTTTTAATTGCTATCCCTTTCCAAGTCTTCAGAGGTTTGTTTGTCTGTGACTGTAAACATAACATACCAGAGGCAACCTTAATTCCCCTTTAACCAAGTTCTGCTGCAGGTACTGGCACTGAGTGCCAACCAAACAGCCATTTCCAAGGGACTAGAAGTCTTTTGGTACCTGAAAACCCATCAGAGAGGTCCTGTATGATTTTTAGGTCACTATGCTGTGAAAATACTCCCAAGACAAAAGAAATTTCTGCAACTGCAAGGGATGTCAAACACCACAACCAGCTCCACTATATGTCCATAAAATGAAAAGCCAGTGCAAAGCAGGTGAAGAAGGGAGTTCATGGCTTCGATGGGCATATGCTTTGCTGCATAAAAAAAATGGCTGGGTGGGCAGACCCAAAGAGTTGTGGTGAATGGAATTAAATCCAGTTGGTGGCCTGTCACAAGTGTTGTTCCCCGGGGCTTAGTGTTTGGGCCTATTCTCTTTTATATCTTTATTAATGATCTGGATGAGAGGATCAAGGGCATCCTCAGTAAGTTTGCAGAATATGAGCCAGCAGTGTGCCCAGATGGACAAGAAGGCCAACAGCATCCTGGCTTGTATTAGAAATAGTCTGGCCAGCAGGACTAGGGAAGTGATCGCCCCCCTGTACTCCACACTGGTGAGGCCACACCTCGAATACTGGGTTCAATTTTGGGCTGCTCATTACAAGCAGGACATTGAGGTGCTGGAACGTGTCCAAAGGACAAAAAAGCTGATGGTCTAGAGAACAAGTCTTATGAGGAGTGACTGAGGGAACTGGGGTTGTTTTGTCTGGAGAAAAGGAGGCTGAGGGGAGACCTTATCACTCTCTACAACTACCTGAAAGGAGGTTGGCTACAAGAGATGGGGGGCGGTCTGTTCTCCCAAATAACAAGTGATAAGACGAGAGGAAATGGCCTCAGGTTGCATCAGAGTTGGATATTAGGAGAAATTTCTTCACAGAAAGGGTAGTAAAGCACTGGAACAGGCTATCCAGGGAAGTGGTAGAATCACCATCCCTGGAATTAGATGTGGTGCTTTGGGACATGGTCTAGTGGTGACCTGGCAGTGCTGGGTTAACGGGTGGACTTGAGGTTCTTGAAGGTCTCTTCCAACCAGAGCAGCCCTATGATTCAATGATTGATGCAACATCACACTGCTGCTGTGCATGTCCCTGCTCCCAAGGGCTCTGTCTAACCTTGGCACATCACTCCTAGGGCTGGCACATGACATGACCATACAAGGACAGCGAATGCAAGAAATATAAGAAACTCTCACAGCAACCTGCCAGTGGCTGCACTGGGGTTTCATGAGCAGCCTGGGTATGCAGCAGTCTCAATGTGTCACCACTCCACTGCTAGATAAGCTTTTATTAGAGCCTGGTAGCAGTTTCAATAAATCCATTATTATTTTATTATTGCCTCAGCAAGAGCGTTCCCAGTCTCAGCAATATCAGGAAAGTCTTATGAGTTCATACGGAAGAGATAGACCCTGGCATCAGTAAATTCTCATTGTTTGGATTATTATATGTCCTAAACAACCTCTTTGGTGCCAGTGTTTCTTATTTTCTATGTTCTCAGTAATTCTGCCCCTCTCATTCATCAATTAATATATATAATGAAAATCTAACCCAGCCAGCTTATCTCACTAAGCAACTCTGCTGTGTTTGTCTTCATGGCATCTGAATGTCCAGTACTGCAATTGCAATCACAGGGAGAGATCATACATGGTATGATTTTTCTTTCATTCCCCAGAGCCAGCCAGAAGAAGACAGCAGTGAGAGAAAAAATAACCCTCTTAACTTCTTTTATACATCAGCCAGAGCCTCTGAGGAGCTGGAGTAATAGACCTTTCTTATTAAATCGCAAATTGCTGGTGCCATATCCAAAGGATATTATGTTGAACTGTTTACATTTTACTACATTAATTCAGCATCATCCTTTTCTCATTTTTTTTTTAACCCACTTTGATAAAAGAGCTGGATCCTGACTGCTTGTATTAGTTAAACTCTTCAGGACATGAGAAGGACACCCAATCAGTCGTGCCCATCTGTCTTTCCATGTTAAGGAGAGCTGCAGAGATGAGATCCCTTCCCTGCCCCAAAAGGCTTGCAAGGAGACAGGCTGGAAGCTGATTATGTACCCTAACTAATACTGGTACCTTCTGTGGTTGTTATAAAGCTCATAGATATTTTACCTGAAGTGGAGGGAGAAGATGAGTATTTACAAGCACTTATTGTGTGGGAAGGTCCAGATGGCAAAATACCACATCAGCGGTCCACTTGCAACACAGCTATCCTGTAACACAGTTAAAAATATAGAGGAACTGGGATCTTACTATGTTTTATGGTTTTTCTCAAATACTGGGAATAGTAACTATCGGTACAGATAAAGATTCTAGCAGGGTTTAGACATGGCCTTAAAACTATTCTTTTCCTCATTATTATTTTCATTCTTAGAAAGAACTTTTAAAGGAATACTCAATATCTTCAACACATGCACCATCTGCTTGGGGAGAATGCTCTGAACACCTCCAGCAGGCATCCTCCAGGTCTGGCTGTGTCAGCTGCAGATGATGCTGTCCCAGAGCTGAGCCAGTGAGAAAGACCTGAGAAGATAATTCATAAAAGGAATAGCTGTGTAAACACTTTCTAAAGTGAAGCATTTCTTCGCTGTGCTGGCAATTGTTGAAGAAAATCTGCAGCACTCATCATGGTAGTGTCATCTCATGCTCTTCCACATTGTGGTGAGCAAACCCAAGTCTTTCTGCATTGCAGCTGGGATGCAACCTGGTGATGTGGCAGAGAGTGGGCTGAACTGCACCATTTAAAAGTAAACCAGCAGGTTTGGGCAACTTTCAAATTAAGTCATGCCTCAAAAGTCAAATGAAGACTGAGGGGCTGCATGCTCCTCCTTGTGGGAGAAACACAACCAAGCTCCATGATCACCAAGCTGTCAGGAAGTGGATGTCTCTGCTAGAAGAGGGAGGCCTTGGAGCGTGCTGGAAAGAACAGAGATGAGCAAGTAGCTATCACTAAATTCCTGCTTAAAAGAGTTAATCTGGATGATAGGGCAGAGTACACCCTCAGCAAGATTGGTGATGACACCAAACTGGCAGGAGTGGCTGATACACTAGAAGGTTGTGCTGCCATCCAGAGGGAGCAAGGTAGGCTGAAAAAAAAATGGACTGACAGGAACTGCATTAAGCTCAAGAAGAAGAAGTGCAAAGTTCTGCACCTGGGGAGGAACGACCCCAGGCACCAGCACGTGCTAGGGACACCCAGCTAGTTGGAAAGCAGATTTGCAGAAAAGGGGCTTGGTAGACATCAATTTGACCACAAGTCAACAATGCACCCTTAGAGCAAAGAAAGTGAATGATGTCCTGGGCTGCATTAGGAGAAGTATTGCCAGCAGGTTGAAGGAGGTGATCTTTCCCCTCTGCTCAGCACTGGTGAGGCCACTCCTGGAGTGCTGTGCCCAGTTCTGGGCTCCCCAGTACAAGAGATACAGGAGACAGTAAAACAAAGAGCCATAGAGATGATGAAGGGACTGGAGCATCTCTCCTATGAGGAAGGGTGCTGAGAGAGCTGGGACCGTTCAGTCTGGAGAAGACAAGGTTCAGGGAGTTCTGATCAATGTATATAAATACCTGAGGGGTGTGTGCAAAGAGGATAGAGCCAGGCCCTTTCCAGTGGTGCCCTGTGACAGGACCAGTGGCAACGGGCACAGCTGAAACACAGGAAGTTCCCTCTGAACATCAGGAAACACTTTCTTGTTATGAGGGTGACGAGCACTAGCACAGGTTGCCCAGAGAGGTTATGGAGTCTCCATCTTTGAAGGTATTCAGAAGTTGTCTTGACAGGATCCTAGGCTCTAAGTGCCTAGGCATAGGGACGGGGGTGGACCAGATCACCTCCAGAGGTCCCTCCCAGTCTCAACCATTCTGTGATTTGATAATCCTAATTGCTACCACCAGCATGTGCTCTCAATACATGATTCTTCCACATTAAAACTTTCTTAGCAACGAAGAATATGGAGAAAAGCTAAAGGTAAATGTTGGTTGACGTTCATGACCTCTTTCCAATCCTCAGCTTCCGGGCGCAGGGACAAGCCGTGCATTCCCATACGGCAACAGGCGTGGCTCTGGGAAATGTGTGTTCCCAATACAGTGCCACATGACCCTCGGCACAGGACCAGTAATGGTCAGAACAGCACATCTGATGTGGACAGAGAGACAGAATGTCCACATGGGCTTTTGTGGCTGACACACATTCCTCAGATTTCTGAGGCCATGGGAAATACTGTTTCCAGGCTCTTCCTGCAGTCAAACCTATCTTTCTGAGTAGGAAAGCCATCCCTTAGCTCCTTGTTAATTGCTTTTGTGGTAAATACAGTTGGGACTGAATAACACTAATAATTGCAGCTTTTCTGCAATTAATTATTTTCAAAAGGAACTGGGATTCCGCCAAATGCTAATGAAGTCAAAGGGAAACAGGAGCTGGGCCATGCATGAAGCAGCAAAAAAGCTTAAGCAGTGGTTTAAGAGCTGTATCATTTTCCTCACAAAACCAGATGGATGCATCTTTCTTCAGCCCTTTGCAGTCACTTTTCACACTTGAGCTCTCCATTCCTTCTGCAAACAGTATCACTTAAAATCCTGCACTAGTATTTTAAAAGCTAAACAAATATAAGATGAAAGACTGTCATGCAGCGGAAAAGCCTGAGCCAGAACTTCAAAATATTAATAGAGTGACTAAGAAATAACTTGTTTAGTCTGAAATAGCTTTCTGAGTGTGAAAAATAGGATGGGGAGAAAGGCAAAATGGAAAGAAACCCACGCAAGAGGTACTGCCTAATATTTTTTAAGCACTAACTAGAAGAAGAGATGTAGGGACAAAGGGGCTGGCAGAGTTCTAAGTTGTGCTGTTATGACTGGTCTTAGGATAAATAAATCAGAGTCTCTGGTGGGTTTGATCCCATGCTCATCTGCAAGAGCAGCAACGAGCCAAGGCTGTGAGAATTGCTTGATCACACAGAACTAGCAGGGAATGGATGGTGGGGTGAATCGTATATGATATCCATATGCTGACATGCTGTTAGTGACTGGAATGATTGTCAGTCTGTATATATAAAATGAGACCATGTGGATTGTTGGCTCTGTTTCTTCCCAAAGATTTTCAGCCCTATTTTGGATTAACAGCCAAAGTGTTTGGCTCATAGAGCGCGTGGGTATTTTCTAACTAACAAACCAGGTTCTTGAGATTTTCCTGTATAGAAAAGTGCTCACTTCATCTTTATGATCCAAATGACTTCATGCAGCTTTTGTTAGGCATGAATAACATCTTCCCATAAACCTTCCCATTCATACACAAATAAACAATAGGGGGGTCTTGCCAGTGTCTCTTCCATATTTCAAGAAAGCTCAGTTATCCTCCTCTTATCAAAATTATCCAGCCTCTGTTAGAAACATCTTTTACTTTTAAATCAGTTGTGTGGAATTATTGGGTTTCAGAGGCAGACAGGTTTGCTGGGGACAAACAGGTGAGAGCTTGTAAAGATCAGAAAAGAGAAATGTATAATCACCCCAATAACAATCATGCTTACAATCTATACTAAGTTATTGAGAAATAACTAGTTGCCTTCATGCCTCCTGACAGTGGGCTGCTATTAGACAGTATGATATAATTAAAATTATTCAAGCCAGACGGCTCAAAAGTCCTTCCCATTCCCCTTCTTCATGTCCCCAGTTATCTCTCTGGCTGGGATTTCTGGGTTTGAAGTATGTGAAAAGATGCCTTGCAAATGTGCAGAAGGTTTGATACAATATGCATATGTGGGATTTACTGCACATGCTGTATGAAGTTGACCTGCAGATAGACCATGGTCATTTGCCAAAGACATGGAGGTGTCTAGCGGGTGGCTCAGAATTACTTTGGACATCCAGAGGTTCTGGGCAAATGCTCAAAATCTTCCAATGCCATCCCAAGTTTCTAGGCAGAAAAAAGAAACCACCACATGTGGAAAAGACCCAGGAATACGTCCACCCCAATTACACGTCTGGGGATAATATACCTAGGTCCTGCTCTTCTGAACAAGGTACACTAGTCCACTTCAAACTTATCAGGGTGAAGAAAGGGGAGATGGACCTGAAGTCAGTGCATGATGATCCAGGCCAACAGCAGCAGCATTGCTCTAATCTGTGCGTCACACGGAAGTGAAAAAAATAACGACGACATTGGGATCTGCTAAAAGTGCACATCACCTGTCGGTGATGGTGGAAGCCACCTTCAGAGGCAGCAAGGAGGCTTTTTCTCTCACTAAAACTGGAGAGGTGGTGTAAGAGCCTGGCAACTTAAGCTTCATTTCTCCAGACTCTGCCCTTGAGCTGCTGTGCACATGCAGCATCTGTTGCATTTCCACATACAAATCCCAGAGCAAGTTACACACGGGACACCAGCTAAACCTGTAGAGAAAGGTGAGAAGTAAAGGGTTGTCAAAAGGGGCAAATTTAACTGACCTATGTGCATCCTCTTGCCAGGCTTAAGACTTAAGCTTGAAGCGGCCTTATTAAGTTGATGGAAAGATAGTTTTCTTTCTGAGGCAATAGGAGACCCTCAGCAGAGAAGAAACCACAGTCATCAAAGCTCCAAACTGTTAACAGGCTCCTTGGGATCAATAGAAAACCAAGAAGAGAAGGACTAATGTTCTCTCAGACTATCAGAGGATAAATTGGGATGGCAGCTGATGCAGGTGGACCAGCCCTCAGGGGAGTTGTGCCAGCACTTTCCAGTTATTGCTTTGGAACTGCCCTGTATGCAAGCAATGATGTCAGCTGGAATTGCCAGCTCTGTGCCTCAGCACCTGTCTGAACAACTCACCAGAATAAATAAAAGATATAATTTGTCGTGGTTTTCCATTTCTATCTCTGTTCTTTAGGTTCTTGGGTGTTAAAAGCACTTTTTTTTCGCTGAAACCAACGTATGTTTTGCAAAAACGCTGTGGCCCTTCCCAGCACCCAATGTCTATATCCACAGCAGAGTAAATTGACTGGGGAGAGCGTTAATACTGGGATAGGTGCAGTCATTCTCATCACACCTACTGCCATTTCTAAGTACGTGTTTTAATTAATGAAGTAGTAAGCGGAAGCAGAGCATTCAGAGGAAGCGCTGTCATCGGCACAGGTGGGTAAATGTGATGCACGGATGATGCAGGCACGTTGCAGAACCTGTAATCTGCTCATTTCATTACTCTGCGGGTCTCTCATGACAGGGTTTTCCAAGGTGTTTATTTTCTGACTTACTTGTACAAGAGGTTGAAGATGATGGAAGAGCTGGTGAGAATGGAGAAAGGGAAGAAGTTGGGAAGGCAATCATATGTGTCTGAATCAGAGGCTAATAGCTTGACTGCTGGTGAGTTATGGTTTTGTTCATTAGTTTTTATGAAGCTAAAAGCAAATTCCTTTAAAGTCAAATTTTTTATTTTATTTGGGTTTTTTACAAACAAGTCATCCAACAGGGAGAACAAGGCAAGATGATGGTGAAGAGGCAGAGCTGAAACACAAAATGTCCCAGTCCCTGCTGGGTTGAGACACTGCTCAGGTCACTTCACCTCAGCCTTGTGTAAGATGCAATCACCACTTTCCTCATGGGAGTGGCTTGGTGTTTTATCACTGTAAAGCACTTTTATCTCAGGGCTCACATTTAATAAACATGCAGAGAGTTAAATAACAACAGCAAGGATAGTGCTACCAAACCAGCGGTGTGCTTTCCTGTAGAATTTACCACTTTTCAAAGGAGGAAAATAGGGAGGCGGCTTTGTGCTCAGCCTTATTTTCACCTCCCTCCCTCCCAGCAGTGCCGTAGAGGCTCTGCCCTCTCTGGGCCAAGATCCCAGGATGAAATTCTCCGAGTAAAGCTGCTTTTCTTGTTACTTTGAAGATCTCTCAAGAGCAAGACTATTTTTACGCTGCCTTATAGTTGTCCAACCTGCTTATTATTTTAGCAAGAGGATCTCTTCCTGCAGCTTAGTGTGTTCAGAAGGGAAAGCTCTCTGTCAAATTCCCATTTCCTCCCTTCTCTTTAAGCGCACGTTGTTGTTGCTGTAGCCATTAATAACTGCTTAATGGCTTCTGCAGGGAAAGGGACTTGATCTGCCCCCTCTTTCACTGCAGAGGTGCTGTGTGAAACCTGCCTTGGACTTGCAGATTTTGGGGGGCTCCTGCCTCCAGCTGTAGGCTGCAGTAGGTGCTGGTCAGACCCCAGCACCCTTCTGAATGGCTGAGGCTTTCCACCTCTGGGATGTTCCACCCCAGCAAACTGTGTTGGTGGCCCAAAAATCCTGGTGCCACCTCCTTACAGAAGCAACTCTCATATCCCCGTTTCTCTCTCTGCTCATCACAGATCATTGTGAGCAGCTCCTACCCCCATTAAGATATCTGTGTGCCTTGCAAATATTATTCCTTCATTTAGTTTCCCACCTTACTCAATAGCACTATATAAGCCCACATTTTATGGTTCATAGACTGTGTAAGTCATACTTTGCTGGCTGCACAGCTGTCATCTGTCACAGCAGTCACAACTGAAGATCAGGCATCCTGTTCTTAGAACAGACCACGGTCCCTGACCCCACCGGTAACGCTGAAGGAGACTACAGTAAATCTTCATGGAGAAGGAAACTGAGTATGGCAGAGGTGCTCTGGCACAGCATCCCTCAACAAGTGCTACCAGTCAGCAAGGCAGGCCAGGCAAGAGCTTACATCTAGCACCCACTGCTGCCTTTTTCAGCCCACCTGCCCCAGCCGTGGGTACCTGCACCAGCAGAGGCAGGTGAGAGCAGGCATCTCCCACCAAAATGTCCCTTTCAGCAGCTTCTTGCAAGTTACGAGTATAAACTTTCTCGAGGTAGCACTGGTCAGGTCGCTTTGACAGTCCAAATCTGCCAGTGTGAAGCAAGCAGCACACTTCCCAGAAGCCTTGCCTACCTCCCCTTCATCCTGAAGATGATGATACACTTAACAAGCTCCATGGTCTGTAAAGAGAACGATCAAACAACAGCTTCTGAGTAAGTTACTTGTGGCACAAATATACTGGCAGGTGTATGTGGTTTTTTCATCCTCCTGCCACAGTGAGAGGATAAAATTCCCAACACGAATGGCAACTCTGCAGCAAGTATCTGTCATAATTACAGTAATTATATTGCCTCCGCACTCTTTTATAAATCAGTGACAGTATATATTTAATGAGCTCTTTCCTGTTCAGCAGGTTGCTCCCAGCCGCTCAGATTTGCAACTGCAATGCAGAGATATCTTAAAATAACATTAACCCTTGGAAGTGAGGCCCCTTTGTGTGAGGATAGAATCAAGTCTGCCAGAGCACAGACTCACTGAACACCCTTTCCAGTGCAGTTGGAAAGCACAGGCAGCCTACAGATCAAGTCCTCCTGTGGGTCTGATTTGCCTTGGTGAGTAAAATGTCGTCAGTTCTGCCTGCGTGAGCTGGATGTGGTGGATGTGAGCACTGTTGGGACATAGAATCATAGAATCATACAATGTTAGGGGTTGGAAGGGACCTCTAGAGATCATCTAGTCCAATCCCCCTGCCAAAGCAGGATCACCTAGGGTAGGCCACACAGGAATGCATTGAGGTGGGTTTTGAAAGTCTCCAGAGAAGGAGACTCCACAACTTCTCTGGGCAGCCTGTTCCAGGGCTCTGTTGCCCTCACAGTAAAGAAGTTTCTCTTCATGTTGAGGTGGAACCTCCTATGTTCTATCTTAACCTGCTTATAATCTGCATGCAAGTTAAAAGTGGCTCAGCCCACAGGAGTTTATGTTGTACAGTCTGGTGCTGTGTCCTGTAGAAAAGCCAAGGTTTTTCTTGTCTTTTCACAGCAACCAAATATTTTTGCAGTCCCTGGGCTAGCAGGTGTCCAGAAAATAGTCCATCAGCTTTACCCATGCAGAGGTACCTCTGGAGGCACAGCAGGGCTTGTGTGGCAGTGCTGGTGCTCTCTGTGCACAGAGCGTTGAGCTAGCCTGGGTTCCTCAGCACATCCCATACATCCCTGTCAATGTGGAGGTAACACGGATCGCTCGGGGGATGTGTCACATCTGGGCCACCTAAAATCCAGCACTCCTCTGCAGAGAAGCCTGTTACATTTTCACTCCAGGAACAAAGTTTATCATATCTGTCACTGGGAGCACGCGATGAAGCAATCCCCGAGCTGGCAGGAAAGCCAACACAAACCCATGCACTAAAGCACCTACATCCAATCTTCACTGTAAACTCCAAAGTCATCTGCCCTTCCCAGACGAGACCCTTAGCTGTGTCCTTTGCTCCAGCCCCATAAACAACCCCACTGAGATGCAAATTTAAGAGCCAGCTCTAGTAACTGAAAATGAGTGTGCCCAAGAGGGCCACAGCCAACTCCCTGGTGATCAGCGCTCCTCCCACAGCAGGGCTGCCTCCCAGCCTTTCCCGGCAGCCGGTTTGGCACCAGCTTTTGCTGATGCCCCCACAGCAGGACTGTGCTGGGATCCTCAAGAGACCTGATTAAATCCACCGGCTCGAGCATGGGCAAGCAGGTCCCCAAATGCAATTAAAATCTGCACAGAGAGGCCATTCTACCTTGCTCCTCACTGCCAGTGCACACAGCGTCTGTGTGTTGCACATCTGGCCCCTGCGCTTCCTGCTGTGCGCTGGGCAAAGAAAAAAGGCTGCAGAGCTGCAGGACAGCTGGAAAGTACCAGGTTTGCTGTACAGTTCCCTTGAGTCTGGCCAGAGGACACTATTCCTGCCACCCATCCTCCAGTGCCATCTCTAGCCCTCACCCTAGCACTATCAGGGTAGGAGAGAAGTGAAGAGCTCAGGGGACTTGGACGCTTGGATGACAAAAATATCTAAAAAAAATAAAAGAAGCTGAGAGATAAATGCTAATTTTATAGCATTTTGCTTTAAGCAAAACTACCACAAGCCATCCTCTACCAAAGTAGCAGTTTGTGCGATCCCATCGGTCTTGTGCATCCCCCAAAGCACCTTTGGCGAAACTTCACCTGATGGGAGCCCCGAGGCTCTGCTTGTCTGGGGAGTGGTCCTCTTCCTCTTCAGCAGCTGGGATCACCTGGGAGCTCCTCACCTGCCAGGGGCTGAAGGCAATCGGGGTAACAGGGATTTAAATAACAATACAGAGCTACAGGCTTCATGACAGCACTGGCAGGGGGGTTGGACTCGATGATCTTCCGAGGTTCCTTCCAGCCCCTAACATTCTGTGACTCTGTGGTTTATACTTGTGTTTTGGTGCTTCCAAAAGACATTTCTGGAGCCTTACAGCAGGTCTACACAGTCACTTCCCCTCAGGTAAGAGTCTGCTTCAAATAAAAACAGCGTATGAGGAACTCAGGATTTACTTAAGTGTCAAACAATACAACCAAAGTATCAATTCAGAGCTGAAGAAAATAAGCACTAGCCTAAAATCTGTTCCTGGGCTATATAACGTCAAGTCAGCTAGAAATTGTAGACGTGCTGTATTATTTGATTTAAACCGCCCCCTTTGCATTTTTTCCCCTTGCTGCTAAGCAGTAATGAACGTATTGGATCTTCAGGTGCTGTAGGGATTAAGGGGATTCTCTGGCTCGGGCTGGACCTGCAGTGACATCTCGTGGTCCCCAATGAGGTGAGGTGCTGGCTGCCAGGCGGCACAGCCCCCCAAACTGAACCTCGCATGGATACCCCTGGACCACAGCACTGACCAGCACAAGTCTCCCAGGGAACTTACCTCCACCTGAAGCAGCTGGAAGTCCAAGTAGGGAAACAAATACATACCTCCTCCTGCGACAACCATTCCCCTGTAGCACCAGGGGAAACTTCAGAAATCATCCTTTTATGCATGAAGAGAAACAAATCATGAAAATGAGATCACTGCCATGGAGAGCCGGCGGATGGGTCGTGCCTGCCTGCAAAGCCCGGGTGCTTTGAACTCGAGACAAGGAGAGGAATTAACCTGCCTCCTCCCACAGTTGTGCCTGTCTGAGACTCATGTGCAAGCAGGAGGCTTTGTGCTTCGCCACTTCTTATTTTGTTGTGACTCTCAAACTGAACATATTTGCTGTTGGCATCTTAGTAGAGGAAATTTAATCTGAGATACCAGTGTTATCTATTTTCCCATCCCTGCACACCATCGTACAGTTTCACCACCTACTCGTTTGTTTTCTTCACACACAAGTGCATCTAGAGAAAATACAATCCTTGGAAGAATATTTTAGTCAGAGAAAGGTTGTAATCAGCTTGGATAGAAACCAGACAGTTAATTTACTCCAAAAAAAAAGGGAGAAGAGAGGAGAAAATGAAATGGAAAAATGTATTCCCTGTGAACTTAGGGCACCAAAAAAATTTATTGCAAAACTATAGCATGAGGAAAATAGTTGAAACACTGCTCCTGAGCTACTGCACTGAAAATAACATGAAAACCAAAGCAAAAGGTCTGGCTCATTCAAAAAAAAAAAGGAAAAGTTACAGGAAAATACTTAGAAACTTCTCCAAGGACAAAATAACTAGACGCTCCATGTAAATCATCAACATTTAGGATCAGATCAGTAGTAATGGAGTCATGCAGGGAGAACGTGCAGAATGTAGACAACTAAGACCAAAATTGGGATTTGAAAACCTCCTCCACATGGTCTAATCCACCAAAATACTCAGTCCTGAGAAAACAGAGAAGTGTGGCACACTGATTAGCAGCCAGCCCTTTTACTGGGCCTGGCTCATAACACAGAGGAGCATCAGGCACAGGCCAGCACCTCGCTCTGCCGGGAGCGATGCAGGCAGACGGTCTCAGCGAAGGCAAGGAAAGCTCACAATGGTGTTATGCAGAAATGCAGATGCTGTCCTCCATCTCATACACTCCTCATGATCACGAGTGTCAGGACTAGCACTAGAAATATCTTGACAATGTGCGGCTATTCTGACTTCCTTACAGGCATTCATGCGAGTTCCTCAGCTGTTTACAGTCTAAGGCACTACGCAAATACAGTTAGGAAACTTCAACGTATTTTCCAGTTTATTTCAAGTTATTAAGTAAAGTTAGAACCGATCTTTCTTCCAGTTCTTTTACATCTCTTGAGAACAGGATAGTGTGATCAGTCCTCTACTTCAGCGATCCTCCAGTTTATATTATGTTCAGAGAAATAAGAGAAAAGCCAGTTGGAGAGAGTTCAAGGAGATTGTCCGCAGCAGTCGCCTGCCCCAAGGCAGGATTCACCTCTGGCTAAGGCATTTTTATCAGCTATGTGCCTGGTTGCCATGTGCATCCAAAGCGCCTCCCTTGGCGATCTCTTCCAGTGCTCCATAATCTTTCCTGTTATACGATTCCTCCTCAGTGACTAATCTAAATCTTCTTTGATTCAATAAGCCTATTATTTCTTGTTCCAGCCACCACGTACATAAAAGACATTGAAAAGATGAAAGGAATAAATTGTTCTCTTTGTGTTTGGAGGCTTGTATTTCCTTTGAGTATTCATTAGGCAAGCTACTCAAATTCCTTCAGTCTTCTTCTTGTATTTCTCATTCTTGTGTTCTCACATCTTCTAGATTTCTGTTAAATCTCATTGCTCTTCTCTGAACTGTCTCTGGGTTTTTCCTAGCAAGTGTGACATATAAAACTAGACCTGATAATTCAGCTGATGTCTCTCCAGAGCTGAACAGAAAGAGATATTTTATATTATATGGATGACACAGTCTTTATACATCTCAATTTTTCCGTTCATTTTGGAGCACCGCTATGTTGTCAGAATGGGTCACAAAATGAATGCCACAAAATGAATGCTAGCCAGCTACCTGACCTTCTTCTACCAAGATGACCCTTAACTCCTTTCTTTCCTGTTTGCAAAGTTTGTCAGTTCTGTCTGATTTCTTAAGATGATTTTGAATTGTAATTCCACCCTTCAACACGCTGGCAACCTCACCCTGCCTCAACATACAACACAATACTGTCTCATTCTTCACTGCTATATATCCTGCCTGAAACAGAGAACAAAACAGTCACAAAATCTCTCTTATGTATATGTATCCTGCAATCCAACAATCACTGCTTATGCTCTTTTTTTTTCTGTATCTCAAAAAAAAAAAAAAAGAAAAAATAAAAACAAAGAAAAGTTATTTGGTTGGTTGAGGTTTTTTTGTTGTTTTTTTTTTAAAGAAACACAATATTTTTATTGTAAGCACAAACCAGTGAAACAGTAGACCATCTTCCCTACAGGGACATGTATAGGCACCTACGGCATGTTTAAAAAATGTGTTTGCTGTGAATAAAAGAGTTTTACAGTTTAAAATCTGATTTGGAATTATATTTAAGACAGTGCTGTTGATATAAGGAGAGCTCAAATATAATAATAAAAGAAAGTGAGCATAGGAGGACTTGCCCAATGCTTTAAGCACAATTCTGTTTCTCTCTGACTTGTTTTTCATTTTTACATGAGAAGGAGCAGGATTTGAACCTGTGTTGGAAAAAGCTCTATATTTAAGTAAAAAAATAAGTGGTTATTTAACATTGTTTAGCATAGTAATTCCTCTTTTTTTTTTTACTTTTTAGATTAGACTATAAAACTCAGTTCTGCTTACTTCAGAGTCCTACAGTTGAGCACCCGTGATTGGATTCAGTGCACCAAAGCTGTTGGTTTCTACTGACTCTAAAAAGTGTTAGGGGACGAATTTGACATTCACAGTTCTAAAGCTACTGCAAGCTTTGGTAAAGACGTTGAAGTGAAAAAAAAGGGCTGTACTCATTAAACTAGAGCAAACAGGGAACTTAAAACCAATTCAAAACATGACTAAAAATTTACATGAAAATTCAAGCTATTACAAATCTTCTTAGTTCAAGTCCTTCTGCCATCAGAGAAGGTTATTTATACAATAGAAAATGGGAGCCCGACATTTTCCCACCTTCGCCATTTAAACTTCTGGCTGCATTTTAATCAACTGGCAAAATGGGGTTAGGTTATGCAACAAACTCACTCCACTCAGCCATGCTGGAGTCACATCAGTGCTAGTTCTGCTCTCAGTCACACCACAGCAAACACTGCCTTCGCTCACACTGCCATAAGTCCTTCCATCTGTCAGAGGGAAGAGACAGACAACTGCCCAACTCTCAGGAGCTTCACAGGGTCCTGCAAGGTATCCACAACAAAATTATAGGCTGATTTGGACCAAGAATTCCTCTGCTTTGTGGACTTCAAAAGGAATGGCAAAGTTCCCTGTGACTTAAAGGAGTTTGTCCCAAACAAGAATATCTGTAAACAATAACTCACAGAAGATACCTTGTGCAAAGAAAGGGAGAAGAAAAGAGCTCACATGGAGAAAAAGAGAAACTCCAAGAGAGCAGTGGGAATGACAGAAGTAGTATAGCAGGAGAAATGTGTACCTAAAGGATGTGATACTGGAAAGCAAGTGAAAAAATCTTTGAAAGAGACTTTTCAGAGAGTTACAGTCAGTGAAACACTGAAGCATTTTTGGTCCAAGGAGACACACATGAATCCTAAATACAAAGTGCTCTCACAGTGACATCACCAGTTTGGATTCTGTGTAAAACCACATCTTGAACCACAGAGCTCCTTATGCCATGCCTATTTTTACTTGGACACAAAATTAATATTTAGCAGCTCTGAAAATACTTTTGCTTCATGTGCTCTTGAATGAATAAAGTTAGAAAGAGTGAGAAGTATGAAATTTGGTGCCCAGCAAACAGTTCAGAAGAGAGAAACTCTTTCAGACTCTGAAAATTACTGTTTTATGTTATTTCACTAATTGCTGTGTGCAAAGGAGAGACAGTTCATTACAGAATCACAGATTCTTTTTGTCACTAGAAATAACTGGTGACTTGAAAAACAGCCACAAGCCATAAAACCCGACACAGAGCTGAGTTGCAATTTTGTGAGCTGAAGGAACGTCTTCACTTACAGCCTTGAAGCTCTTTCATGAAATAAGGCAGGCCCTCTCAAAACTGGTGAGAAGGAACATTTCTTCCTCTACTAACAATACAGCACTTCAGATGTACTGCTCTTCATCTCCTCCATTCATGAGCAATGACCACTTGTCCCCTTCCTCCTCTACAAAACCATTACGTCTTGGCAGCTTGTTTGAAGTCAAGGAAGAGAGAGACACTTGGCTGATCTGATCCCAAGGAGCTGATCTGGATGAATCCCTCCTCCTATCATCCATTCCAATATGAACACTGATTTGGGAAGGAGTAAGTGGCTTCATGCGGCCTTGAGCTTGTGCTTCATAACTTTCTGTGTCTGGCTTCTTATAACTAAGAAGAGAAAGAGAAAATATATTTAGTACCAAGACATCAATGTGTAGAAGTGAGTTTGGCATTAGAACAAATCAGAAACTTCTAATAAACCTCAATGTTACCTGCACTTCAGACACAATGTTAATGGCTAAGAAAACTGGCCATGTGGCATTAAGACATTTCAATAGGAAAAGAGAGGGACTCTCAAAGTGAGATCCTTTAAGAAAAATTGAAAGTTTGATAAATTATGAAAGTGTTCCTAGCACCGAAGTTGCTGAAGTTCCATTCAGCTGACGTGAAGCTTCAAGAAAAATTATTGTCCTACAGACTGAAGCCAAATATGTTTCAGGGGGTTCTCAATATCTAACCACAATAGTGTCCAATACTTATAGTAAACAACACAAGATTCAAAGAACTGGAGAATAAAGGAAACCCTTTATAGAAATTTCTCATCCATTAGATAACCACACATAGAAAGGTTTTAGAAAGGCAATCCTGTAGTGGAAGGGCTAATTCTGCAAACAGACATGAGCACATATGCAGTTTTTATTCCAGATTGTGGTCTCATTGAGCATTTGCAGGATCAGAAACATGACACGGGAAGAGATTTCCTATATTAGTTTATACTGTACTGTTTTATACTATACACTACAGAAGACCCCAGCTACAGTAGAAATATGTGAAGGTTTGGACTAATTTCAGACACTGTAAAAAGTCTTATTTTTTAAAGATGTTTTCTCAAAATGCTGTTAAAAACAAGTCCACTGTAACAGCATCCAAAAGGGCACCCAAAAAATGTAGCATAAAAAAAATTAATAGAATTGGAAAAATCCTGTTATAGTTCAGAAATTAGCTTGCTTCCAAAATGGGAGAGTGAGAAACTTTATCTGTAGCAAGGTGCAAAACAATAAATACCCTGCTTCTCTGTTTCTCTCTGGCCAAATTAAATAGATCAAAAAATAAAACCAGGTACAAATCTTTCAAAAAACATCTACTGCTACACTATGGAGAGCTATCTTTTGAATTATTTGTTCACTCGATATTCACAGCAAAAACAGTGGCTGATCATTACCTCACTTGATATTGAACTAGATCTCCAATAGAGGTGCCCAGGTGGCAGCCAGACACACTTCTAGCTGCTAGTTAAAGAATGTTCAGTCCTGTCTTAGTTCAAGTGTGTTCATAATAGTGATATTTGTCTCTTTTGGAGTCAAGGATCAGACAGAAGCACCTCAAGTTAGAAAACTGTCAGGTACTTTTATGTATACAAAGCCCAGTCCCAGCAGCAGTGCTGCCTACGGTTCACCAATGGATAGTATACGACAACTTGCCATTTCAGTTGCAGGGAAGACAGCACAACAGACACTGAAGAAGCTGCCATGGCAGCTGATCCCATCCAAGGCTGAAGAACAAGGCCAACAGGCATGAACACACCTAGCAAAAAAAAAACCAAACCACATGGACATGAGCCAGAGCCACCTGTCCCGATACAAAAGTTTCCATCCCTGCATATCCTAGAACAGACCAGCAGTTCTACAACATGACTTGCCGAGACCTCCATAAACACAATTAGATTGATACACATTTACTCACTTGTATTTAAATATGCAAGGGATGACCTTTGCACTAGTTCAGCTACAAGACCGCAGCCACAAGGTAAGACTATTTGTCCCTTCCAGCTATTCTACACATAGGAAACAAAGCAAAAGCAACAGAAAGACAAGGCAATAGTCCAGTCAAAGGAGGGAGAAGTTATTCATAAAAGAAAAGAGAAATGCTTGAATTAAGTTTTAAGGAGGAATCTGGAGCATAAGAAGATGCCTGACAGAGGGAATGCAAGTAATAGGAGAGAAAATGTGTGATTCAGGGTGAAGAAAAGAGAGAGCACCCAGAACTGAGATGGTATCTCTGATTAGAGCTGCATTTGACTATACAGAAAATAATCCCCAAGTACTGATAGGTGAAATGAGAGCATAATTTTAATTTCGTCATATAAAAATTTATTCCTATGAGTTTAAAATTTGGAGAAGAAAGATTTTTTTTCTACAACCTGAAAAAAAATAAAATATATATATATTTTGCCCTCGTTCTGGCAAGTTTTAAATACTCTAGAAACCTCTCTTTCGTTCCTCGGGCAGAAAATCCTGTGAGAGGCACCACAGAGCTCAACTGCCTTTGACAAGCTGAGCTCTGGCAGTCACATACCTGCTGCTATGGGTATTCCAAGCAGATTATAAATTAAGGCAAGAATCAGATTTATCCGTATTCTTCGAACTGTTCTCTTTGATAAGTGAATACTGGCGACCACATCCAGCAAGTCGTTCTGCAAGACAGAAGAGCATTGAAAGTTTTCGACGTGCAGTCTTCAGCATATCAAAGCAAAAAGAGAAGTGTCGGTGATAAAAGAGGACAGGTCAAAACTGTACTGCTCACTCGAATAAGAACAACATCTGCTGCTTCAATGGCAACGTCGGTGCCCGTTCCAATCGCAATTCCAATGTCGGCCCTGGCTAGTGCAGGAGAATCATTGACTCCATCACCAACCATCGCAACCTTTCTCCTCCCATTTTGGAGCTCCTGGACCTTTGCAACCTTGTGAGAAGGAAGAACTTCAGCAAAGACTTTTTTGATCCCAACCTACGTGCAAAGAAAAAAACACATCCTGTTGGTGATATGTTGCATGCTGAAAGGAAGAGCCATTTCCTCTTCTGGGTGAAGGCGGAAAAGAAGGAAGACCAAGCAAATTTATTCCAGTGAAGGCAACACGTGCAAGTTACATAGGGAGCTGAAAAGCAACATGTCTCTGGCATAAGGAAGGGATTGATTACAGCCCCCCCATCTCTACTGCAGAGATGCTGGCAAACCATGCTCTGCCCTCAGCATCATGCCCCACAGGGCTTCTGAAGCTCTACTGCCCTGGCAATAATGGTTTGATGGTTGAAAGAGCCAGTTTTCAGCTAATCATGCTCCTTGATGCATCAATAAATGTTGCAGTGAAATACAACACAGGAACCGTGTATGAGCAAGCAGTTACACAAGGGGAAACACAGAAGCACCATGTACGTGCAAACTATGAAAATAAACTATGAAAATAAAACAGATGGCTGGCAAAATGCTTGTACCCATCCACATCTCAAGTAATATGAAGTTGATACCAATGGTTTTAGTGCTGCAGTTGAAAAACAGGTGAGTGCACTAAAGAGGGCTGGGTTAATGCCCCTGGTTTGGCTGCCTCGCCAGGCAGAAAACAGCTTTTCACTACACCAGGTGGAAGCTCTCTTGTAACCTTTCAAAAAGTAACATTTTTAAAAGTTTTTAGGACTGGCTTACCATTTTTTTTCCATCGGAAAGGAATTAAGTGCCAAAAAATTCACCAAAAGTGTAGGCTGCACAAACTAAGCTTGTTTGAAAAACTTCACTTGAGTGCCTGGAACCATAAATCGAAGCTTGTTTCTGAAAGACTTCTCTTAATAAAGAAAGGTGGGATGGAAAAGTGTCTTACCACAATTGAACACAAAATCAAAAGCGTGAAGAAGGATTAAAGCATCACACTGAGAAACAAAACAGAACTCACAACACACAAGAAGGTGCATACCACAGTGCTGGCTGAGTTAGCCCTGTAGTGGGATACCTGAGGAAAACAAGGTGGCACACAGGAGATTAGAAGTGGACCCATACAAAGGGAAAGAGGGAAATTAAGACGGAGAAGGTGGAAACGTAGCAAAGTAAGAGTGACAATTTGTCTTTGCCTTTGGAGCAACAGTTAAGAGTTTGAGAATAAGGAAATCTCATACAAACCTAACCTCTTTTAGACTGCTATGCTCCTTAACAATAATTTTTATTGTTATCACTATACTTAAAGACAAAGACAAATCCCCACTTTGCTTGTTGAGAACAGGACTGAAGCTTATAGGAACTTTGCTTTGTCACTAACCAAACATGGCTGCCCTCCAGTGAAGGGAAGTAGGAGGCTTCAATTCTGCAACGGACTGATTACTGCAAGAAACTCTGTATCTCTGAAGAAGCACTAGCTTGTCTTCAGTGAGACCTTAATGCAGCCACTGGCCTTTACTATGCCATAGAACCTGACCTCATTTTCAGAGAAGTTAGTCTTCATTTAATGTATCCAGAGAAACTCTGAGTTCCTGCTCCAAATTCACTGGGGTAAGTAGAGTTTTAGAACCTCAACATAACTTTTTTCTTTTTTTTTTTTTTGAAAGGCAAAGAAACAGATACCTGAGTAGCAATGGCTTTTGCAGTTTTTCTGTTGTCCCCCGTTATCAGCACTACATCTATTCCCATGTTTTTCAGTGTGTGCACAGCAAGGGCTGCCTCCTGCTTGACAGTGTCTGCTATCGCGATCATTCCACACAACGTGCCTGCACGAAGAAACGTCCCCAGTTAGAGAGAGCTGTGGGAGGCAAAGTGGCAGCAAGAGAACAGGACTTCCTCTCCAGCGCACCGTGGCGGCTTCAGAAATCACACATGCTGGGCAATATGGGCACTCATAAGCCTGAACAACTGTCTACAGTTTTCTAACTTACGGTCTCTTTCTTACACACACACACACACACACTCTGTTTTCAAGGTCCTGTTTCAGATCAAGCAACAAATATCTTTGGTATTTAGGGACCAAGAGGAAAGAAAGAAGGGTAGCTTTCAAACATGACTGGCTTCTAGGTTTTAGAAGTCAGACATAATTTTAGATTCTAGACAAATACAACAGTGGGCCAAAGAAAGTTTTAGTATTTGTGTCCAGGTCAGACATTGAAGCCACTCCACCAGGAGGAAGCATATAGAGTATCTGGTTTCACAACTCCTCATCTTTCAGGGTTGGTTTTCTACTATAATGAACTCCTTTCATACAGAAGTGTTGCATCTGCCATCCAACGTGTCGACTCAAAGCTGCATCCCTGTTTCCTTCACATGGCCTACAAGAATCTCGCACTGGTTTATCATTGCATGTCACCTTTCAAAAGTAAGGACTTAAGTGAGTTCTGCACCCCTGTATCTCCATTTGCTATCTATCACTAGCAGGGACAGGGCCACCAGCTGTACAGCAGGGCCCTTATTTCCATGTTAAGAGCATGTGATTTTGCTAGACTGCTGACAAAGCCCAGGCTGAGACATACAAGCGCCTCTCAAAATTGCTCATAGGGAGCACCAGGAATATTTATACTGTAATTGAATCAGAGGCCCTGTTCCAAGATCAGATTCACTGGCAGTCTATCACCCTTATAGCAGTTTCTCATAGGAAAGCATTGTCTGGGATCTCTTTCTGTGTAGCACAGAACAGAGGCCCCCTGGCAAAATGATTTAGTCTGATCTATTAGACTTGAGTGATAATGATTCACCATGCTTATTCATGAAATATTTTGAAATCAGTGTTGTGATAGGTTGGCCTGCGATCCTTAAGTGATGCAAAGTCAAGATGAGACATGGCACTACACTTTCCTGAACAACAATCCTAGACAATAGGAGACTGAGAAATTAATACTTAAATTAAAAACTACCCAACAAAATCTTATAAACACTGATCTGAGGTGAAACTTTCTTTTAAGAACACCTTGATATTTTGCAGTTCATAAGCAGTTCTGCACTAAAAGATCAGTACTTTCTTAAGTCACTGATCAATTGCTCCAGAGTTTGTTTTTGTCCATTTCATGGTAGGATCAACTGATAATTATGTCTCTCCAAAAACCAGCAGTTACCATCTATAGCCACGAGTATGGCAGTCTGTCCTTTTGTTTCATGGTCTGTCATTGCATCATTCACGTCGTTTGCAATATGCAAGCCATTGCGTCGCATCCACTCACGATTTCCAATCAACACGGAGTACGTATGAGAAATCGATGGGCCTTTGTGCACAGACAAAAAGAGAAACGAGCAACTCAAAAATAATGAGCATGATCAGAGATGTTTGAGTATGACAATGTCATGTTACATCAGCTACAGAAAGACATTGTGAAGAGGTTTTCCTAATTTATTTTTTTTCTGGTGTTCCAGACCGGCAATGGTCACACTCAAGACACAAACAGAATTAGTCTTGTTGAAGTGCTGCTGTCATGGCCAAACACAAATGCACAGGCGCTGCCTGAAGACAGACTCATATAACTTTTCTCCTTAACTTTTTCCCTTCGAGACTCAATCCGTGTCTGTTTATACACGGAACTGCGTCATGAACTTAATGGAAGTCTTTGCCTGGATTTGCCTTTGCCAGTTGGCATTGTTTTTCTGAGTAAGTGCAGTAGGCACGTTTCATAAATGCGACGCTGCTTTATTCTCAAAACTAATGACTTCTTATAAAGGCTATTTCTGGTAAGAAGAAAAGGTTTATTTTAACAAACAATGAAACAGCGTGTAGAGTGCCTCATTATGAATTCAATTCAAGTTCACAAGAGCCGTATGAAGCAGGTGAGAAAATATTACATTACCACCATTCACAAATGGCACTGAGGTGATGATTAAGTTCTGATTTTATTTAATTCTTCTAATAGCTTCCTCAAAAAAAAAGGTCAGGAGAGCCACAGCCTTCTCAGGCAAACTGATGAGCTTCTCAAGAAAAGCTTTAGATATTTTTCTTCCATAACAAAAGAGCAAAGTGGCTTCCATGAAGCCTGAACCAAAAAGAAATATATTTGCCTAATCAAAAACATCAGGCACTGAAACTCAGTTTGCAGCTCCCATACGCTTCATTTTGTATCTCCCAAGTATTTTTTCTTAATACTAAGTGCCTCAACAGATATATGAACAGAACACAAAAGGTCCAATTTAATATGGAACTAAAGGCTAGGATATAAAAGTTGCATTAAGGTAACATACGTTAAAGGTAACTGCTCTAAATGGGAAGGTAATGCCAACTGGCAAACTTTGCTCTCTGCTGGACCTTTCTTCTATCCAAAAGGAACATTGCTGGGTATGCTTTATTGCCTATGTATAGTATGGACTTTTCAAGTATCCACCAATGTAGCATCTAAATTGAGATGTAGAAAGAGATTGAGAGCAGGGGAAAGTGAAAGCTTTAATTTTTGGTAAGATGAATCATTGTCTCTCATGCTCTTTACCTCCTTCTGATGCAAATTCACCTTTCTGTCATTCCTAGTCAAAGAGGGTTGTTATACAGTGGTTGGCCCTGTTGATTCACCAGCTCTTGCATTGTGACTTGCGGTCACTTCAGGGGCAGACATACCATGTGATTCCGACAGCGTGATCAGCGCGTTATCTCCCAGAGGAGCACTGCTGTCCCCGCTCCTGTTAGAGTCCAACTTAGCAAAACCATCCTCAGTCGTGCCCAGGACAGCCTCAACACCTCCAACTTTGCAGCTGATGCCGCAGCCTGGGACTGTCTGGAAGTCAGTGCAGTATCCCAGGCTCTGAGTGCCAAGCTCCTGTGGACATAACCAGAGTTCGTCGTCAGTCTGTGATGTCCACGTTGGGTACAAATATTGCATAATTCCTGCTGAAAAAAGACCTCATCCTCCCCTTGACAATGAACGACTGACTGAAAAACAGCATGGAGCATCCATCTGTAGTGCAGAACTAAAGGAAGTTCTGGATGTGCTGTGGCTTAGACTTCCAGAAGGAGGCAGCCGTACAGATCGCATCCTGGTCTCAGCCGTAGCACTAGCAAACCATAAAGGACAGCTTTTCCGAGTAGTTCAAGGATAAAGAAGTTACACTGATGGTTCATGACCTCAGCCAAGACTAGGAAATAAAGAGAAATACTACAACAATAAGCCATCTGGCTTCTGAAAAGGTGCAACTTCTAATTAACCTCGCAGACAACTGGCTGTGAGGGATTCAAGCCTTTTATATATATATATATGTAAAAGTACAGTGAAGAACTGTATCTAATTCCTGGAGTGATCTGTCTGGATGAAAAGGAAACTGAGTCTCTCTGTTGAGTTAGAGAGAGAAGCTCATGAGTACCTTCAAGATGAGAAAAAGGATTACCAGGATCACTATGAGTTATGAAAAGAACGGAGAAAATATTCATTTATAAACAAGTTATTCTTGGTTGTCTCTGGCAGTTGGAATTACATGTACCTTTCAGTGACCTTCTTACAATACAGGAATGATAAGGCAGATGGTAAGAATATTAGCAAACAGTATGGCATTGCAACTCATATCAGCCTTGATCCAGTAATAACTGGTGCATGGGATGACTGCAGAAGCGTTCAGGGTACTAAGACAAATTTGAAAACAGAAAATGTAAGAGGCAACTGAATCGTTACCCATACTTTCCTCTTCCTTCTGTATTTGTATGCTAACATTTTGATTTTACCACTGAAAGGTCTATCACTAACAAGCTTGATATATTCTTGCCAATGCATTTTTCCATAAATAATCACTGATTTGTCTTAGCAGAAAAAAATTGTTTATATAAATCAGGCTTCCTGTTTTGGTTACTATTTGTGCTTTCATTCTTCCTGAAACATTTGAGGAACACATGCAATATATAAATGACCTTTGAGGATTTGCAAACTTTTCAAAGACTCGAGTAACCTATTAATTAATTTGCGAAACTCACAAATATCACAGTTTAATATTCAGGTTTTAAAGCTTTTTGCCTAATCTATTCAGATAAGCAGCTGACTAATAGAAGTGACTACAATCAGGTAAAATATGAAATGTCACCATACATACTTGCTTCACAATGCTATTTTAAGCATAAATACTCCTCCTGCACATATTCCACAATCTTTATCTTCTCACTAGTTCAGGAAAAATTTTGTAAGATCTTGCTTGAGAACGGCACAGCATTACCAGATAAGCAAAGCTTAGAACATGCCTTCTCCTATTGCCCAGACTAAGATGCACGATCATAAAACTTCCCAATTTTCCAGCCTGTCCTTCTAAAATTTGCTCGTTTTATGCTACGTTGCTGCATTTGCACAGATTTCCTTCAGGTCTAAGATGAAATAGGACAGCTAAGTACCTCTTTGCAATATTTAGTGACCGCCACTCCTAAAGGATGCTCGCTGCTGGCTTCTGCAGTGCCCACCACTGCCAGGACCTTCTTCAGAGAGAGCACAGCTGTGTCTCCTAGCAAAAGCACCCTCATGACTTTAGGAACTCCGCAGGTGATGGTCCCAGTTTTATCAAACATGACGGTCTTGATCTGCAAGAAACAAACCAGAGTTAATGCCGAAGCCTGGCAAGCATAGGAATGCTCATATGCTTTAGGTACATAAACACAGACAAGACCTTAATCATCAGTTGACTACATCCACACCAAGACAGAATAAGCCTACAGAAGTAGGGATTCCTGTATGAACCTTAAACTATCTGTACATTAAGTCTCCTTACTCTTTCTTATTTATTCAATATATGGAGATTTCACTAAAGCTACAACATCATCCTGTACCTTTATCAGGATCTCAGACAACAGAGTCATGGTAGGAACTTGTCCCATCCTTCGCATGTGCATGGATGCATTCACATGTGGAATTCACCTAATGGCATCTTCATCACTTTTACCACAAGGTACATGATGCAAGGAGGGCTTTTACGAACGCTGTTCTAAACGATCAACAATTGCACTGAGGTAAGAGGACTCAGGAAGTTATTTGGTGATAGAGTAGATGGAAAGAGTGCAAGAAGCTGCAAGAAGTTCCAGAAACAACAATCTAACCAAAATCAACCTCATGCTACTCATCAAATTCAGCAATCACTTGTTAGCCAGCCCAATGGGTCTTGAGAAATCGGGAATGAACCAAAAAAACATGGCTCAACATACACCGAAACCCAAAGCTAAAGTCAAGAAAGTAGGCACTATTTCTATGCCCCGATATTCCAATCCACCAACCTTGCAAAATCCAACAGGTTTCCTAATTTTCCAAGACCTGACCCTAGGCTCGTTTAGATTCAAAAAGTAAAAAGTCAAGACATAAATTAGGAGGGTTTTGGTGTGTTTTTTTTTGGCAAAGCCATGGAAAAACTTCTGGTCTATGCTTTATAATGTCCAATAAGAACAAGAATTACCAGTCTGATTAACTTATTCTTATCGTCCTTTTTGCTTAAAATGTCCTGTGCATGTCTAATCCAGTCTACCATAGCACAGTTTAAACTCATCTTCTTTTCATTGGCTGTGGACATGTCAAACATTTTCTTCCTCCGACCTCCTCCTCCTCTTTTCATCAGTTTTCTGTCTTTGAAGGGCTTTTTTTCCCTTCCATTTTTTTTTCTACATATTAAAACAACTTCAAATCACTCTGGTTTTCTCTTACATCTTATATTTTAAACTACTGATCATGAACAATATACATTTCACAACAGCCCTCTGAGGAAAGAAGGAAAACACTGGATTATTGGGCTCTTTTGCAAAAGCGGTAAAGGGAATGCAAAAGCCAGAAACCTCTGAAGCCACGTTAGAATATTAGCAGTCTCACTGGTACAAGAATGCAGGAACTGTTGCTTCTCAACACTTTGCTGTGACTACTTTGAAGAAAGAAGGTCAATTCTGTCGTCTTTATCTCAATAAGCAGTAATCAAACAAAAAAAAAAACCCAAACCAAAACAACCCAACAACAAAAAACATTCTACAGTCTTTCTCTGGACCAACGGGATTTCTGGGGAAATTCTATTTCATGTAGCAACAGCCGGGTAAGCTACAAAATTATAGAACGAACTACTAACCTTGTGGGCCATTTCCAGGGGTTTTCCACCTTTGATAAGAATACCATTCTGCGCAGCAACTCCGGTGCCCACCATCACGGCTGTGGGGGTAGCCAAGCCTAAAGAACAGGGGCACGCAATGCTCAGCACAGTGATTGAGGTTTGAAATGCAAACCTCAGTACTAGTTCAGCTTTCGAAACATGTTTGTTCTGATTCTGGAAAAAGAGGGAAGAGGGAAAAAAAACCAACAAAAAAAAACCAAACAACAAAAAGAAAGAGATGTATGATTGCTGGTAGAAGAAAACATAGATGTACAATCATAATCATTTCAAAAAAAACACCTTCACCTGGAAACCTCCAGTATAGGAAAGCAATCTATTATTGTTACTGTGACTGTAGAGAGAGGTCAATGTTATGAATTGTTCATGGTAGTATTATCTGAATTTTTTGATTCCCAAGCATACTTTTACTTGACTCTGCTCTCAGGCTTCTGGATGACAATATAACTCGTTGGCATTTCCTTTATACCTTAGCAAATAAGAACATTATTTCCAGGTATACACTTCCTTGCTGTTGCTGAGCATGGCAAATGCATATCCTGACAGAATAAATCAGCCTGCCCTGGGTGATCTTGCATTGGCAGGGTGGTTGGACTTGATGATCTCCAGAGGTCCCTTCCAATCCCTACCATTCTGTGATTCTACAAAGATAACAGAAGTCCATCTTCTTTCTAAAGCCAAACCCACTGTATGCCATCACAAACAAGGATGTCCAAAAAAATTTCAGGCATGTTAGGAATGGCTCAGCTCCTTGCAGTGCAGTTATAGATCATGTTCAGTCCAGAACGACTGCCAATAATTTCAACTTGTGGGAAACCCATGCAGAGCTAAGGGGCAAATGCAAATGTATATGTATATCTGCAGATAGATTTTAATTAGTCCAATTATCTGCTCGGTGTAGAAAACACCACATTGTACAAAAATATCTGCCAGGTTGCAACATCAAACCCTACATACAGAAGGTATGTTAATTACTCTGGAAGATAACCTAACACTAAAATCCAGCTCTTAATGAAATTACTTACAGGAAAATATTTTTCAATAACATCGAAATTTATAAAACCAATTGTGATCCATGCTATCAATGTCACTGTTGAAATGATGATGATAAATGGAACAAAATATCCACTAAACTTATCTGCCAGTTGCTGGATGGGTGCCTATAAAAAAAGAAAAAGAGGCATTTGCATGTTTGTGGTCAAAACACATAAATATGCAGAGCTCCTGAAAATATCTAATAGTCTTTATTTGATTCTTTTTTGAAATCTGGAAAAGCACAGTTTGTTGAACAGGTGAATGCATAAAAATATAGGATTTTTTTTTCTTATTTAACAAAAAAATCTGCAAATAAGGTTTTTTTTTCTATTATTTTTACCTTTGACATTTGAGCTTCTTCCACCAATTTCACAATTTGTGCCAGAGTGGTATCGTTACCAACATGAGTTGCATTAACAAGAACTGAGCCATGTGCATTTATAGACCCAGCAATCACTGTACTCCCAGGCTTTTTAGTGACTGGCATAGCTTCTCCTAGAAAGAGAAGGAAGGAATAAATGAGCCAGTAGCCCTGATGACAATGAACACAGTCTATTAGCACACTGTATGCGAACAAAACTAGTACGCTAAGAAACAGAGACCAGAAATCACATTTTGTACACATCTGTCTGGTGAGGATGTGTGTAACTGGTATCACACTTCTATAAACCTTTTTCTAGGTTTAGTTTCAAAGCAAATGCTGTTTCTTTGATCCTCTCCAATATGCCACCCTTCTAAAGAGCCAGGAACAAATTGGTCGTAAAATGAACTTCTAGGAATTTCTCCCATTAACACTTTGCATAGCCATGGGACTTTGAGAAATCTATCTTTATTGCTACCACCCCTAGTTTTTAAAGATTAAAAGAGTTGCCTCTGTGGCAAAGCTCCTGTTCTCTTGTTGCCTCTCTAAGAACACTCGCTCTCAGAAATCATTATTTTCTCTGGTTTCAGGGTTAGTGACAATGACTGGTTCTCTTAAACTAAGGGTGTTCCCGTTTCCCAAGCAAATACATAACTGAAACATCTAAGTCAATGACAATGGAAAGTTTTGCCTTCTGCACAATGCAGTAAATCCTTATTATATTTACAAAATGAAATGCAGATTTCAGAAGCTGTGAAAAAGTCCCATAACCCTTAATGAGCATCAGGTTGAGAGCTTTTCTTTCCCACCTTGCTCATTGAGAGATCCCTGTCAGAAGCCTTGTTTGGTGCCCATGCATACACACCCCAACATCTCAGCAATATTTCCCCATCGCCCTTTAGAAGTTACTTCTGAGGAGGTATCACCTCTACAAACACATTCCAGGAGAAACTCCCACCAGATTTCTGGATAATGACAACAGTGTTTAGACTCTACCCATCCCATCAGTGCATTAGTAAAAGTGACCAAACTGAGGAGAAATTCTTCATTTTTTTAGGGTGTGTGCCGACACGGGATTTGGATTCAAGTTCACAAAAGCACAGCATCCATTAAGGTGGGAGTTTATTCAGACAGAAGTTTCTGGGTTGACTCTGCTCTCTTTTCTTGTAAAAAAAAAAAAAAGAGTTCTAGAATATTTCACTTCTTTGCACAAGTGTAAGAGAAATTACCAGTAATTAGAGACTCATCTGCCATAGTACTGCCTTCAATGACCTTTCCATCCACCGGGAACTTTCCACCAGGGACGACCTTTACGATATCACCCCTTTGAACCAGTTCAACAGCTACCTGCTCCTCCCTGCAAAAGATACAAGTAGAACTGACAGATTCTTTATGCCATCAGCTTCAAAGGAATAATAATGTTTTCACATTAACCGCTTCAAGCCTAATCTGTGCACCCAGGCAGGCTGAAGGGGTTTTGGTTCATAAATATGTACCTGATGATAGAGTGGTCAGGTCCAAGAGTCACCACAGTGGCTTCTGTGGCTTGAAGAGATAGAAGTTTAGCAAGAGCTTCTGAGGTTTTACTCTAAGAAACAGAAATGAATGTTTAAGATATACTGAGATACATAAATGCCAACGAGTACTTAACACAATGAACTCTAAATGACTTTGTATAATACAGTCTACATCAGAAACATCTGACTCAAAAATCCTCTGAATAGTTTTACTCTACACCCACCACAAATACACAATAATTAGTGTGAAGATGAGTTACCTTTGCTATGTGTTCCAGCCATCTCCCAAGGGCAATGAACACAAACAGCATGGGAGGAGTGTCAAAGAAAGTGACAGGGCTTTTCTCTGCCTTTTCAATTATGGCCACCAGCAGGATCACACAGGAATACACATAGGCAATCGTCGTGGCCAGCACGATGAGCACATCCATGTTGGCCGTCTTGTGCTTTAGTGATTTGTAAGCTTGTACGTAAAAATACCATCCACCAAGAAACTGTTGGTGTAAACACAGACTCATATTAAGAAGGCAGCAGTGAAAGAAGTGAGTACATAATACTGCCTACAGCAGAATTATAAACACGTAGTAGATAAGGGAAGGCATTTGCTGTCCCATGCAAAATTCACAGGGATATAACTTCAGTGGTGTGATCTACTAAGAGGCTGACTCTAATGTCAACCTCTCACTTGCCCTTCCTTGTTCTCAAAACAACTCTGCTAGCTAAATATCATCTTTTTCCTCTGCAATGCAAAGTAAAGAAGGCACAGAAGTCGAAGGGATTTACCTAGAGGTAGCTAATTAGTTTGCAGCTGATCAGGTATTTCTTCATTTTAATACTACCTTCCCCCCTTGGAAAACTGTCTGATGCAACTTTAGCAGGAGTAAGGGCTGTGACCAATTACAGAGTGGGTAACTTGCCAAAAAGTGCCACTTCATTCTGCGTAGGTGGCATAGTCAAGAGGGCAGGCCTAATCCACTAATCCCATCTCCTGTCTTTATCACAGCAGATTACACAAACGGGAGATGAATAGAAAGCAAAGCCCTAGGAAGTATTGTGGACATACCTGAACAAATGTGCAGAGAATAAAGAAGAGAAGATTCAAAATAGATAATCCAGGAATGACGTTGTTTTCCAGCACCATAGACCCATGGTGCCCACCGTCAGGTATCAGCATATAAATCATCAGGATTAAGACAGGGATACCAAACAGTAGGCTGCACAAGAAAGATTTCCTCCACCTGAAAAGTAGAAGCTGTAAATTCATGGCTGTTGTACACCCTGCAGTAGCCAGGCCAAACAGTGTACTTGCAATAAAGGGTATTACTATATACTGTACTAGCCCACGGCTTCAGGGTGTTTGGCAAAGATCCAACACTTTGGGACAGTTTCAGTGTCTCATCCACATTTAACGGTACAGATTTCTATCAGTTAAAAACTGAAACTAATGAAAGTAATAAAAGTACTTGAATCAAATGGCAAATCGTAAAATTAAATATGCTTTACACAAGGATGAGATAAATTATCTGGGAAGGCGGGGAGGACATGAGTTACAAGAGATATACACATTCATTAATGAGAGAGAAAAATAAATACTTACTGCTGTATTTCCTTTTTATGATCCAGGTTATGTGCATTTGGAACTCTTCTAGCCACAGAAGCATGAAAGCCAATTTCCTTTTTATTGAAAGGAGAGGGCAGATGAGTTAGTTTTGATTAAACTAACCATATTACTTACAGCACATTTAAATGGCACTACTCTTAGAAGAAATGTCAGAAAAGGACACTGTTCCATATTTAACAAATTCCAACTTCTTATGTATTTTTAGATCCTGCCAACATGAGAGGATAGTTCAGACAGTACTCAACATGTGCACTGCAAAGAATTTCTGCTACCTATAAATGGACACAGTGTATAGATGCAGTAAGTGTCCCAGGTTTCTCAGGCACAGGAATTTCCCACTGACAGCTGGAGTTCTGCTTCCCTCCTCCTCCAGGGAAATTTATGCCCTTTCATCTCCACTGGAGTGAGAGATGTGAAATTCCACAAAGGAAGGTTAAAAGGTACAAGCCACTTGTCCATTCAACCTCGCAAGCATCTCCTGAACACTACAGTTGAATAGATACACCTGAAGGTGAAAATCACAGTGGCTAGAATCAGTTTAAACCCATAAACAGCAAAGCACCCCAAAAATAAATGCAGCAAAAAAAAGACAGTTTTGACTGACGTTTCAGGGAGCTATTTCAGTGGAACCATGTCATCTTGTGTCCCCCCAAAACAACCCAAAGCATACTTGCAAGCACAATACATTCAAACTTCGTTCCTGCATCATGAGATGCTCCTGTGGAAAAATATACTTTACAGAACTACTTTGACAGCCTGAATAGTTTACTAGTTAACATGTTAATCACTGCTGCTGCATCAACTCTGGGGTCTAGGAGCTTTCTTTTAAGTAAATGCTCTAGAACACGCAAGGCGAACAGTCTCTGCTGTCCTCCTGACTCCTCACTGTGTGCACTTCATACAGCAACTCCTCTTCCCTTCTGGTGGGGCAGAGAGGTAAAAAGTTTTGCCCCTGACATAGGACATGATAATGGCAGGTTTTATGATCTGTGTGGTTACTGGTAAGCCAGGTTTTTTTTCCTTTAGTGGTTGTATCACAAGCTCTTCTGGTTTCAAAAGTTCTTCTCTGAAATCATGTAGGAATAAGTACCAGGGTATACAGAAATCTGTGATACTTGTGGTATGAGATGTTGCAAAACTTCTTCTGCAGCCTCTTTCACTGGCAAGAGAAGGTAGCAATTTTTTCTGAAGTATCAACACTTCACTGAACTGACTGGAAATCAGAGACACATGATTCTACATATAGATCTGTAAAGAATTTATATGTGGCACTTTCACCAGATAGAGATAAAAAAACGTTTCTTTTTGTAGTTTTTAGGGTATATTTCTAGAGTAACAACCTGCAAGACTGTGCATCACTGAGGAGTGCAGCAGCTTCACCACAAGAGCATAAAAACATATGGCAATAATTACGTCACCTCCAAAAGTCAATGAAACCTCTCAAATATCCTTTTTAACTTCACCTTTTATCTGTTGATATGCAAAAAATTTCTAAAGCCTACCTCAATTATTTTTATAATATCTCGAGGTCCGGTAATTTCAGGATCAAACTGGATGTGAGCTTTGCAAGTAGCAAGTGCAACTGAGGCATAAAATATCCCATTTGTTCTCATGAGCTTGGATTCAATATTATGAACACAAGAAGCACAAGTCATCCCTGTAATCTAAAGAAACGACACATTTAGGGTACAGTTAGCAGTCCCTCACATTCACTCAATATTTGTGGACGGATTTGAAACAAGGCTTCCCAATGTCACAAAGGCACTAGTGACTATTCTAGCTCTGCTGGTACTGACCACGGCACCAGCATGAAGATTTTATAGAGCGGTCTTACAGCAAACAAAGCTGAGAACATAACTATCCACTTGAATTATCAAATTCTGCAACCAGCGGTTACAGTCACAGCTCTGTATTAACACAGCAGTGGTTATACGTTGTAGGAACTGTAAGAGTATCGCTCATATAGTTCTATCAGAAGCCATAGTGACACCATCAAAGTCAAACTCTGCATCTGTAACTTCATCTTGCTTACTTAAACTTTCCTGTGGCTTCAGTAAGGCATGTTCTCATTTTCTGTTCTATTAGCACAACTGCAGACTATTGTTATTGCAGTAGGTATATGGCAGAGAATAAAAACAGACTTTTGAAGAATCTGTCCTCCATATAAACAATTTATTAACCTTATCCAAAGTTCTCAGACCTCTATACAAAGCCCCAGCCATTATTAACACGTTTGGTGATACATTCTCAGTTGCTCAGAGTCTGCCCTGCTGACTGAATTGCCTTCCCAGAAAAGTTCTGCTTCACTTCTCCTTGCTAGGAGAAGTCTATTCTGTATATACAACGATCACGTTTTATTTCAGCGCCTTTGGACAGGTTCTTCTAAGACAAATGCATTTTGTCTTTTCAGCAATTAGGAAAAAAAAAAAAGTGTCACCAGCCAGAACTGACCTGCTGAAGCCACAGCTCCTTAAACAAAAGCATTTGCAAGAAAATGATTCTTCCAGAACTGACTTTTCCAAAACCAACATACAATTTCAGATACATATGACTTACAAGAAGCTCCACATTTCCTTCTGTTTCTGCGTGATCTTCCAAGACAGTAGCTTCAAAACCCATATTCTGGATCAGCTGTGCTATTTCAGGAGGTTGTATGTATTCTGGCTTGTATTTTATTTCTGCTTTACCTGCCATCAGTGCTACCAACACTGAAACGATCCCTGCAGTGGCATTAATAATAAAAACATTAGATAACATAGCTCCTTTGAGGGGAAGAAAAATAAACTACTAGTAGTGTTTGTCAGGGAGAGGTACAACTTAGAGATGTTACAAGCCTAATGATTTCTCTCTGCCTCCTTCTAGTGTTGTTCCCTAGTCACAACAGCAAAGCTTTTGCTGAGATTCAGCCAGGCTGCGGTTCTCTTTAGCTATGAGAGGAACCACAGGAGTTACACAGGAAAGGAGGTGAGTTTTGCTATGATCTAATGAGACAAAAAGGATGTTCAGAAGCAGTCTCTGCACTCATTACGGCAAGCTCTACCCTGGACTCTCTTAAGTTTGAAAAGCCCTAAACAAACCTCACAGCACAATGCTAGGCCTTTTTGCTTTTTGCTTTCCAGTTTTCCCTTTTGTGTTTGCAGGTTTTTTTCTAATTTTTTAAAAAAAAATAAACTCACAGTAATCTACATTTAGAATTGAAAAGTACAACATAAAAATTAGAGGCAAAAAAAATTATTCCTAATAGTTTCTTTGATTTTTAATCAAGGCAGTGAGACTATCACCGGGAGACTGAGGGTGCAGAAATCAATAAGCAAAACCCTCCAAAGGCACATGTACGCAAATTAAATCAGACATTGCTGAGGCTCATCTCTCCATCTTCTACAGGGCCAGAGGAAAGGCAGCTCCAGTTTGCAGATTTCTAACCTATAAGCTTTGCTGTGCCTAACTAATATAATACCCAGGCACTGGGGCCAGGCATTTGTTTGTATCTGTTTGTGCAAATATGCCCTGAAGGATAAATTTCACATTACAAACATGTCAGAACTCTCAATAGCTTTGGAAGAGAGCGATTGCACTGGAAAGCAACAAGGCCCTGCAAACTAAATAAGAATCACTTCTCTGTTCTTGTCTTGAGCCTCATTTGAAATTTTGATCACACTGCAACACCTTGATGTTATAAGTATGTCCACTGGGTTTGTCCACCAGTGCAGTAGTTATATTAGCACTAAGAAAGAGCATGAGGTCTAATTAACCTCCAGATACCGTACCACAGCCCTCTTTCCATCCCACAGTCCCTTAGAAACTTATTATAGGAATCTTAAATTTATTACCATCTTCTTTCTGCAACTTTCTTTCAATGGTAGACACACAGGACGCACAGGTCATGCCTGTGATTTGTAAAAAACACTTTTCGGCTGTCGTTTCGCTGGGCTGGTTTGGCCCATCAGGGCAAGGACTGTCTGGAAGAGCATCTGAGGCACAGCCATGGCGAGGAGGCTCTGGAGCTCGAGGCTGCACGGCAGCATTGCTGGCATCAGGCTGGTGCCTGCGTACTCCAGCGGCAGCATCTTGAATAAGTGCAAAATAAACTGAACAAACACTATTTATAGCGCGATCAGAACATGTAAAACTATAAACAGGTCACATTTATCAATCACGCAAAGTCTCTTACTTGTTTGAAAGGTGACATCGTAATCTTGGTCTCTTCACGGAAATAATCTAGATTGTTACTATGCATATAACAATACACACTCACCAGTACTGCTTACATGACCGTTTAACTCTACAGAACTGGTTTTTCACTTTCAGATGGCAAACGATTCCCTCCAGTTTCAGCGGAGGGACCTGACAGCTACATTCACTCAATAAAGATATATCGTTATCTAGAGTGTCCTTATCCAGCACAGAGAACCCAGTCCAGTCATATCCCCTCTGTCCTTGTCATCTCTGCAGGACTCATAGCACTTCATCTCACAGAAGGGAAAGGACAAGTTTCTCACCAGGTTTCTCTTTATGGCACAGTATCTACACTGCAAGTACTGCAAAATGAGTAGTGGAAGGATTTGCAGCACCCGGAAGACCTCCACACATGCAGGTCTGTTGCAATCATTTTTGTTCTTTACCAGATACTGAATAGACACCCAACGGCTCCAGATGCATTCATAAACTGCCTCCCTTGGCCAGAAGCTTGTGTAAAAAAGCAAGAGTTGCTTCTGAACACATTAAAAACAGGGGATCCCCTCCTCTTTCACAAATGCACCAGGAAGTCTCCCATCAACAAATTATAAACCAAACAAAGCATGACTAAACACCACGTAGCAGTTCCAGTAGCTACACACACCAGTAGCAGCTCCACAGCTTGAGAGGGATTGGACCCATGAGAAAAGCTAATAGGAAGTGGTCTACTGCAATCAAACTCGCTCATTCCAGGTAAACTACACCAGTACCTCAAAGCAAATGTGTTGAGTTGAAGCAGATAAATACTGCCACGTTTGAAATGCACTAGAGAGGAGATTGGGCACCACAACAACTTCTTAAACATTGAGCACACACACAAAACGTACAAACCGTGCGGCAGCTGACAGGTAAAAGCATTTGCTCCCACCAAAGAGCACCTGCATCTCGCCACTCACCTCACTTAAAGTAAAGCTTAGTAAAGCAGGGCTAGTGAAAATACTCAAGAAATAAAGGTCAAAGGATTAGGACACTAAAAAGAGATTTTAGCTAGGTAAAAAGTGGTTTTAAATGAAAGAGATTTCATCAAGTTTGTGGGTTTTAGTATTTTGGAACATAAATGAAAACATGTGGTTTGATAGATCTACTTACACCAGCCTGTGGACATAGGAGGAAATCAGCTTCAGTGAGTAAGGGGATCAGCTATGAGAAAGACCTTGTACTATCTTCCAAATCTTTTAGCTTCATAATGTAATTCAACTGTTCCACCCACTAGTGCAGTTATTAAGGGCTAAAATAAGGTGCTTCACAGCTGAAATCTCTGCCCCTTGCTAAGTGAGGTCAGATCAGGCCAGTTCCTTAGAAAAGACAATGCCAATGTGACGTTTCACAGAATCATAGAGTCATTAAGGTTGGAAATGACCTTAAGATTATCAAGTCCAATCCTCTACCTAACATTACTGTGACCCTAAATCATGTCCTGAAGTGCCACGTCTACATGTTTTTTGAATACCTCCAGGGATGGTGATTCCACCACCTCCCCAGGCAGCCTGTTTCAATGCCTCACCACTCTCTCCGTTAAAAAAGTTTTCCTAATATCCAACCTAAACCTCCCCTGGTGCAACTTAAGCCCATTTCCTTTTGTCCTCTCACTAGTTACTTGGGAGGAGAGGCCAACACCCACCTCACTACAACCTCCCTTCAGGTAGTTGCAGAGAGCAGTAAGAGTTTCTCTCCAGAAGACAGTCTCACCGCAGGTGTCGCATGGCCCAGCTTGACACGCTACCCACAGAAGAAAATACACTGTTACCTGTCAGCACAGAAGCATCAAAGCCCATGTCTTCTATGGCAGCTCTTAACTCTTCTCCATTAGTAACAGCTGGATCATAATGTATGGTCCCAGTTCTGCCAGCTAGAGAAACTGCTATATGTTGCACTCCTTGTCTCTGTGATATGGTTCCTTCTACGGACTGCGCACAAGAATTGCAGGTCATGCCGTCAATCCTAATAACAGCCGTGCGCGTGATGTCTTGCAGTGGCTCTCTGAAGAGATCGGCAGGTGACGAAGATGCTCCTTTATTTGCTTCTGAACCATTAAGGAGGCAAACTTTAAAGTTTCCTGGTGGAATGGCTTCAACAGCTTGCTGTAAAGCTGACAGGGTAATTAAGTTTGGGCTATACTGTACCACAGCACGTTTATGCTCCAAAGACACTTTAATGCTTTGTATGCCAGGAAGATCTGACATATTTCCTTCAATGTTTCTGACGCAGGACTTGCAGTGCATGCCTTCTATCTGTAGAATCACCGTAGCTGTGCCACTCGTCTCAGCGACCAGAGGATCCACTCCCTCACTCTCCAGACTTGCCGGTGTTTCCTTGGGGTTTGCATTCTGCAAGCGCTCGAGATCGAGGACACCCAGCTTCACAGGGGCTGATTTGCTTTTAATGGTGCAGTCGTACCCCAGGTTACTGATACGGCTCTTGAGGTCATCAGGCTGAATGATGTAAGGATAGTAAGCAATAACTGCTTCCTGGTTACCAAGAGACACCTTGACTTTTGCCACACCATGCAGTTTCCTAATGTTTCCTTCAATGCTGGTGACACAGGACTGGCATGTCATGCCTTCTACCCGAAGCTTAACTACTGCTTCTCTCGAGCATGAAAAATTGGTGGGCGCTGTTGTCAACCTCTCTTCTGCTACGTTGGCATCAAAGCCCATATCTTGAATTTCCTGGCAAATCTGTTCAGGATTTATTTCTGACTGCAGATACTTTATTACAGCACTGTTCTGTTCAAGGGAGACTTTAATACTCACAACACCCTTCACCTTGGAAATTCGGCCTTCTATCGACTGCACACACGATTGGCAGGTCATTCCCACAACGCTGACTGCCACTGTGTGCTCCTGGGAAGATGGAGAGGGCACGGTTTCAAAGCTGTCTTCGTAGCCCATGTTGTCAAAAGCAAAAGTGTGTTTCATGGTAGGGTCCAGCTCACAGTCAGGAGGAGAATCAGTGGTGGGCAAAGCCTAAGGAGCAAGAGGAAAAATAAAATGCATGTATCTTTAGCCCTGTAAAGGCAGTAGTATTCTGCATGTGCTCTCAAACACATACTAGAAGTGCTCTCAGGTCACTATACCACCAAAACACCTCAAAACATTAACTTACACTTTGAGTATATTACCAGTGAGCTATGGCCACAACGATGAATCAGGCTTCTGACACTTCTCTTGAGCAGCAATTTAAAAAATATTCACTAGGGATATAAAAGCAAAATTGTCTCAATATTCCCACCCCAAGCAAATCATTTAAAACTTGATCTCAGTGCAGTCATGAGGCACTTTCACCGCGCAGCCCCAAGCGCTGCTCTTCAAAGCACACTGGCATGAAGGCCCACAGCAGAGTGTGCTGAATGCCTCTCCACAAATGTCTGAAGCTGGATCAATTTGGCCAACCTGTTACTGCTCAGCATGAGTTGAAACCAAAACAAACCAAACCAAACCAAGAAAAAAAAGCTCTCAGAAAACAGAATGAAGAACTTCCCAGGAGCCTGAAACGAGCTGGCACAGGGAGGATCAGTTGCATGATACCTGAAGAGCTATATGCACGCACGCAAAGGCCTGGGCTGTCTGCGTATACATACATCCTTTAAGTTAAAATCTGTTTCAGACAAAGATTTTAAAAGACACAAAATTATATGTAGATGCCTCCACTATGGTTTAGTTTCATCCACCTCCTTGTGAGACACCTAAGAAAGACCATATGTTCAGCTACAAGAACTCACTGGTTTGATCCAACATCAATTTTCATGATGCAATGGCCAATATCGAAGTAGATCAGCCAGTGGACTGTCTCTCAGCCAGATCACAAGCTCTGCAGTGCTGTGATTCTACAGATTAATGCACTCAATTCAATTGAAAATAATATAATTTTATTTTTTTTAAGACTAGAGATGAAGACAATGCTTCCTACAGAACAAGTAACTGAAGCAGAGACTGTCGCCAACAGAAATTGCTGGTGCAAGTGATGAGGAAGACTGAGAAGGGGAGGAACAAGTCCCCAGATTGTCAGATTTCACGGAAAGAACATCAAAACTCACGTCTGTGACTTAAGGCAGTTTTAAGTACTAAAGAACCAGATGCAAGCTACTAAGACAAATCTATTCTCTTGCCTGTGAAGCCATGGGCCCTCGAGTGTTCAGTAAAGCACCCAGTACTGGGGATTAACTCATGGAGAGGCTGGAGAAGGGGCCACTGGATCAGGCTCAGCACCACAAATGTTGTTCCTACCACCAACAAGAAAACTCCCTCCTCAGTACCACAGCGCGGATGAGAAGCATTTAGGCTGCTTATTAACACTAGACTGCATCCAATTCATTTGATGCAGTATTCAAAATTCATTAACTTGATTTTGCTTCACGCTTAGACAGCTTGGGAATAATGAGGTCCAGGGTCACGACCAAAATGGCAAAAAATTAACATGAAAAAGTTCTTTTTGGCCTTCTCCGTACTGTATTTATTAGAACAGGAGGAGAAATGAGCAACTTCAACTCTTCAGCATTACAGTGCAGCCCCTCACTAGGCCAGCCGCGAGCTCTCCCCGCCCTGTACCCCCTTCCTCTCCGCCTGGCCTCAAGGCTACACTCCAGGGATGCTGCGGAAGAAGAGTCACAGGAATATTTTAGCCATGAGATCCCCTTTTACCTCCCCCTCCCACAGGCCTGGCAGCACCCGGGGCACATACCACTCTCCTTGCACTCCCCTGCCCAGGAGTTACTGAAATCCCCAGCGTACATGGGAACGCACAGCCAGCCCCTCCTTTCAAAACAAAATGCAAATGGTTAATTGGACCTCCCTGCAAGGGTGGTTCCCGGTTTAAGTGCACACAAAGACGATTACATGCTTATTTCCTCCTATTTGTGCCTTCCCACAGTTTAATAATAACATGGCCTTGTACACGGGAAAGCAGCCCATCTGAAAACGAAAACAGTCTCTCACCCATTGCATTTCTAATGCTGCTTATACTCAAATTTGCATATATTGTGATGTCTACCTCAAGAAATGTTCTTTGAATATTGTCCCTCGCCTCCTCTTCCCTACCTCCTGTCTGCAGCCTCCCCAAGCACACTTTGCTCACTGGCCAGCTCTTCTTACCACAAACACCCGGTAGAGTGAAAATTCACATGCGAACTACAGGGGCTCACCCTGTACGTTTACTTTGGCTCCTACAACAAAGCCATTTGCTTTCTGCAACCTTTGGTGAAACAGAGTGTGAGAGACTGGCAAGACGAACATCCTTCGCTCTCCTGCTCCTCTTCAAAATATTTCTGGCAGCAACTTGCAGATGAAACCTAGGAACCATTACAGGCCTTATGTCCTCCACTGCATTCCCTCCACCCTCACACTCACCAACTGTCTCAGTACTCCTAGGTACCCAGCAATATAAAAGCAATTCAAATTAAATGAATAAAGAGATTAAAGGGTATTTCTTATCCTCCAGTCTTTTGAAAAACATAAAAGCAAGGACTGATTCTACTATTTCAATGCATTGTAAGCCACAGAAACATCAAAACTTGCCTGTCGCTTTGTATTTTGGATAAAAAGCTATCCAAACAAGAACTGGCAAAAATATTTTGTTAGCTGGCAAAACCAGATGTTTATGCTCTGTAGGAGAAAAATACTCACACATAAATTTTTAAATGACATAAAAAAAAAAAAATAGAGAGGGGTATGGATATATAAAAAAACCAAACAGTTTTAGTTCCGATACTTGCATATAAATTTTTAAATGACATGAAAAACAAAAATAAAGAGGGGATATGGACATAAAAAAAAAAAAGTTTTATTTCCCATTAAAAAATAAACAAAACCAAAAAAAAACCCACAAATTCCAAATCATTGAAGAATCTCCCCAAAAACCCAGAAATGTGCACAGGTTCAAAGATAGTATTTACAGAGCCTTTAGGACTATTTAACAACTTAAAAAAAAAAAAAAGAAGAAGGAGCACAAATACACCTATGTGTATATTGACACTAGATCAGAGGAAAACAGCAGGTTCATGTAAGGACAAAAAGATGATGGTTGCAGAAGTGCCCCCAGTTTTCCTCAGGTCTCAGAAGAAAGTTTCCTGATACCAGCTAACACCCACACAGAAAACAGCATCTATGAGGCTGTACAGTAAGTCAGAGACACCATCTGCAAGAGGAAGCAATCACCGCCAAAAATACCCCCCAAAAAGGTGCCTGGGATTCCCAGGCATTGCCCCTCTTGCTTGTTTCTCCCTAGACAGAAATCCCAAGGAAATGATGAAAACACAGCTGACTCTACATCCCTACGGGAGCGTGAAAGAACCGGCCACAGAAACTATTTTGCCTCTCACACCAAAGGAGGCTTTCTTGCTTTTAAGTGCAGGTGTACAACAAGCCTGTTTGCTCTACCAGACTTGCACGTATTTTTACAGTGACTATGTATAAAATATAAACAATACATAGAAGTGAATATGAACATGAACATAAATATGAATCTAAGTGTGAATGTGACTCTATCTGTAACTATAAATAAATACTGAAAACATTACATTATGACAATTCTTTCCCCCCCTTCTTCTGCACATAGAAGTTGCAACTTACAATGCACGGCAGAGCGAGGCTCTAGTCTGAAAGCGAAGAATCCCTACAGAAAGCAGTGCTATGAAGCTCATTTAAGCAATACAGGAAAAAAAAAATAGAATAAAATTAAGAAGAAACCCTTTGATACAGTAGCAGCAGTAGCTGGAGAGAACTTTAAAGGGAATGGCAGAGTTGGATGGAAAACATTTGCATCTGCAGGAGACAGCTCTGAACCGGACTCAGACAAGTAGCAACTGAAACTAGTGATGTGCATGAACACGGCATGTGAAGCCCAGCTCCCAGTATGAGGATTTCAGAGCAAACCCATCAACACAAAGAACAAGCTTTGATGTCTCAGACAGGAGCTGGAGCACTCATGCCTGCCCTGGCACAAAGCAGGGCTTGGGGCCAGCAAGGTAGAGGAAGAGGTACCTGCTCCCCATCCTGGCTGCCTCCAGCCAGCAGGAAGGAGACCATCCAGCAGGAATATGCCCTGGGGCTGGACTAACTTTTTGGGAAAGTGTGGAGATAGAGCAGGGAGGGGGACACCGCTGGGTTGGGAGCACCAAGTCTCTAGCTCTGGCTTGGCATGAAGTTTTTGATGTTACAGCATCCACAGCTAGTAATCAGGTCTGGCAGGAAAGATTGTTGTTGTCCATGGCCTGTAGGGCTGGTGGGACAAAACCACCCCATCAAGGGCTGCCCTCAGAGTCCTAGCACCAGGCTGCCCCACCGTCCCCCAAAATGGGCTATTTCTTTTGGATACTCTCATTTAGAAGTGCAAAGGCTGAGAGTTTAACACAGCAGCAAGGGGATACAGAATAAATATGAGAAAAAACAACTGAACTGAGAAAAAAAAAAACAACAAAAAAAAACAAAGAAGAAGAAACGACAGCACATGGGGAGACCCTCACATATGCGCACATGGCAACTGGTATCCTGACATCAGATGCAACCTTATGGCTGTGAACTCAGCAAGATTTGTGCCTTCCTTGGCTTCAAGCCCAAGCTACCAGCCATCCCCAGCTGGGTCCTCATGCTGCCTCCACCGCTATGTTCCATGGTCATCTCATGGGGTAGCTTGTCACCAGGAAAGCCATCCCTCTTCCCCTCACCTCCCCTTCCCAAGAGGGAAGCCACCTCCAAAATGCCAGTGTAATGTTCTTGGCTGGTGAGTCCATGCTGGGCGCACCTCGCAGCTCCCCAAATGTCATCCACACTGAGTTCTGCATGGCTGCTGCTCCTCTCTGGAGCTCCAGCAAGGCTCTCTCCCAGGGCCAGCACTGCACTCCTGCCCTCCTTCACCTGGTCTGTGGAGATGCCAATTTTCACATCCTGAAACTCAGGCAGTGGACTCCTCACCGCAGCGCCAGGGAGGCAGCTGGCAAAGGAGACAGGGCCTGGTCTGTTCGGCGCCTTTCCCTCTGCCTCTCCCCATCTGCTTTTCCACAAATCCCAGGTCTCACCAAACCTCTCACCCAATAGCTACAGAAGTTTTGGGCAACTCTTCCTGTACCTCCACAAGCTAAAACCAGCTATAGGCCTCTCACCTTCAAGCACACAATGCTGAAGAATTATCTTATCCGTGTTGCTGTTTTACCTTTCCTGCTTCGTTCTTTCACAAGCCGCTGAGTCACAGCTCTGGATTCAGGCAGGCAGTAACACACTACTGAAAAGCCACATACTACTCATTAAATGCCTCAGATGCTTTTCCAGTTTGTTATGGGCAGCCAGGGAACAACAAAATGAGGACAGGGCAGCCTGAGGAACATCAGAGGTCCCGAGTCTTGAATATCACACCTGTAACAGCTGCACTTTTGGGTGGGCAGAAATTCAGCCCTTATCCTCCTTAACAGATTTCAGTGCAACTTGTCCACCCGTTTTGGTAGCGCATATTGTTTAAATGTACTAGATCTCAACTGGCTTTTCCTCCTTCCCACTCCCCTCAAGCTTAGCAAAGATAAACAAGTATCAGTAGCTACAATTTTCAGTAACTACTTGTAACACAACTTCTTATTTTTCAAACATCTCCTGAGTCTTAAACCAGGGAAAATCCACCCTCTCCACCTGGTCGTCAAGACGCAATGAAAAGATTACTTCAAAGCAGCCTTTATGGTGCTTTTGTTTCCAAATTACTAAGTTGGTTGCCCTCATGCTTCTGCTAAGAGACGGCTATTCCCCATGTGGGAACAGGTTTCTCCCGCGGTACAGACAATGGGGAAAGATTTAGGGAATTGCAGCCAGTCTTACTGAAATGATACCTACACACACTGTAGTTAACAAATCCTACAGACCTTAAAAGGTACTTTTAAACTGAAGGGAGCTATGTAAACCACACTTTGTAAATGGATTGTTTCTAATTTAGAATTAAAACAAAGAAAAACACTTTGTGATATTCTTCACGGCTCCAGTACAAGCAATGCGTATATGCTGGTGAATTGAATACAGAAAAGAGATCCCTTGGAAGAATAAAGTCATCTATGTCATGATTGTTTTCGAGCAAACATTTATAATAAAAGAAGTAAGTAGAAGCAGAAAAAGCCTTCAGATATATTCGGTCTGTCCTGGCTGTTATTTCGTTCCAGCCCAGCAATAGTTATTTAAACCATTCTAAACATACGCAGTTTCAAAGGACACAAAATTCATTCTGAGAGTTTCTTTTCCTTAAATGTTCACAATATACACGGATCCAAACTACATTACTGTAATTTACATACCTTTTAAATAGCAAAATCTCTTTTTAAAATAATAAACTTTATCATGCATTTATCAACATCGGTCTTTCTAAGCCTCTTCTCCACAACAGTTAATCTCCAAAAATACCATAGTTATATACAACACTAAATAAAACATAAAAAGAAAAAAAATCAAGAAGTTTTACTACCATTTACTTATAAATAAACTACTTACCTACAATTAAGATCTTTTAATATTTCTGCAATATGTATTATTCCAGAGAATGCCCTGGTATGAGCCGCTGTCAAACTACTCAAGCGATTGCAGTTCAAAAGGAGAAATATTAATATGTTCCCTTACTAAGAACCACCACTCTATATTATTAGAGGTGGAGCTGAAAAAACGCTCATTAGTTACTGCAGCACAACTCATCATTAACATCTGCTTTCAAAGATTACTTTCAGAGGATCTCCAGAGGACTTGGCATTTGTGTACTACTTGTTATGGGGCAGGCACCCGTGCCAGGGATTGAGACAATTTAGATAAAGAAGCTTTAACCTCCTTTAATATACAACCTGCATCCAACGTGCTTTGTTTTAAATTCTCTAGTTCAGAAACTCCTCTTCCTTCCCAACACACACACACTCCCCAGCTCACTGACCTGTCTTTCAGCTGTATTGACTTCTGGCATTCCCATGGAGTAGCTCTGCAAAAGTTTCTCTTCTCTCTGCAAGTTACTGCTTGTTTTTACTGGAGATCCTGTCTTGGACTTTTCACCAATAATCAGTAGTTCAGGCACATCGTGAGATGCCTGTTGCTTACAAACAGACACCAGGGTTATGTTTTTGTTGTTTAAAGTAGCTACGCAGGACAACTCCCTTTTCATTTTATTGTCCAGTTTTCTCTCCATTATCTTTCTGGGCTTTAAATATTGCAACGCCAAAGGAAAGTTTTACGAGAGCGGTTATTCGGTGCCTTAGCAGCCCCGCTTCTTTCAGTTACATTCACAACGGCTCCAAGAGTTGTGCCCCCGTCTAATCGACGCACTGATTAATCCCCGATGGAATCGGTGATCCTTGATTACGCTGCACGCCACTCTCAGCTACCTGCTCTTCCTGCCGGTTTAAACGCTTCCCACCGATCGGCATCCCTTGCACTCGCCGAACTGCATCGGGCGCTGCTACTCTGTGCGCACGGCGTGGCAGCCAGCTCAGCCAAGGCTGCCTTTCACAAGCTAGTCAAACATGACCTGTGTGCAGCAAACTGGTGCATAATTAACTCAGCCAGCCCAGCATCAGCTCCCTGTGGCCATGGGCATCATCACAGCTCCTTACAAACGGCAGTGCTATATTCCCTTTCCTTCTTCGGTGAAATTGCCAGGGATTTCTTGGATAAAACGTGGTCCCTTCTAACACTGGAAACGTGCCTGTGATTATATCATTAGATAAGGTTCCTAGACTGAAGGTCCTTCAGTCATTTAGGGCACGAGGACATTCATTCTTGGTTTCAAGAGGGGAGAAAAAAACCCAGTGAGTACAGCATTTACACTTTTTAAAATACGCCTCTATCATCAGCAAGCTTTACTAAACAAAACCAAACTTCACTAAACATCAGCAAGCTTTACCAAACAACATTAAATCAGCAAATACTGACAGAAAACAAAGAAAATAATAATAATAATAATAATAAAAAGATACTGCCTTTGGCAAACTTGGTTCCCCTTAAATCCTCTGGGCCGAGAGGCAACAGCTGTACATACACATGACAGGTAGCACCACTAGAAGTGCCTTGAGCCAGGCCTGGATAGGTTTCTCTGGGATTGCCCACGGCAAATTCACAGCACTGTGCTAACTTGGTGAGTGGGATCTCGAGTTCCCTAAGCCCACAGCAGTACAGTCCACTTCCGAAGACACCTCTGAACAGGGACACTGAAAAAAATGGCCATGCAGGCAATTTATATAATGTAACTGATGTGTCATCCATTCATATCCTCCCTGGCTACACACTGATCTCACTGCACAGGCAAGCCTTAAAATAATTGGTTTATGTTTAATCAGAATCTCTTGAGCTTGTTGGAAAACATCACCAGCTTTACTCCTACACAGAGGTTAGCACATGGGGTCAAAAACTCAGCATATCTCTTGTCACGTTGAGGAAACCTGAGGGAACAAATGACAAACACTTCACCTGTCTGGATGGACAAATTCAGATTCCTTTTACCTCCAAATGCAGAGATACATCCCTCACACCCCTGCCACAAACACCGTGGTCCAGAAAGCCACCATGCAGGACATTAGCATCTTGGCATGGCACAAAAATTAATCCCTTGCTCTGCTCACACCATTCAGTTCTTGACTCCAGAGTTATGAACAATCTTTGGAAAAAGAAGGTCTGCCTTCTCAAAAAGCGAAACTCAAAATACTGTTGTAGCACTAATTTGTCTCATTGCCTTAATGTAAAAGATCGGTGATGATATTAAACTTAAAAAATAAAGGTTATTTTGAAAACATGTTGAGAAATGGCCCTTCTAAAGGGTATCAGCACAAAGAGTAAGGCATCCGTGTTTGTTCTGTATTTATCAATGAAACCAATTAAAAACACACCTGAATTCAGATGGAAAACTTTTTCAAAAAGAAAACTGTAAAACGCGAAATATTTTCAGGAATTATTGATGTTAACTGGGTCTGAAACTTAGGTGAAAACATTTCATTACATTGTCTTTCAATAGTAACGCTGCACCTCCTAAAGATACATATATACTTAAAATCCGGTTTTGTCTTTCTAAAACAAAACAAATCTAATCCCAAATCAAAGATACTCAGAAATTCATCTCTTGTCCTAATGCCAAAGAATGGAAACTTCAATTTGTAGAACATCTTAGGGAAGAGAAATTCCAGTTTCTGGCCAGCTCTAAAGTGTATACGTGGTCTACTCAGATAGTATCTTTGCTATTAAAAGTACCCTAACCCCCCTAGCATGTTTCTACAAGTAACTAATATTCGTGAAATTATTATATGATGAAACACACGGTAAAAACAAGTCGGATTTTTGCTTCTTCATTTCAGGCTTACCAGCACAGCTCAAGTTAGGCTGACAGAATAAAGAGGTGTTCAGTCAGTATCTTCTCTCCAATCCCCCTCACTCATCCCTTTTTTCCCCAACTTCTAAACAACTCCAAGGTAAAACTCTTTTTGCTTTTAAAAGCAGTAGAGAGAACTTCTTATTTAGTGCCCCACAGTCCTTTGCCTTTGGCAGAGACCTGAATACTCATTTGGAGGTGGAAAAGAAACACATGAGATTATGCTTTGAACACGTTCAGTTTACAAGGTATTTACCAACACAAAAAGAACTATTTGGCTGGGAAAAAAGTTTGCTATAGTTCTTCAGATGAAAGAGGTGTGAGATATCTTTCAACCAGTCTAGCTGATTTAAAACACGTGGTTTACCTGCAGGCTCAAGCAGAGCTATATGGCAATGGCCAATGAAACCTGTGCAGCTGAGTGAGCTACGAGCACCAGCCCTTGGAGAAGAGGTACCCTTCCCAAAGCAGAAATCACCAAGCACCTTGTAAAGTCAATTTCCATTTACCTTAATACATCGGACTGAAAGCCTGGAGGTGCTGCCCCATCCCAACTCCTCCACAAGTCTTTTGCAGTTCCTGAGGCAGTTCAGGAAAGGATCTGATGTGGACACCTCAAGGGAGGCAATGTCTGCCTGGGGAAGGAGGCAGCTGCTTGGACTTAACTGCTGTGATCGGCTGCCGCTGGAGAACTCTGACATACTCCTACCAGTTTTCAAATTGTTTTCCCCATTCTGACTAAATTAATTGCCCCTTTAGAGTTTACACTAATTATCTAAGGTACAAAGTGGGGGTGGAACACCCCCACAGAACACCCCAAATTAAATCCATTTGACTTGAAGCCTTAAGAGCTTTCTCCTTTGCACTACCCATTACTGCTGGGGAATGTGATACACACAATAATGAAGGCGTCTACAAGTAAGTTATGCTTCCTGGGTGCGTTCGTCCCTGGCTTTACAGGATGTTTTGGCCTGTGCCTAATCACTCCGGCTCCTTGCCCAAAGAAAGCATCTTAAAATGGTCTTAATGCCATTGACGTCAATGGCTAGAAAAGAAGTTTGGAAGATAGGGTTATGTGAATATTGAAAGATACGGTTATTTGTATATTTTAAGTTAGTTAAAGTGAGCATAGGAAAAGCCTGGTTTGGCTTTTGCAATTATGTACCTAGTAAGATACTTTTTTTTTTAATCAGAAACAGGATCTAATCATTAATAATAGGATAAATCTGTCTAGAACAAAGGCTATAGAAAGAATGATGAGTTGGCCAACCAACTAGCCACAAAGAACTGTTGAAAACTGCCAAATCTCAGCCAAACTAAGGGAAAGGTAACTTCAGCAGAGGGAGATTGCAACCACCAACTCACGGACCACCTACCCCAATTATACCAGCTCCTCAAAAGCACAAGGAAATGAACAGCTAGAGAACTGGACAGAACACGAATGGTGATTTCCACAGCAAGCAAGGATATTTTAACCAATCGTGTAGGTGAATAACAATGCACATGTATTAGAAAGAGAATTAAGATTCTGCATATAAACAACTGATGGTTTCAGGTATCGGGTGTGCTGGTTTTAACCCGGCACCCATGGCTGTGCTCTCATAAGAATAAAGAAAATCCCTCCACCCTGTACATGTGTGATTGGCAGTTGCATACTGGGTGACGGACCCAGTTTTTGGAAAACACCTTGAAAGATGAGAAGCTTAGGTTCAAAGAAAAATGGGGGCCTGGAGGTAAGGGGCTCATATTGCCTTAATCTGACAGATAGACAAGAGGAACCAGTTCAGATACACACATATTATGCCAGTGCAAAGAGGGCAGTACTGGTATTAATATATCGCCCTAGAGATCCAGCCTGCCTTTGTTAATCATTTTCCTACTCTCCTCAGATATCATTTTAAACCACTGAAATGCAATCCATCCTGAGGCATACAAACAATGATCTAAGGCTAAAACCCAAGCAATTCCACACTTGACAATATTTGGAGGTTTTTTTAATTTGTCTTTGGGATGCAATCAGCTAAAAGTTTAGAATTTTTTCCCCCTTATAACAGAGTTAGATTGACTTTGGTTTTTACACATATAATGTAACTGCAGGGATTGAGCTTTAAGAAAAAAAAATAAAAACGAAAAAGAACAAAGTATTGCAAAACTCCTAGTAACATCACAACTGTGCTGGTAACTCACAGTTATCAACAAGTTGTTAACAGCATTGCTTGGGTGGGGAACCCATAAAACATCCAGCCCTTGAGTGAAACAACTCTTTTCCCTCTGTCCTCTTTAATCTAAAAGAGAAGTAGTTAGTAAATGTATGAGCTTTTTCTTCAGGCAAATCCCTGCACTTGCGCAGCAGCCATTTTTAAGTCCTACCAGGCAACACAAGCCTCACGTTTCCCCCAGGAAGACAAACAGTTGCAGCTGGAAGTTCAGTGGCAGCTTGATCAGATTCATGGTACGTAACTACGACCTTGGCTTGTCCAAACTAACAAACATACTTATTACAGAAAAATTTTTTAAAAGGCCATGCCTTTTTATAATTGAAAAGGCAACAAAACTCCCTCTTTATCTACATTTGTTCCTAGTTTTGAGCCATTAAATCAAAAAAATAGCTCTTTGGCTACAGTCCTAAGAAAACCAGTGGATACACAAGCATTTTTGTAGCCTGAATGGCATACATATTTCTTACAACAGATGAAGAAGTATGATCATAAGCAATATTCTTTCTTCCACTATAAGAAAAAAGGAAACCGTACATAACGCTGAAATAAAAGGAGCGGAATTCCTACCTGCCATGAATAAAATTGCTTAAGAGTTGATGGCCTCATTTCAAACCAAACCAGCTCAGACTTTGGCTTCAGTTTTTCAGGAAGCAGACTCAATCTTCTCTAAATATTTAAAAAAGGTTTGTTTGCTCTAAACTAGCAAAACTCAACAGAGTATCTCTTTTGTAACAGGCTCCCAAAACGCATACTGGTTTGTTTTTTTTCATCCCGTGGCTTCTAACATGACTGCAAATTGTGTGGACTTGGTACTTTGTCTGCTTTTACCAGTGTTGATTTCATTATGGTAATTTCTGTTATCTGTCTATTTATACTGCAGAAATTTGCTTTCAAGTGCCTGGAAATTACCAGGCTGATCATATAACCACAGGAAAAGGCACACCTTCTGGGTCAGGGCTTAAGTGCAAAGAACAATTGCAGTCTGCATGAATTTATTTAAGGCCAGATTTCCAGTAACATTCATACACCTCGCAGGTGAAGGCAGCTGGCAGAACTCATTCAGGCAGTGCCACAACAAAACCCAGCATTTTCACTTCTCTGTTTCCAACTTAATTTTCTGATGTTCATGCTTTGCTCTTGCTCAGAACTAGTTTTGGCTTGCAAAGTTTGAGCAAAAGCTTCTTTTAATTTCACACAGAGAAAACGGACCTAGATTTTATCCCTCTTAACTGCAGCATTTCAAATACAACTTGAGAATGAGCAATGGTACAAAAGTAACTATTTTTAAAGGCTAATTTGAGAAGACAGAAAGACCTATACCTGTGAACTAGATCAGCCATTGCTAAAGATCCTAGCTTTTGTCATCTATATTTGCTATTCGCTTTTACAAACAAGACTCAGGTTCTTAATTCCAGTTTTGTTTTGTAAATTCCTCATTATCTGTTCCGGGCTTTAAAAAGTATCTGTCACGCTTGTTTTGAACAAATAAAGTGGTACGTTCCTGAATTGTGATTTAAGCAATTAGGAAGAATGATTTTCTTTTTTTTCCCCAAAAAATAAGCTGCTGTTTACCCTGTAAAAGACAAACTACTATCAGACCCTAAAATGCCTTGCTAAATCTGCATTTTTTTTTCCCCAGGACAGATCAGGAATGTATGCCTGTGTATTGAGTGATATTTATATATAACATATATCCTCTAAACTGTCCCTGACTGTAGAGTCCACACCACTTGAATTTACTACTAGCTCCCTGCCAGCACTTGTTTCAAACTATTCTTGTTTGACAGTCAGAGAAAGGTATTTCACTTTGATGAGACACCTGACACTGTGTAAATAAGCACAATGTATTTGTAAAGCAATGTAAGTCTGGTTTAAGCCTGTGTTCCTGGTTCTAAGGCCAGTGCTTAATCCCAAATCAAACCGCTCAACCTCCAAGTAAAAGGTTATTTTATGCCATTTCATTTCTATACACCACAATCACCTTCATTGCAAGAGAAAAAGGCAAAACAGCACCTTGTGTTTGCATTAGAGGTGCCATGGCTAAAATACAAACACAGTGCCTTTGTTAGGACAGGTTCAATATGTAAAGGCAAGCCCAAATTCAGTTTTTCTTAACAGTTATTTCTGGCTATCTTATCCTGACAGAAACCACCTTTATACAGAGAGAAAGGAGTTTCCAGCAATCCCTAAGGAAGCCTGATAGCAGCACTCTACCTTACAGGACCTGAGCTCCTCCTACACAGAGGCCTGAGCAAAGTCCTACCTGCTTTCTTGGTGTTGTAGGCAAAACTCTGCCTGGGAAGTAGGGTCTGCACTTCCTACATCATCCATTTGGTTCTTTTACTCTTTTTTTTCACTCTCTTCCCGTGGACTGGTTGCAGCTACTGGGGAGAAAAAGGCTATGAGGGTGTTAGGGCCCTCCTTGTGGTCTCAGCCTTGCAGACTCTCAAATGACCCTGCGGGCACAAGGGCTCAGCCGCAGCCCAGCCGGGCTGGCACAAAAGCCGTTCTCACCTGTCCTCCTCTACTTGTCTTTTTGGGCTCTGCCATGTGCTGCCAAGACAAGACTACTGTCTTCCTGCGAACAAACAAACTGAAGCACTGCTCACACACCACCGACCTCAGTATCACCAGACTCAGTGGGACTGAAGGAAAAGGAAAGTCCAGTTGTTCAGCAGCAGGGGCCTCCCTAAATACAGTGCTGCCCTTAGGTGGGTTTTAATTCCCAATCTGGAGATGGATGAATACCTGCCAGCTCTCTGGCTGACTCCCCCTGCCACAGCAGGCAACAAGTGAGGAGCAAAACCTCTGACGAGGACACTACAGGCACACGACGTAGTGGCTTTGCTGTTCCCAGCTGCCAGAGGTCCAAACTGTAATGTATGTGAGCTGCTGTTTAGCTAAATTATTTTTCTACAAAAATCCTGTTAATTGTTTATTCTGCGGGGCTGGGAACTATTACAGCACTGTCCTGGCCAGCTCTAATATCTCACATGAACTTAAATCAACTCTAGGCAAAAGCTACAGGCAGAGGGGGAGCAGTTTCTATCAGTGGACAAAACATACTTCCAAGTGACCATGCAAATATGTGGAGCTTGCCCAGATAGAGCCAGACTGACTCACTGCAGAGGCCTATAGAAACTGAGCAGAGAAATAAAGATGAAAACATACTTGCTGTTATTTTTTTTCTGCTGGAATACCTGGTAATAATGACTTCCTATTACATCAAATACCACCGGCAGCCTATGACAAGTAGCAGGAAGAATTCAGGTGGAAATGTCAGAACTAAAGAGCCTGCCAGGGATGAAATTATCAACACAGGAAACTCTGCTACTAATTTTACACAATCTCTCTTCTACACAAACAGATGCTTCAGAGAAAAATTTAAGGGAAACAGCAATCCAGAATAAACCTCTTTCGGTTTACAAGGGGTTTTATCTGAAACATTTAACACCTGGATTGAAACACACAGTTCCAACCTTGCTTTCAGATGCAGATGGTTTTCTCAGGTTGTTTTCTGTGGCGTGCACACTGGCTCACCATGACTCAAACTCACTGTGAAAACAGCATTTGTTTATTGAATGAGCACACAGTGGAAACTGGAGACATTTGACTCCTAAAGAAAGAGTTCCTGGGAGCCTGCAGTTGTGAGAAAAAGGAAAAGATAAAAGCTCTCCCACAGTCAAATGGAGGATTTTTTCAGCTCTCAGCAATCCTGTCGTTTGCAGAGTTCACCTCAGCCTGTTCTCCAGACAAAGAACATTTCTTCCAAGGGCACATTTAGCCAAAACCGATGCATTCTGCAGCTCAGTATAAAAGAAGGTAACCATCCTGAGAGTTGCTGAGCAACATTCTCAGATTTATTAACTGCCCTCAATTCCTGGGAGGCAGAGATGTTAATCCACATAAATTCAGGCTCAGTTCATTTATCATTCCCTCCTGGTACCTCTCTCAGTGAAAGAAAAGGTAGTGCAGCAGGGAACTACTTTTAAGTAGCACTAGTTCACCCCCCCTGAAGAGTATATTTGATTGAATCTATCCCATGGGAAAATCACCAACCTTTCAAGCTTTCTTCATCCCCTGAATAGAAACAAGTCAGAGGAGGTGACCAAGCACAGTGCCTGCATCTCTCATGTGTGGACTAGCCAAACAGTCTCCTCCAATTATTGTAACTCCCTTCAGTCCTGCTCCGCAGCCAGTTTCTGGCTCCTTACTCTTTCTCGAGCGGTGCCAAGGAGCCAGACGTGAGCACAGAATGCAAATCCTGCCTCATCCAGGCTTCATGTGAAACAAATTGGATTTTCATCCATATGGCACTACTCTTCCTTGCTTCCTGACACAGGCAAAGAGAAGCACTCACAAACCCGTGTGTGCAAATGTACCCTGAACAAGTCCATAAGAAGTGTTTCTTTCTCAGTACGTGAACCCTCTGAAGTCTGATGACGCAGGTGTCTATCTCAGTACAAAATTCACACTGAGAAGTTTTGCAGCTTCCTCAGCAGTTTCAAAGTTTATTTAAATGGATGTTAAGGTACTGCTGTGAAAGAGGTGATCTTTCACGACCCGCTTCATGCCCCGATTACGATGCAGGTGGCCATAGAGACCTGCATAAGGGAGGAGGAAAACCAAGAAGGGTTTGGGTCTGCTATCACTGACACTCAAACATAGTCCCCAGTGCCTCAAGAATCTCAAAGTTCCAGCTGAAAAAGGTGGGATTTCAGGTGAGTCTACATGTTATTTTGCAAGCTCAGTAATGCAGGGCTACATCATTTGCCCTTCCATTTCTGCCTGTGGTCTGAATTGCTGGGATATATTTCCTTCACCCACTCCAAAGAAATGGCAGACATTTTGCTTTTTTCCTGCTGGTAAGTGTTCAGGAGGACGGATAGCAGAGTCCATGGGAGGCTAAAACACTGGTACAATCTGCAGGGTTAAACTCCAGCAGTGGAACTCATTTGTCTTCCTACACGGTCCTTGTCCAACCAGGACGACTTGTGTGAAAATAATCTTCTGTTAATCAAAAGCTATGGGTTCAACCTCCTTAGGTTGCTTGGTGATACAAATAAATGTGGTTTATAGGAGCTCTTGCAAAAATTCTGTGTAGATGTAAGCTGCTTAATTCTTCATTGCTTCTGCCAAAAAAATAAACCAAAAACAAAGCAGCTTTTGCTCATAGATACATGATGTGAGTACCCACACCTTAGAACATCTAGCTCAAAAGTAAAGATGACAGTTAAAAATATTTTAATAGAAGTGCTTGCATTTAGCAACTAATATTACATCAGTAAGAACATCCCCATACTATTTTGCCCTAGACATATCAGTGCCATAGTTTATTTCCAACACTTGTTTATTGCTTCGCAAACATTTAGTACACAACTGGTGCAACTTTATTTCTGCCTCCTGTTACTCTATGCAACAAGGAACAAATGTACTGTAACGTTTAACAGCCTATGACAAGACACGTGCGAAAAAGAAAAACTTACTGTGTATATGAATGATCTAAGATTCCTCCTGCTAAAAACAGTCCCAGGCATTTTGGTAGCTAAAACAGCAGCCCTGTATGAGAGACTCTGTGCTGCTTTCTGAAATAAAGTACCCAACTGTACAAGAAAGTATAAAAGACCACATGACTGTCATATGAATATCCTTACACAATATTAATCCAGCTTCTTTGTGTTATTACTTGCCAGGGGTTTTATCTTACCAGTTTACTCATATGTGGAGTATTCAGCAAAAACGAGAATTACAAAAATACATTTTAAAACCGTCTCCAATGCCTTGCAGGCTTGTGGAGGGGACACTGTGAGTGGATTTTGCTATTTGTTCTGAATACCACTCTCTTCAGAAGGCCTGTTTGCATGGCTTTTCATTCAGAGGAAGGACCTTTAATAAGGAAAGCAGTTAAAACAGGACAAAACTGCTTACAGAGGCAGCAAAAGCGTAAAACCTGGGTACATCTCTGGGAAGGTGGAAACAAAGCTGACTTCCCAACAAGGGCTCTTTAATTTTGCTGGCACGTCAGCCACATGGCATTTCTACAGACAAGGTTTTTAATAGCGTTCTCACTGCTGGAGTGGGAACACCACAGAGAGCTCAGTGCCGCTCTCAGCTAAGTTATTGCCAATACCCTAACTCGATGCATACAAAGTCTTCCGTTACATACCTATGCATTAGGGTGAGGAAGCTGTTAAGTAGTGACAACTCAATTAGCTGGTGTTGGATATTCACACATTAAAGGTGCCCTTTGCAGTCTGTAAGGCTGTCAGCAACCGTTTTCATGTTGCTCGTGTCAGAAACTGAATGGCCTGGGAATAAAGAGTCAAGAGAAGAACTTTAAAAGTATTAATATGTCTTTTTTTTTTTAATTACCACTAGATGGACAACAGAAAAAACAACTAAGATGACCAAGAGATGGGAGCACCTCTCCTACAAGGGAAGGCTGAGAGGGCTGGGAGTGTTAAGACTGGAGAAAGCTCAGGGAGGATCTCATCAAGGTATAGAGATGCCCGAAGGGAGGGTGCAAAGAGGATGGAGCCAGTGATGCCCAGCGACAGGACCGGTGGCAGTGGGCACAAATTGAAACACAGAATGGTCCCTCTGAACATCAGGAAACGCTTTCTCACTGTGAGGGTGACTGAGCTGTGGCACAGGTTGCCCAGGGAGGTTGTGGAGTCTCCATACTTGGAGATACTCAAAAGCCATCTGGACATGGTCCTGAGCAACTGGCTCTAGGTGGCCCTGCTTGAACAAGGGGGTTTGAACTAGATGACCTCCAGAGGTGCCAGTCAACCTCAACCATTCTGTGATTCTGTAAACTATAAATTATTAGAACTGAGAAAACTATTTGATGCTTCCACTGTCACGCGCATTTCTCCCTACAACAAGCAAGTGAACACAGATTCCACCATGAAAATAGCCTTCCATGAATCTGAGGTGACTACAAAACACACAGGAAGAAATGCAGAAAAAACAGGGGCCATCAAACAAAACATCTTCTGACTGCCAATTCAGGTCTGAGGAATTTGTGCCAGGACTGGCAGAGGTTTCAAATTTATCACTTGAACTTATGTGACAGTTTGTGTCGGTAACAGCTCATGAAGTTGTTTTTTTTTAAAAAAAAGACACGCACAAAAAAAGACACACCTAAACCAGGCAGAGAGTACAAGCAGATGCACCACAGCTTTTCTTCACATCCTTCCTTATCTAGTCTGATTGCCATGTGAAGAACTCTTCTTTTCCCCTGCTTAGCACTAGTATGGATCTGAAAAAGTTATCCAGATCCAGAGTATCTATTTGTTTATGCCGATGCTTTATTACAACCTGCCTGAGCTACACCTTATAGGTCATATACAGCCTGCAAGGACATCATGTTTCCTGGCACACTCCACCTGAAAGTACCCATCAAGAAATGAGTGCACATGGTAAGGAAAGGGCCATGAAGTGTAAAAAAAAAAAAAAAAAAGAATATAAATCAGAGAGGGCTGCTCATACCAAACCAATTTGTCTGGCCTATTTGTTGTTTGCACTGGCAGCGAAAGCAAGATGAGTATCGATGAATTGTTCTCCAAACAACAACTCCCTCAGTTTGCTGTCACTAATAAAGTTATGTGAGTGTCTATGCTGTGCAGCACTAACGCTGAACAGTCCATCTGCATTCATGCAAAAATGTTATTATTTCAAGGGAAGTGCCAGACTTATGTCTCACCCTGGCGCTGCTGTGCACGCAGAGTACCTCTGGCTGTACAGCTCGTTGAATCAAGTCTGAGGCTCACTCTGCCGGGAAGTTCACACACTGCAAATACAGTATTGCTGCCACAAGGCAGCTGTTTCCATTGTGACTGTGCATATCAGTCTTTTCCTTCTAGCTGCCACAGGCACAGGCACATGTGTTAGTTAATAGAAGAAATGGGGAACTTCCTAGAAATACATGAAGTGGTTTCAGGAAAAGCAAGGTATTTGGCTGGACTCAAGCTAAAACATACTTCTGACACTTAGGACTGAAACCCTGAAGAAAGTGTAGGACTTGTGCTGGAAGCTTCAAGCGTTAAATCCTGATTTCAGTACAGCCAGCCTTGCGAGGAGCCTCGACTGGAAAGAACAAGCTGTATTCACATGAAGCCAAAGGCTTTTCCAAGTACTTTTGCTGTATGATTTAGCAAACAGAGAGGTGAAACCAAACCCAAAACATTTCATCTGCCATTTATGGCCCAGGGAACTCAAAAGCCAGGAATGTAGGTGTCTCACTCATTAATTATTCTTCTTGCTTCCTGGAACTCTTCAGCATTACTTAAATCTCACCTTAATTAAGCCATGGCTAACCTGTGATCCTTCAGCTTCATAAAGACATTCAATTGAAGACTCACCTTTCCGAAGGAGTGGCCACAAGCTCCTTTTCAAGTCAGTGGGGAGACACACAAATTTCACCATCTAAAACAGACCAGAATTCTTGTCTCCTAGAAGAACTGTGCCTCTTCTCTGAACCCAGGCAATTATCTTCAAATGTTGACATTACAAGAGAGCTATCTTGAGCTGAGAGATGTAAATCCAGCAAATGTCTCATCCACAAAAATCCCACCTGCTTCTCAAGCAACTGCTCTGTTGGGGAAGAGGAAGAAGATTAAGGGAGAGAAACCAGTGCCTGTGGCACCTGGGAGCTGTTGGTTCAGAAAAGAGACATTACGTCATGCTTGCTGGACCTCCCAACAGAACTCTTCCAGTTTACCTGCTTACATAAAGGCAGAGATGCCCTGGTAAAAACTATAGTCAGTGGTATTTAGGGCAGTGAAGAGATTTAAATAAAAACACCAGTAAAACAACCAATAAAACTCTAACGTTGAGGGCCTGACACATTTCCAGTTCCATTCCCACATGGTGAGTCCTCAAAAGTGGAAAACTCAATCCGGTCAGGTCAGAATCAAATAACCATTACTTAGGTTGAACTCTCCTCACACTCACTAGAGACTTCTCTCTACTACACCAATGGCCAAATAAATTAACGATTCATCATTTTCTAGCCAGCACTCTTCTGATGAAGAAGACGCAGCATGACCTTCATAAACATCCCTAACAGCTTCAAGACCTCAAAATGCACGTGCGGCCATGACATGAAAGTGATCACACTGACCTCAAACAGGTTCTGGAGAGGTCCTGTTCAAAGAAAATATCCTTGAAACGCCCTCAGATTTTGGACCTCAGCTCTGCAAGAGAGTGGAGACTGGGTTACCTGGATGAAATTTGCCACATAAAGCTTTTTTTTTTTGCTTTATTTTTAATGGACAATGTGGTGAGGGGAAAAAAACAGCTAGGGATGTGACAAGAAATCAGAATTGTTTTGGTCTGTTCTGTCTAAACCCCTGCTCACCTACAA
>VWZK01016144.1:300549-318995 GCA_013396935.1 Baryphthengus martii
CACATGGTGAGTCCTCAAAAGTGGAAAACTCAATCCGGTCAGGTCAGAATCAAATAACCATTACTTAGGTTGAACTCTCCTCACACCCACTAGAGACTTCTCTCTACTACACCAATGGCCAAATAAATTAACGATTCATCATTTTCTAGCCAGCACTCTTCTGATGAAGAAGATGCAGCATGACCTTCATAAACATCCCTAACAGCTTCAAGACCTCAAAATGCACATGCGGCCATGACATGAAAGTGATCACACTGACCTCAAACAGGTTCTGGAGAGGTCCTGTTCAAAGAAAATATCCTTGAAACGCCCTCAGATTTTGGACCTCAGCTCTGCAAGAGAGTGGAGACTGGGTTACCTGGATGAAATTTGCCACATAAAGCTTTTTTTTTTTGCTTTATTTTTAATGGACAATGTGGTGAGGGGAAAAAAACAGCTAGGGATGTGACAAGAAATCAGAATTGTTTTGGTCTGTTCTGTCTAAACCCCTGCTCACCTACAATCCGGTAAATTCACTCAACACTTCCCAGCACATAGGAGAGTGGAATGAATTTCTGACATTTTTCCAAGAGAAACCATTTTGGAAATACACAATCTTGCTGTTTACTGGCGCATCATTAGTAGCATTTTAAAAAATAGCAGCATCTAGCCTTATCTCTACACTAATCCCCTGGTCCGTGCATACACTCCCGATCAAGACAAAACAGGAGACAAAGTATATTAACCAGAGACAGGCTGGACATCCTCCAGTAGAAATATATTCATGAGGATCGTTTTAGAGACAGCGTCAGGCTCAGGGCATTTTGGACATCCTGTACTCAGCCTCATAGAGTTGACCTGCAGGCCTTTGCAGAGAGCAGACAGGTACCTCTACGTAAAGGATTCACTTACAAGCAGGAAAATAAGGCAGAGGTGGAAGACAGCACATCGAATACCCTCTTCTTCTGGCCAGAAAGAGCGGCCAGTATTTACAGAGAGAAGCTGTACGTGTGGTGGATGCAGAAGAAGCAACCCCCTGTCCCAGGGAGGCCTCTGCCCCCTCACACAGAACACCCTCCGCAGCTGCGGCCGCAGTGCCAGGATGGGAAAGAGGTGCTACTCGCTGAAGAGATCAGCGGAGGAGGAAGAGGAGGAGGAAGAGGAGGAGGCGCCAAACCTACAGGAACGGCCGCGCCCGCGCCCGCCCCTCAGCGTTAGCCGCCAGCCCNGAGGGTTGTGCCTGTGTGGGCTGATCAGGTACTGGGGGCGAGAGGGTCGTGGGTGTGGGGGCGGCGCCGCCGCCGCGTCCTGGCAGCGGAGAGGAGATGAGAGGGGAGGGCAGCCGGAGACCCCCCGCGCCTCCATGGCCCCCCCTGCTGAGCCATGGCCGCGCTGCCTCGTTCTCCCTCCCGAGTCTTCCCGGGCATCACGCAGCCGCCCCGCCCTCCCCTCGCCCTGCCCCCTTGGAGGAGAGGCCGCTGAGCAGGGAGAGGTGGAGCCGGTCCTTGCCCAGCTCCTTCTCGCTCTGCCGCCGGCCTCGCGTGGGTTAATGCGCTTTTCTGCTTCTGCACCCTGAAAATGCAAGTGTCTTCTTATCTGACGGGTCAGCCGCGATTCGTGGCTCGCCGTGGCCAGCCCTTTTTATGGAGAGTAAATGATGTTTATTAAGGGACTCGGACTCTTGCCGGACTCGTGCCCTATGAGGAAAGGCTGAGAGAACTAGGCCTATTTAGTCTGGAGAAGAGAAGGGTGAGAGGGATCTTATTAATGTCTCTAAATATCTAAGGGGTGGGTGTCAAGTAGAAGGGGCCAGTGTCTTTTCAGGGGTGCCCTGGGGTAGGACAAGGGCCAATAGACACAAACTGGGACATAGGAAGTTCCACTTCAGTATGAGGAAAAGCTTCTTTACTATGAGGGTGATGGAGCACTAGAACAGGCTGCCCAGAGGAGTTATGGAGCCACCTTCTCTGGAGACTTTCAAAACCCACCTGGATATGTTCCTGTGTGGCCTGCCCTGGGTGATCCTGCTCTGGCAGGGGGGTTGGACTAGATGATCTCCAGAGATCCCTTCCAGCTTCTAACGTTCTGTGATTTATCATAACGCATGGCACAGCTGCAGAATCCAGGCTCTGGCACCTGTGAATCTTAGGAGGCTGAGAAGTGACTCCTATGAGAAACCTCCTGTTCCTGAGTTAGGAGAGCTGTGCAGGGAGGTGGTGGTGAGCAAAGAGAATGTTGCTGTCAGAGAGTACTGCCTGTTTCCTCAGGTCTCTCTAAACAAAAAAACTGCTCAGAGCTTTACTGAACAAGTGACTTAGCTCTTCAAATCTCGGGGGAATGGAAGATGCAGGTTCTGGGTCGCACAGTGCAGGCTGGCCCAAGTAGCTCCGCACCAAAGGAGTTCACACTAAGGCGGGCCAAACAGGAGCTTGGACTGAAGGAAACTCTTAACAGGTCTATTCAGAAATCACTTCGCGAATTGTGTTTGGCCAGGTTGCTAAGGGAACACAACCTTTATGGTGTGTATACCACCTGGAGATAGATACATGGCATGAATTAACAATACTAGATAACTGCAAGATAACAAAAGGAAAAACAAATCTTTGGCTGAACAGTGCAGAATAGTGATTTTTCTTCTGTAATTTTTGAAATGATACCCAGATCCTGGTGATTTTTGAGATTAGAAGAGCTCAAGAAATTGTTCGACTCCCTGTCAGCCCTTCTCTCTCAATTTCATACGTAGTATTTCTTTAAAGCACTTTTATATTTTAAAATTTCTGACTCGTTGCAGGTTGCTGTGCTCGTTGTTAATCCCTGCGTTATTTCTAAGTGGAATTTTGTGCGTCTGCTTGGTGGTACTACTGTGGGGAATACGGCTCTGGATACAACAGAGGAAAAAACAGTTCAACTCAGCAGGAAAGGATGGGAAGCGGCCTCTGCTGGTTGCCTTTTTTCACCCATATTGCAATGCAGGTGGTGGAGGGGAGAGAGTCTTGTGGTGTGCCATAAGAACGCTCCAGAAAAAGTAAGCATGTATGTTTATCGAGTACCATGTTTTATTCTCAGCTACTGATGGTTATTATTTATGCACGTTTTGACATTTTACATGTTTAAATAGGTAGGATTAATCTACCGGTTCTGCATTTTTTTATTTTATTTTTTTTTTTGCATCTTGAGTTTCTTCTGGTTGCACTTCATCCCTTTACCCAGATTTTAATCTTTCCTGCTGTGGTATCTCTCACTTCCTTCCCTCCTTGGGAGAACCCCTCCTCCCTCATCAGTTTTCCACTACTGATATGGAACTGATAGTCTTGATACTTGCCTCTTGGTGCAGGAGGCAAAACAAGGTAATATCTAAAGTGGGTATAATATTGGCACAGCCACTGACTTGCCTAGTTTTCTGCATTTTACTCACGCTGTGTGCTAGGCAGACATCTCCAGATGTAAGTCTGTAGAATAATACTGAGCCCCTTTTGTGATTCGATAAAAGAAATAATTCCCCAAGTCCTCAGCAATATGTTTTTTCTGCAGATCAGAAAATAACTGCAAGTTTAAGGAAGACTGTAATTTAGTTAAAACCCTTTCCGAACTAGGCCAGACATTTGTTCTCACATACTTTCTGAGTAATTTTGAATGGACAATATTTTAGTTTCATGTTAAAGTATTTGAAGAGAAAAGTGTATGAAATTCTTTTTCTTAACTCTTGCAGGTACAGAAATATAACGTGTGTTGTTTACACTGGTGATAAAGATGCCACTGGAGAAGAAATAGTAGAAGGCGCTTTCAGAAGATTCAATATTAAATTAACTCATCCCGTGAAGTTTGTGTTTCTAGAAAAGCGCTACCTTGTGGAAGCTTCTCTTTACCCTCACTTCACTTTGCTGGGACAAAGTTTAGGATCAGTCTTTCTTGGCTGGGAAGCACTTCTAAAGTGTGCCCCTGATATTTATATCGACTCAATGGGTTATGCCTTCACGCTTCCCCTCTTTAAATATTTAGGAAGTTGTCGCGTTGGGTGCTACGTCCATTATCCCACTATCAGCACCGATATGCTTTCTGTCGTCAGGAATCAGGATATCAGGTTTAACAATGCAGCCTTCATTACAAACAGTCCTCTGGTCAGCAAGTTTAAACTTGTCTACTACTACTTCTTTGCTTTCCTGTACGGGTTGGTCGGCTCCTGCAGTGACGTGGTTATGGTTAATTCTTCTTGGACGCTAAATCACATCCTTTCCCTCTGGAGAGCTGGGGCTTGTACTAGCGTTGTGTATCCGCCCTGCGATGTTCAGGCCTTCCTGGATATTCCACTGGAAGAGGAGAAGAGCGCCGCTGAACGTTCCATTGTTTCCGTCAGCCAGTTCAGGCCTGAAAAAGATCATCCTTTACAAATCAGAGCCTTCGCTAAACTGCTGAAAGAGAAGAGACTGGTGCAGCAGCCGTCCTTGAAGCTTATTTTGATTGGAGGCTGTCGTAACCACCAAGATGAAGAGCGTGTGAAGAACCTTAAATGTCTTTGTGAAGAGCTGGGAGTTAGTAACGATGTAATGTTCAGAATAAACATTCCCTTTGAGGAGCTAAAGAGACACCTGGCCGAGGCCACCATCGGCCTGCACACCATGTGGAATGAGCACTTCGGGATTGGTCAGTATCTTTCCTCAGTGTTCAGCCATTTGTCGTAGCTGGGGTCGGCTTCAGTTCACAATTGAGGCTCCTCGGTGTAGGTGTCTAAGCATAGAGGTCTGCATGCCAAGCCAGGTCGTAGAATTGTAGAATGGTCGGGGTTAGAAGGGTCCTCTGGAGATCATTGAGTTCAACCCTACCCTGCCAGAGCAGGATCACCCAGGGCAGGCCATATAGGAACGTATCCAGGTGGGTTTTGAAAATCTCCAGAGAAGGAGGCTCCACAACCTCTCTGGGCAGCCTGTTCCAGGCTCCATCACCCTCACAGTAAAGAAGCTTTTCCTCATATTGAAATGGAACTTCCTATGTTCCAGTTTGTGTCCATTGCCCTTCATCCTATCTCGGGGCACCACTGAAAAGAGACTGGCCCCTTCTACTTGACACCCACCCTTCGGATATTTGTGAACATTAAGAGGATCCCTCTCAATCTTCTCTCAACTCCCATTCTCGTCAGAGGCAACGTAGCTGAGGCAAAGCCTGCAGGACCAGTTCAGATGACTAACCACTAGGTGCTCCTCTAGTGCAAGCCCAAGTGCTGTAGATTTCATAGACTGTTAGTTATAGGCATCCTAAACAGACATTCCCCTCTGTGCTGTCCACGATGTCCTGCCTGACCTCCAGCCATTGCTTTGTAAGGTCATAGGTCACACTAAGGTCCTGTGTTAGGTTTGCCAGCCTCCCACAGATGCCTTCTGAACCAAACGGAACCTGAGAAGGCAGCAGGTTCTTCTGTTTAAGCACCTTACATTGTGCTCTGTTGGCTCCACTGACTGCAAGGGGAGCTTAGACACAGTTCACTTGTAGATTTCCGTGTATAGAGATTTTGGTCACGTTTCACCTGTCTCGACTGCCTTTTGAAATGTCTTTTTATATGTCATGGGCCTCTAGCTGCTCTTTCACGAGATGAGCGTCTCCCACAGATCCTGTCTCGTATTAGTAAGCCCCGTGTAGATGTCACCAGATACCCTTGGTCATCTCATTGCACTGGGAACCTCTGCTAAAGCCATTAGGTCCTTAAATTAGTTGCTATAACATGGAGCAGAATGGCAAGGAGGAGCTGGGACCTCATTTGCAGTGTGCTGTCATACAGAATTAAGGTCCTGAGCTCAGTTTATTAGGAGTAATTGAGTCCTGACCTTGAAAGGGAATGTAAGATTGCCCATCTGACATAAATCTACCATGGGGTAAGTCAGCAGCCAAGCAGATGGATGCCCTACTTGGCTATAATGTGACTAAACTGCAGCTGACATCATCAGACTTTATTAGAATACAAGTTGAGTAAATATCAGGAGTAGTAGTTTATAGGAACTTGGTGTAAAAAGATTTACTCTGAAGTGTCTCCCAGAAGCAGCTGCCAAAAAATGAAAATAATAGTTTCTCAGGTTTTTTCTCCCCCTACAAACCAGTTTAATTACTTTTATTTTTTAAAAAGTGATACAATCACACTGTGATTATGAATTTTGGCATGATTTTACCTGTAAAAAACATGTTCCAAAACTTTGGAGCATTATTTATAGTTGACAGTTTTTGAGTTAGGGAAACTTTTAAAAAGTCAAACCAGAACTGAGAAGAATCAGTAATTAAAGTGATTTCTCAGGTCTGTTTTGGAACCATGGAGGAGAACTGAATTTGAAGTATAGATTATATGTTATTCCTGTCCCACTCCTTTGGGCTGAGGAAAGCTTACAATCAGATTCCCGTCTCATTAGAACTTCCTCCATCAAAAGTACAGATAGAGCGATAGCAATTTTTACTAGTTTGTCGTGCTGGGCCGTCAAAAGCTGTTTGTTAAATCTGCAACATACTGAACTTGTGAATATCATGACTGAAATGTGCATAGTCAGCTTTTCGCTCCATGTCTTTCTAAATGGTATTTTTTTTTCAGTGTGAATGAGAAAATGGGTAGTTACATTCAGCTCTGCTTTTAAATTATTTTTTTGCAGCTGCCACCGTACCATGAACCCGGTGTTCTGTCGTAGAGCAGAACAGAACTGTTCTGTCACAGAGCTGCCTTCCATGTTTAGCTTTACATTTATTTCAATATCTAGCTTTTTTTCACCGTACGTTCTGGTGATATATCAAGTATGTTACAAGAACCACAACGTAACCAGTTCTGCCTGATTTCTGATTTCAACTTCGTGTGTTTAAGAGAAGCACTCATTTCAGTTCTTATGAGTGAAAAATGTACATTTGTTTTCTTAGGTATTTTCCAAACTGATCTAGAACGTCAGTCTGTAGTACCTTATAGTTCTGCATGAATTTTACTGTGGTTTTGACTTTACAGTGCCTTCTAGAAAGCCAAAGGACGTGATGTGCACGTTTATATCAGCCTGTTTTGTATCTTTTACAGGAGTAGTTGAATGCATGGCAGCTGGCATGGTGATCCTGGCTCACAATTCTGGAGGCCCCAAATTAGATATTGTGGTACCCTATGAAGGACATACTACAGGTTTCCTAGCGGAAAACGAGGACAATTACGCTGAGATGATGGCTTACATTCTCTCTTTGTCTTCTGCCAAAAGGTTAGAGATCAGGGAAAACGCTCGGCGCTCTGTGCACAGGTTTTCTGACCAGCATTTTGAAGAGACATTCCTGTTATCTGTGGAGCCATTATTTAAACAAATGTGTATGAATAAAAATGTAAATGAATAAAGTTAACTTTTTATATTTGACTGGGTGTCACCTGTAACTGTATCTAATCTGTTATCCCTTGGTCCCATTCAATAAAGAGATTTTCTTTCTGCCAGGCTATCTGCTTTATGTAACAGAATTTTTTACTGGAAAAGAAATGCACCTGAAAATTTTATGTGTTGACTACATGACAGTACGGTGCACTGCAAAGCCCTCTGGGTTCACGGAACCTTCATCTTTCCTCAGTAAAAGAGCTACATGTGGAAATTCTTTTATTTATTGAGTACTTTCAGTCTCCACCCATTTTATGACTCTTCACCCTCAGTGACACTTCTTAAAGTCAACACTTTTGTTTGAGAGGCGTTTTTACTCAGAAGATTTTTTTTTCCAGAGTGTAGCACAATTTCAATGTAGTGTCCCCCACTGTGTGGCAGAATTCTGTTATGTGGGATTTTAATTGTGGTTCTGGAGATTCCATTACCTGCAGTAATTCCTTCAGGTTAATCATATGCTGTCTTTGTTAGCTTGCTTTTTAGTACATGTAATAATTGCACTTATGATCCTCATATGAGCTATTTCCTCATTTCCTTTCACCATATGACAACTTAGTGGTATTTTTGCAACACTATTGAAAGATTTTCTATTCGTAGAGAATAGAAAGGTCTAGGTTAGAGGGAGTAATTAAATGCTATACAAAGATGAACATCAAAGCCTTAAACTACTGCTTATTATAAAGGCAAGAACACTGAGCAAAATGTTCAAAAATTGGACATTGGCTTTTGTATCGAAAATGGAAAAAAAAAGCATAGTTCTTTTTGAGCCATCAAAGCAGTATTTTATATTTTAGCAAACTAAGAGAAGTGCTAAAAGCTGCTGAAATGAGACTTTAGAATGTGGTTTTCCCTCCATTTTAGCTTCACCTGGTTTACATGAAATCTTACATGTGAAAGAATATGGTTGGAATAACCTGCTGTCCCATGTTTTATTAGGAACTGGGGAATGCACAATTCTCATGCTGCTAGTAAGCCCTTTTACTGCTACTATAAAGAACTGCTGAGCAGTTAGTGATACTATGTAGGATCAGTACTGTAAATTAAACTCTGAATTACAAAGCTGTATTGACAGTACATAGAGATGATGAAAACTTGGGAGAGCTGCCTAAAACAAGTAGTTGATTGAGCTGGGGAAATACACTGACTAGGAGACTTTCTTACAGGATACAAAAATGGTTAGAGAGTATGCAATCAGAAACATGCTCAAGCAAGTGTTGTCAGAGATGTCCCGGGTAGTTTAGAATAATAAAGATGCAAGTGCATTTCACTCCGGATGAGGAATTTTCGATGTTTAGACACCTGAAAAGTAGCCTGTTTTCTTTTTCCTTTCAAACAAAATAGTAACAACTTTCTATTAATTTTAATTGGGTGTTTAGCACTGTTGAAGAGTAGTTGATGTGCGTGGCATTTAATGTCAGCTATCTTTAAATTTCGTTGCCGAGGTGGCTGAAATTTCAAGCAAGTTGAAGTTTTGAGACAGTAACTGTGCTGGTGTTTCAGGTAGCTCTTGCTTCTTTCTTGCATTTTTCATTATGTGTGTCAACACTAAATGACCCATGGTTATTTTCTAAATCATCATCAGATTTTCCAAGTAGTGTGTGAGGCCAGCTCATCTTCATCTGTTTGACCTTTAATTATTGAAAAGATGGGAGTCTGCGTGGTTCTCTGCTGGAGAAGCTGCCGCTTTTTCCAGAGATTCCTCCAGCTCATGTCCGAGTTCATCTTTAGAATCTTCAAAAATTGTGTAAACCAAGATAATTATATTAATCAAATATAACTTTGTTACAAGCCTTTCTCCTTTCAAGGTCTTTGAGGGTTTTTAAACACTTTAAAAGAATATACAAGCGACACATAACGTAAACTCTTTCTTCTTTTTCCATGAGATTGTTTACTTGTATTTATAAGGTAAGAGAACAGGAGCTGCAAAGCCATGTTAATACTTCTGCATAACATTTTTAATCACAGCATTGTCATGTGACATAATAAATGACAGAATTAAAAGTTAAATTAGCAGACTGTAAAACAGGTTTTCTTCATTTGCAAAATTAACAGAAGAAAAACTTTAGGCAATTCAACGTGTCATTTCATGAAAACTGTTCTGTTGTGTGGATTTTTCTTCTGATGTGCTTGATTTGTGCGACTTCATCATCTGAGCTTGGCTGAATTCTGCCTTCATCAACAGCAACAGCAGAGTGTGTTTCTGAATCATCTTCCTCATTTTCTTTTGGAGGCAACATAATTAATCTCCCTTCTGGAAAGGAAGAGAAACATTCTTTTATTTGTATATTAACTAACTACAAAAGTGTATGTAAAGTAATAGCAAGTTAGTAAATGCTTGGATTTTTTTTTATCGTTGTTCAAATTACAACAGTGTAAATACCATGATTCTGTTATTCTTGATCAGTGGTTTGTAACTTCTGCTTAGTGGAACCTGGGGTGTTTGTAGATCATAACCAAAGGACTATAAAGGTTAAGTAAGAAAGGCGACCTGATGTTAGTAGGTTAAAGTTCCCAATACAGGGATCTGCATTTTCAATGGAAAACTTAGGGGAGTACTGTTTGGGAAAGACTGAAAATTACTACTTGGATGTAGTTATGGTAACCTAAAAATGCTGGCTTTCAAAGACTGAAGGGCAATTCTAACCTGAAGATGGGAAAATGATAAGAGTTGTTTTAGTATCAAAACTAAATGCTGCGTGTGATCCAACAGAAATCTGTCCATTTGGGAAACACTGTACTCCCCAGTGTAGCTTGAGTAGCAGGGCAGAACTGGGCATCGAGAGTGCCGTATTTTAATAAATATAACTGATAAAAACAAGAGCAGTTGGAATACCTGTGTGACTTATTCTTGCTTGAGCCCTATAAACTGCTGACATTAGTGAAAAGTGGTTGGAATTTCATTTGGGCTTTTGGTTTTGTTTTTTTTTTTCTAATGTGTGAGAAGGAAAACTAGTCTTTGGAGAGGAATGTAGCTGGTACATTTGACTGGTTTAGCCTTCAGAACGGGCCAGTTTTAAAAGAGGTTGTTATGCTATGAGCAAACATGCATGTGAGGCATAATTAGTTGCAAATGAAACATATTTCTCACAGCCCAGTAAAATGGTTGCAACTTGGCATGTATAATTTAACTGCCTTAGAAGTCCTGTCATCCAATTATACATTTAGTAGATTGGCGATTGTGCATAAACCCACAATGTCCGGGTTTTCTGTGGAAAATACTCTGGCTTTTAAGTTAACAACTTTGATGCAAGGTAAATGTTATTTTTAAGCTAGTCTGTTACTTTAGGAAAGTGTGCTGCAGTGTAAATGAGTTTGAATCGATTTCAGTGTTGGCTCAGCATGGGTCATGTTGTCAAGTAAGTCACCCCTGTAGTTCAAGTCGCCATGTAGTACAATTTACAGCTGTTCCACAGAAATACGTGGATTTGTATAGGTGGTTTTTACAGGGTTCTTCAGCCTCAACAGTTGCAGTAGCTAGTAAGTAGGGCTTGCCCTTTTCCCTGCAGTTGGAAACAGCAATGTCCTGACAGAAGCTTTTCACTGCTACAGGACAGAGTAGTGGCTGCTGGGACAGGCTGTCCATGTTTTCCTGTTTGCCAGCAGCTTCAAAATGCTAGTTCTCATCACAGGCCTTCTGCCAGTGGTAGAAGAAATAATATACTGAAAAAAAACTTGCAGAATTTACATTAACAAACAGCCTACCTATTTCTTGTTCGAGATGGATGAAGGAATAATTAGACAGCTCCACTTTTGCTAAAATGTCCAGGAGTGTCCTTGGCAGAGTTTATTTCCACTGCTTCCTGTTTTCTGGGATGTCATCAGGCAGAACAGCATGGTCAGACGAAGAACAGTAAGGTTGTCAGGTCACTAAATCATGACTGTAACTTGATGTTGTCTTTTGTCAGATTCAGACTTTATAGTCTACACACTGATTTCTTCCTTTTGGGTACCACTGGAACCTATTTCTTTTTTTTTTTTCTTTTTTTTTTTTTTCCTTTGTGAAATACTCCTGGTTTTTTGGTAAGTATTTGATCTGATTGATACTGTAGAGAAAAAGTGGTTTGGCCTATTTGTTACTAAACATTTCTAACACCTTTGAGCAGTCCTCGCTCTCACACGTTATGTAGGCTTTTGGGGGCTGAAAAAGCTTCAAAGTTCGTGTTTCTTTTGCACCCTATGCTCTTTCATCTAAGACAGAATGAACAAGAAGTGGCATATTAATAATATATGTGGCATGAACTTACATGTGCCGTAACTGACCGTGCCTGTGTCCAGAAGGGTCGTGCTACATCCCTCTCTCTATTTAGTATTTATAACAACAATTGCTAAGGAGATACACCTTTGGAAAACAGTTTTTATCCTCACATACCTTTAAGTAGCAATCTTTGTCTTCACTGCCCATGCAAACTCTTCAGGATATTTCTGCATATCTAGGGTGTTGGGAGCGTGTTGGAACGCTGGAAGTTACGGTTATTATGAAGGTCTGCAATTAAAAGCCTGCCAGATAATGTGAACATACTGGTATGTAATTGTTTTGTCAAAGGTCTGCAAGTAACCTGACTGAATTTTAGCAGCTCCCTACTTTCACTGAAGAAAAAAGTTTCTTAGCAAGTTCATTTCCAGTCCTAGCAAGGCATACAGATGTGACATCAGCATCAGCTCAGAACTTCAGTAGTGTCTGAGGGGCTCCATCTTGCCAATGTTTTCTGTTTCATCATCTATGTCATTGGATTCCAAGGGGAAGAAAAAGAGGAGACAAAGTTATTTCACTAACTTTTAAAGTAGATTTCAGTGTGATTATAATATTATATGACATAAAGAGCTCATCGGATAAACTTGCTGTAGCCTGGAGTTACTGAATTTACCTAACAACTCCTATGTAATTTTTAGGATTAATACTCAGCATTGCATTTCCCCAAGAAATACCTGTTTGGTATCCTGATAGTCCTTCCAAAGCTTTGTCCACATGATCTTTATAAGCTTCCACCAATTTCTCCTTCAGATTCTCACCATCCACAAAAGTTAAAGTCTCACTGAGTTTATCTAGTACCTGAAAACCTATTGTTAATAGGTTACTTTGGAAAGAGAAAACAAATATGAGGCAATAACTAATCAATTCCCATTTTACTGTGTTTGCCTGCTATTCTCATGTGTACTAGAAAGAAATTATATTTTTTATTTTGCTGTTAGAAATATTTTTAAAAGCTCTTATATATTAATCGGTAGCTATTACATGTTGATCAACCACAAGTGTAATTTTAATAAATGGAATCACCTAATGTTGTCTGCAGTCTCACTTCAAGTTTTAGGCCATGAACTTGATCTTTTCTTACAGCATGAAGGACTTTGCCCCACCCCCCAAGTCCCTGTCTCACAGTCCATCCACTCAGGAGGTGTGGGAAGAGGTTGTCAGTGAAGACTGAGGCAGAGAAACTGTTGAGTACCTCAGCCCTCTCGTCTGTTGTTACCAGCTTGCCAGTCTTGGTCATTGGGGGGCTACACTTTTTTTGACCTTCCTTTTCTGGTTGACATACCTGTAGAAGACCTTGTTGTTCTTTGCATCCCTTGCCAAGTTCAGTGCAAGCCACACACCCCTATTCCTACACAACCAGGCAGTGTCCCTATAGTCTTCCTGGGATACCTGTCCCTGTCTCCACTGCCTGTGCATTTCCTTCTTGGCCTTTAGTTTGACCAGCAGATCTCAATTCAGCCATGCTTGTCACTTCCCTTCCTTGTCTGATTTCTTACACCTGTGGATCGAGAGCTCTTGTGGTCTATGGAAAGCATCCTTAAAGATCTGCTGTTCTGTTCTGCTTCCTTGTGTCTGAGGGCAGTTCCCCAGGCAGTCCTATTGACTAACTCCTTGAAGAGCTGGAAGTTTGCTTTCCTAAAGTTCAGGGCTCCTTTTCTGACTCGTATCTGTCAGGACTGTGAACTCCACCAGTGTGTGATCACTGCAGCCCAGGCTGCCTCCAATCTTGACATCCCTGATGAGCTCACTTGCATCAGCGACCATCAGGTCCCCAGTATCGCATCCTCTCTGGTAGGGCTATTACCTGGTTTAAGAAGTTATCCTCAATGCATTCCAGGAGTCTTCTTCAGCAGATGTCGGGGTAGTTGAAGTCCCCCGGCATAACGAGAGCCTGTGAGCACAAAGCCTCCTGTAGCTGGACTAAGAAGGCTTCGTCAACAGGCTCCTCTTGATCAAGTGGCCTGTAGTAGACACCAACCACAGTATTCCCTTTGTTGCTTCGGTCTCTAATTCTTACTCTTAAGCTTTCAACCTCCTCATGGCTATTCCTCAGAGACATTAGAGAAATGTATCACAAAATTGTGGTTTGTTATTTCAGTGGCAATAGCTTCTTTGTAGTTGAATCATCTATTATAAAATCTGAATCAGGTAGTCACACGTTGTAGGCAGAGAGAAGTTTTGACAAGAACAAAAGTGCAGTAAAAAGTAAATACTGTTAATATGGAAACATGTTTTTCCTCTGTGCTTGCAAAATTACTAAATTAGCAAAGAATACATTCTTCAAGTACTCTATATAAATTTAGATAGAACTACAAAGGAGATGATAAAACATAAACCAAATTCATACCCTAGATAAATGCTATTAGCAGAGACAGGTAAATAGCTACCATTATCATCCAGGTTTTGTTGTTTTATCTTGGTTAAATTCATCTCTTTGATAGCACACTGCTCTTTATCCACTTTTCCTTTTGAAAAGAATATTTTGCCAAAAGATCTTTCTCCAATTTTTAAAAAATGATTTCATATTTATCCATGATGTCTTCATCTTAAAGCAGCTTCTAGAATAAAAAAAGTCCCTAAAGTAGTATTGCATGTAGCCAGTGCTATAACATCTAAGTTTGTTCTATCAATCAGCCCAATACAACACTACTTTTTAAGACTGTCATTTTTATCACATTTTATCACACTTCTGTTACTGCTGATGATTCTTCCTCAAAATGTCATCTCCCAGAAGTCTGAAAATTATTGCGGATCTGAATTTAAGCAGCAAGTTTACAAGAAAATCTTGATGCTTAGTCCTAGTACACCCTAAAGTTAAAACATGAGAAGGCAGTAGAAAGGACTATATAAAATGATAATATGCTTTTGGAAAGTCTGACTCAGTATTTCCTGAAGTTAACAATATTGCAGACTTGTTCTTTTACTGGAAAAAATAAAATTATAATCTATTTCATGCCAATTTAGTTTAATGTTGGCAGCAAAAAGAAAAGCCTCTGTATTTTGCAAGAGACCACAGCCAAGTGCAGTCGGGCATGAGCAGTTGTCTGGAAACCTCTGGCAGAAACAGTAATGTCACTGGGTACTTGCAACGTATCCATCAGCAAACTTAGACAGCTCAGTATGAGCAGACGCTGTAAATCTGTTCTTTTGAGTTGGCCTGAGTTTCAGCAAGGAAGATTTGTCAAGATATGACTGGCAGTTTCTGAGGACCACTTTGATAGTGCTGGCAAGTTGACCTTCAGGTATTTATAATTTAAGTATTTGGGTCAAAGCCAGCTCCTGTTTGTAGTCACCAGTGAGAAGAATCGGGCCATGATGGCTTCTCACACAGGCATGAGGAGCTGCCCCTGGACACGGACGATGCTGCCCACCAGGGTCTGGCTCCCTCACCCAGCCAGCTGCCCTTGCCTGCGATACACCTGGGCCGCTCACCCTTCAGCGCCTTGCCTCTGCAGGCAGCTTAATGGAAGCAAGTACTGGGGAAGTGAGGGTGGCAGGGCCGGACCTCGGGCAGGGCTGATGGTGTTGTCCAAAAAAATGACTTGTCACCTGGTCTGCAGTAAATCCAATTTTCACACATTCAGGAAAGGCATTTTGTATTTCAGAGTTGCGCAAGGCTGGGTGCTCGGTGGTTTCCACAAATCAAGCACATCAAATGGGACTCTGCATGCTATATTTATACACAAAACTTGTAAAGTTGGGAAATTTTCAAGCCCATGCCCTTCACAATGATTGGTTATTAATTTACATACCATTATAATACTGCTGACTCAATACTTCCACTACTACACATGCTCAGGGGGAAGGTCTTCATCTGGGCAAGGGTCTTTCTGACCTCTGGGCATGATTTTTAGTATTAAAATGAAGGTAGCTCAGCTAAGGGCATAGGGACCTTGGATTGTCCTGTCAAGTTGACAATAGAGAATTCCATAGTTTTCTTCAAGGCCTAATTGCTCTGGGATGTCTGATACTAAATGTTTGTTCTTCTGATTAGAAGCGTTAACATCTTGTCCTAACACAATGCCAGCTATGTTTTAGAGTTAGTCTTCAGCAACGGTGGAGGCAGTCACCGCTTCTTTCACAGCAGGACCTACACAAAGGCACGGGTGGTGGTCTACCACCTCCTGTTCAGGGGCTGGGGAGGCAGCTCTGGGAGGGGAAGCCAGTGGGGGTGTCACTCTGCTCGCTGTGCTGGGGATCGCCCATCCACTGCCCTTCGCACCCTGGCTGCGGTGCCGATGCCAGTAACAGGAGTCGGGTGTTCCAAAAGAAAATTGCAACTGCCTCAAGTTATTGAATCCTTGTCGGAGCCTCACTGTGCGTGACATCGGAGGTGCACTACGAAATGGCACCGTACCAAATCTACAGATTTCCTAAAGCTTTTATGTATTAATCTCTAATATTATTTATTACATGGACAGAGTCTGGAACAGCTTTCCCAGGAGAATTCTGCCAAGAGTGTTTCTGCTCTCCCCTGCCGTGCTTCTCTTGTAGAATGAATATTTAGTATGCAGTAGGCAGTACCGAGCCCAAATGTGACATTTCCCATAATGCCTTCCATAGAAGAAGTGTGTCTCCTTGTCAAGATCAGAAAATTCCTCCTCAATTATGAACAAATCAGCTTCCTTCCACACATGCAATGGCAGCTATAAAAACCTTCTCATGGAAGTAATTAAGGCAATAGCGCAGCCTCAGGAGTTTTCAGGGGATTAATAATTGCATGAACTAAAGCCTAAAATATTTAGCATAGCTAAATGTTTTCCATAATATGCCCTTCAGACAAGATCAGTTATTTCTACTACCCTTTATTTTCAGCACGTAGTCAGGAAGAAAAACTTTACATATTCTCCTAGCGTTGCACCATCTCCATGAAATAAGGCAAGGGGGCAATCTGAAAGATGCCATTAGCACTAAATGCTTTTGACTGAACATTTCTGCAAAAGCTATTAACAATCCCAAACACATTTAATAGCTAGGCTTGTTTAGTTATGTGCAAGTGTTCTAGATAAACATTTTCCTGCATTTTCCACCCTCAGTGTTGTGATACAGAAAACAGGCCTACTCAGATTTTTTTGACTGAAATGATTTTATTAATAACTAAAATTATTAACAACAATGATTTTGAGTAGAAATACTGGCAAGTCTGACTTCAGTTACTGTAGTAAATTCAAGTTTTCAGTCACCGTGTTTCAATACCATTTTCAGTTCTGACACCCAGTCTGGGTCATCTTCATCAAAGTCCCTAAAAATAGATGTCAGAATGTTATTTTATGAAACAAAATACAACTTTATAAATATTTGGGTTTTTTTCCCCCCTAACATTACCCCACAACTAGAAGAAATTATGTTAAAAATGTCAACACGAGTGACTTCATTCCTGTACCATAGTGATTAATGAACCAAGAGATGTACTCTCTTGAATTTAGCCAAAGAAGTTTTATCAAAAGTAAAACCATAAGCATAAACTAAGAGACTGCAAATGTGTTCATATTAACAGCTTGCAGCTGGACTGTAGAAATAGAGGGCTAAGTCCTTCATCTCCAAGTGCCACAAAAATAAACAATGACATAAACTGAGATTCTGAGAATCCAAGAACCCCCCCCAAAGACACACGTGCATCTAAAAACCAGTCTATCTGTTCAGAATGTGTTGATGTACACTCTGCTCACTAACATAAAGAGAACACAGGAGTCAAAAAGTTTCTAGAAATATGTCTCAATAGGTAGTACCAAAGTGATTTTACTTCACTATGCGTGAAACATAAATATTAATATGCAAATACAGCAAACATACCACTAGGCAAGGTCAGAGTACAAAGATGTCTCACGCAAGAAGGTTCTGCACTTTACTGTGGATCTAATTTCATCTCATGCTTTTATTTTTGCTAAGTCATCAGCAAATTATTAGTATTTCTGCTAATAACAAGCAACCTCTTTAATCTCACCACCATTAATAACTATAAACGTAGCAAAGAAAACTGTGAGATATCAACTACTACTGAATTCTAGTATCATTATGTAAGAGGGATGGATTTAGATTCTAAGAAAAATACTGATTTTTTTTTTTCAGGGGAATGTAGTTTTCAAAAAATCACTTTGAGGTACCAAAGGAAAAAAAAGAAGGATGTCATTTGCACATACGTGTCATCTTCATCAGATCTAGGCTCAAGTCTTTCAGGATCTATGACAATAGCTTCATGTTCACCATCTACTTCATCAGATGTTTCAGTTTTATCAGAAAGCGGACCTCTAAATATATTTTCAGAAGCTTAGAAAACATAAAAATGAAATTGTCACCAAAATCCTTTAATGTTAAAAATAAAATCATAAGAATACAAGGACAATGTAAGCCTTTCTAATTTGTCCCCAGTTCTTAGCAGATTCCAGTACAAGCTGTTACCTGTTTTAAATGGGGAGATAAAAGGAAAACACAGCACTGCAGAGCAACTATTTACGACTGCGGCTCTGCACGTCTGTAGAGCGCAGTTATCTTGAGCTGTGCCACCTCACCATCCTGTCTTCAAAACAGGCCAATACTGACTTAGTGAAGGGGGATTTACCTGATGGGACCACAGCCTATTTCTGGCACCTCCCTAACGAATACATCAGGCAGCTCAGCAGGATGGCGACTACGGAGTTGCTGCGTTTTTGTCACAACTTTATTCAGCTATTGACCTGCAAGTCGAAGTCCGTCATAAAGAGATGGAGTGGAGATGTACAATCACTCATGAATTCTAAACCTGGCTGCTTGTAAGTCCATGTTTCATTTGGTAAACTTTAAAAAACTCCAAAGCAACCTGTTGAGGCATGCTGGAATGTGTCCGGAGAAGGGCCATGAGGATGATCAGAGGG
>VWZK01016145.1:0-180730 GCA_013396935.1 Baryphthengus martii
CTCTTGGGGTTGCTCCTTCCTGTCCTTCTGTCCTTTTTTATATGCCTCTTTCAACATATGTGCGTGTATAGACGCATGTGATGCACACAGGCACAAATACATACCTAGAACGTGCCCCTAGGCCTCCATGGGAGAGCTGCACAGAAGAACTCAGGTGGCTGGAAGGCACCAGGGCTGGGTGCTGCAGGGCTCCCCAGGAGCCAGCTGCAAACGCCAACAGACAAGCTCAAGCAGGGACACTGAGAGCCAGTTGCCCATGACCCTGTCCAGACAGCTCCCAAAGATCTCCAAGGACAGAGACTCCAGCACCTCTCTGGGCAACTTGTGCCAGAGCTCAGTCACGCCCCACCCCCTCCTCTAGTGACAAAGCGCTTCCTGGGGTTCAGAGGGAGGGACCCTCCTGAGCTTTATTCTGCAACAGGACCAGTGTTTCTGGTCGTGTCATTGAAGAGGATCTAACATTTTGGCAGGGAACCAAGGAGACGGACGTTACTTGCTGGAGGTTGTTCCACTGTCTGAGTGAAGCATGTAGCACAGGACAGGACCCACCATAAGCTCTGGTTCATCTCAGGGACATGCAGGACTTGCAGAGACATCCTCAGTGCTCTCAGCAACTGGTGGATGCAGGGTTTCGCACAGGATGTGCCTGTCATCTCAAACGTGAGAAGAAGGACCTCCAGCCAATTTAACGAGCATTCTTCTTCCAGAATGGAGCCTCCAAACCCACGCACCTCAGCACCACAAGTCTTTCCAGTTGCTCACTAGATGGGTCCTCCTGCTTGCAGTTCTCTTTTCACCTTTGCTGAGCTGCTGCTGTTCTTTCAGTTGCTGCTGCAGCCACTTAGTTTCCCTCTCCAGCATTATATGTTGTTACTATAAGTTTATTAATATTTGTTTTTCCTTACTTGAATGGTCCATGTCACAGAATCATAGAATGGTAGAGGCTGGAAGGGACACCTGGAGATCATCTATTTCAACCCCCCTGTGAAGGAATGTTCACCTAGGGCAGGCCCTACAGGAGCTCACGGCACCACCACTGGTGATGCAGTGGCCAGAACACTGGTGGTAGCCCACATCACTAGGGGGAGGCTAGCAAGGTTGGCCTTGGAGGGCTGTCATCAAGGAGACTTGGGTTGGAGAACCTTGGCAGGTGGCTGGGACAGCCCCAGGCAGGGAGGCAAGGGAGGGCTGAGAGGATAGAAGGTGCCTGATTTGGTTGTTCTTTCACCCGATGAGGACAACATGTCTTCCATTATAAAAACATGGCTGGTGCCTGGTTTGATTTTTTTTTTCCCATTTTGCTCACACAGTGTACATCTTGGTATGGAAACGTTACATTTCTTGTAGAAGTTTGCACAGCACAAACACTGCTTTTCCTTCTCAGAACAGCCGGCTTTTGTTCCCAGATAACAATATCGCTCTTGTTTTAGCTCAGATACTTGATACTGGAGGGCGAGAGAAGAAATCCTCAGACATCCTACCAAAGACTCTGTTGTTCTTTGATTCTGCACAACATCAGAGCACAAAAACATGTAGTGGAACAAGCATCCACAGCTGCTTCAATGTTTGAGGTGAAACATTTTTTCGAAGTCAGGAATAAAACTTCTGGAGCTGTTGTTGTTTCAGCTTCTAACGTACCATGCACACCGCTACAAAGCTGAATTAACATTTGAGGTTCACCTCCCAAGGTTCAGCCTAGAATTAGCTCTGCGCTTTGAAACAGCCACAATTCACACAGCAACAAAGCTGAAGTGGAAGCTGCCAAAGGTAAATCTTTTCTCTGGGATTTCTACCACTTCTTTCCTTTTACTGAGTGGGAAGAGGACAATGAAACCATTAAGCAGTTCAGCTTTGTTTTGCACAGGATGGAAACCCTAATTCCCTCCTGGGAGAGGATCTCTGTAAGAGGAGAAGCTGCTGTTGGTATCTGTAATGAAGCAGTACAGCCAGAGCAACAAGTTGCCTCTTCTAGGAAGAGCCTTGTATCCTGTGTCTTAAGCTGCTCAGCCCAGGCAGCTCCTCATCCTTAAATTAGGTCTGACTGAGTGAAACGGAGCAAAGTCCACTCTGTCTGCATGCACAGAAAATATTTTACCTACTAACAGAACCAGTCGTACCTTCCGTGTTCTCTTCTTTTTTTTTTCTTCCTGCCCTCCCTGTGTTAAATCTAACGAAAGTTACTGTGAAACACGTTTTAAGTAAAAAGTGAATCAAAAAGGCTAGAATAAGCAAAACACACCCTGCCATGAAATCAAAGGACGTGACTTGCAGAGCGTATAATGAATGTTTTGAAAAGCACTGAGTCAGGCTTAGTGGCCAAATATAAGCAAGGTCCCCACGATACATCCAGCGTTGCTCCATCTGGCAGTCAAACCCCACACCGCTCTCAGCCCAGCAGAGTAACAATCCAGTGCCAGCCAGGCACTAAGAAAAATATTCCCTTCTAAAACGACTGGCTGCAATAACACTGGATAGAAAGTGTTTTCTTCAGTGGCCTTTTTTTGGTTTTAACTCTGTAACATCAAACCTCGTCTCCTAAAGAATGCTGAACAACAGCCCAGTTGGAATAACGTGATTTAGAGAGTCAATCCCTTCTGCAGTCTCAGAGGAGAAGGATTCCCAGACTTTTTCAGGAGCACGTGAAAGCTAACAGGGAAACAACAGAAGGGCTTCAAAGGGGAACATCCCTGCTGGATAACACACAGGTACGCTCAGCCTCAGCAACCACCACCCGACTACAGCACATTTCATTCATTGACACATGTGATTGCATCCTGGGGCTTGTCGTGTATCATCTTGTTTAATTGGACAAAAGCTGGCTCCCAACTCCATAGTCTTTCTCCAGTGGTAAAGGTGGGTGTCACATGGCTGATGGGGGGATGGTTCATACTGGAAGGTTTTCTGGCCCTGAATCATAAGCCGTCCTGCATGTGGATCTGATCACAGGCGTAGGCTGTCCTCTGGGGCGGTTCAGGTGGTTTGCGGAGCCAAGTGGTTGCAAAGGATTTGCTGAGTTCATCTTTATTATCTCCAGGGTCTGCCAGGTATACAAGATATCAATGCTCAGAAAAGATTAAAAGTTTGGAAGATATGTTTATTTGTTTGTTGGAAGATATGGTTATTGGTGTATTTTAAGTGAGTTAAAGTGAACATAAGAAAAGCCTGGTTTTGCTTTTGCGGTTACGTACCTAGTAACATGCTTAGCAACATACTTTTGTTTTAATTAGAAACAGGATCTAATCATTAATAATAGGATATCTCTGTCTAGAGCAAAGACTACAGAAAGAATAATGAATTGGGCAACCAACTGGCCTTGAAGAGCTATTGAAGACTGCCAAATCTAAGCAAAACTCAGGGAAAGATAATTCTGGCAGGGGGAGATCGCAACCACCATCTTACGGACCACCAGCCCCAATTATACCACCTCCTCAACAGAACAAGGAAATAAATGCTTAAGAAAATAGCGCATGTGTCATATTTTACGTAGCAAGCAAGAATACTTTGACCAATCATATAGTTGAATACCAATGCATATATATTAGAAAGAAGAATATGATTAAGGTATTTTGTGTATAAATAACTGATGGTTTCAGAAGTTGGGAGTGCAGATTTTGACCCGGCACCCACGATTGCACTCTCATGAGCATTAAGAAAATACTTCCACCTTTGTAATTGGGGGAGACATTCCTCGTTTTGTACTTGGTTAACATAAGGAGACATCCCTTGTTTTGTTTGTTTTTATGTATTTGAACACATCATGTAATGAACCTGGATTATTTTTGGTACCAAAATGGGCGCTGCTGCTTCTCAAGAAATAGCCCCTCTCTCTCTCTTAGGATGCATCCTGAAATATTGGGATAAATTTGGTGGGGACCCTATGACAAAGGATATAGAGAAGGAAATTTAAAGTAGCTGGATGGAAGACGATATTAGTGTCATTAACTCGTCAATGTGTGTTTGTTTTAACAATTTAATTCCACAACTTGTCCAATCCTTTGTGAGAATCCACAGTGTCAGTCAAATTACTGTATGCCTACCGTTACCAAAATCAGTCGACTCCCCTCTAACTGGGGCATCTTGACAAATGCTACAGAAAATGGTTTACGTGATTTGAATGTGTAGTTACAGATTACTTCAAGAATGACCCTTCAAAATTGGTTAGCTTTGGATTTATTACTTCTACACAAACACGGTGTTTGTGGAATATATGAGAATACATGAGAATAAATGAGAATAAAGAAAATACCTCCACCCTGCATGTGTGATTGGCAGTTGCATACCATCTTGACAGAAAACAGAGAAATGAAATTCCCAGAAGCTTTGTAAGACAGGGACTCAGTAGAGGAGAGAGACCTTGCAGTGCCCTGAGTGATGGAAAGGCTGATTAACTCTCTGTGTACTAGGCATCAGAGAAACAGCAGATGACAGAGCCATTAGAAGTGAAACCTTTTACTTTTCCAACTCGTGGAACAACTTGTTTTTTCTTTAAGCACAGTCCTTATCTGGTAAATCTTGATGAACACTTTTATTAACATATTTTAACTAGAGTTGTCAACTGGCTACAGATTTCTACGCTGTGCATCTCTGTGCAGTATAGCTATCTCCCTATGCTGAAGTTCACACTTACAGCTGATCCCAGAAATCACTTCAAAAATATTTTTCCAGGCCTTTGTCATTATAGAAGTGAAACACACGTGATAAGATGTTACTGAGTAGTGGGACTAATTCTGTCTCTTGCTACTTAGATTTTATTCTGCTTTCCCATGTCAGCTTCTTTATCATCTCTGTGCATTGCACAAATCAGAACAAACTCCTGACTGCTGAACAGTGACCTCTAGTTGAGTAACATGGGCAGGGACCACCTATTCCAACTGAAAAATGATAGCAGTAGGTTTGGGATGGTAAATAACTGAATTCAGTCACTTGCAACCAAAGCAGGCTTCAAGCTGATTTAAAGATAAAAGACTCTGTATCTCATTTACCAGTCTCTCCAGGCCATCTGGCTTTCTGATCAGGAATTGAGCCACAGAAATAAACAGTCAAAAATTAAAATACACTCTTACACTATTAGCAATTTCATTTCATCTGCATTAAGGTAAAGAAGAGTTCATTTTTAAAAGCCATCATGCAAAATCTCACACAGTATTTCCTTGTGATGTACAGATGTTTGAAAAAAAAAAAAGATTAACAAAAGCACTCAAATAACAAAGGCCATCTTTCACATGTGGTTTATACATCCATCATAGATCCACAGTTATTGAGCATACAGTTGGTGAATGAAAAATTGTGTCTACCACTAACAGCTTGGATTTACAGATTAGCAGTATTAGAAAGGTGGAAAGGTTTTACTACTGAGGACCAAGTAGGCTTATATTTGCTTGCTGTCTACCTCCCTGGTTCTCCTGGTATCCGGGACCTTGTATATCTCTCAATAATTAGCAGATATCCTGCTCCTTATACTGACCAGATGGTGGTGGTTCCCTATGTGTTAGACTGGATCGTTCTGTTATAAATGTCTTCTGTGGAAAACTGCATTGGGTGGTCTGTTCTGGAGGTGTACATTTCTCCTAAGTGCTTTTTGCAGGTTGTATGTTCTGTGCTTTGCAACTGCTGGAGTACAAGCGAGTACCACTCATCCCAGTTTCTTCAAAATCCCACGTCCCAGCCCAAGTGTGACAGAATCCTTATTCCTACCCATGAGGGATGAGTCTCCAGCTGAACTCCCACCACTCATTCCCCAGGGCATGCTGCGCTAGGCAGGGCAGGTGGTGGGACAGAGGACAGTACTACTCGGCCCTGGCAGCAGGAGGGTCATGTAGTATTTGATGCCTTAGATACCAGTGCTTCTTGCCACAAGGCAGCCTGAGAGTCCACTGTGTCTTGCAGTCCCAGCAGAATGAGATGGTGATATGGTTCTCTTTGAGTGGGACTGGGATAGCTCTATGCTCCTACCACTCCCAGCAAAAACAAGATGCTGTGGATGTGAATTAGTTACCTATATCCAATACTATTTAGCTATTATTATGCCCTGTATCTTTCAAAATCTTTCATCTTTTGTGTGACCCGCCTGGACACATCCTGACTGTGGAGCGTAACACGCTTAGAGATACTACGTTTTGCCACTTCTTGGTCCTTCCGCCTCTGTGCCACTGAGAAATTTTCCCCAGCCACAAGCAGTCATGGACACAATTTCACCTCACTAAATCTCACAAAGGCAGAACTTACTTTTTTTCCAATTTGCTTCTGGAAGCCAATCCATCTTAGAGTTGAATGAGGCACCACAAATCTGCTTATCTACTGCATGCAGATGGATGGTGTATCTGTGTGAAAACGTGAAGCAATGGTGTTGGTTGGAATTCACTTTGCTAAATATATGTTCCTGCTGGAAGCCATGACATTCAGGCTCAGGTCCATCAGGCAGTCCAGTTATTCTGGGATCCCTGCATCCTAAATGGCTTTAGGTAACATGAACACTTAAAAGCTCCAAGCGCTGTCTCTTCCATATAGTAAACTGCAGTGCACTGGAAACTCCAAATCTCCATGGGATGTTATCACACGGATAACCGATGTCACATACTGTATGTGACCACCTGCCTCCATCTGTCCAGGCACATACACAGACTGCGTGGAAAAAAAAAGTAGCGGCTCTGGCACAGGGAGCCACAAGCTGGGAGAAAAGAAAACATTGCTGCTGTTGCTGGCGTCGTGCTGCAAGGAATTTGGTTCTGGCTCCCTTAAGGAACTCCAGGAGCCAGATGTGCACCCCAGCACATCCCCGGCACAGCGCTCTCTCACTGCTGATAAAGAAGATGCTTGAGAGGGCCTAGTGAAATGCAAATTCAGCTGGTTCAAAAAGAAAATGAAAGTCGGAGAGTTTGCACAGGAAACAGTCTGGGGGCGGGGAAGGAGACTGAATGCCTTTCATTGAAATGCAAAGTGGAAATTTTCCTTCTCAGGAAGAGCAAAACCCCTTGAGGGTGATGATTTTTTTTTGAGAGAGCAGGAGAGTAACTGGTAACAAAACCTGTGCTAGGTTGGTCCTGAGAAACAGTGGGAGTTAAATTATCCCTTGCGTATTCTTGCAAATGCAGCTCGGCTGCATCATACTTTCTGGTTTTGTCCTCACTGCAGGTTTTGAACACAGGGGGAAAGAATAAACCTGTCGGGATTTCATGAGAGTAGAAATGATGCAAACAGGAAGCCATTCAAACTGATACCAGCATGTCCCAAGCACAGCTAGCAATTACCCTTTGCCCACGTTCCCCATTAGCTTTAGTCATTCATCTCTTCAGATGTCTGTGCTGTGTCTGCTGAACCTCTTGCATACAAAATCAACCAGCGCAGAGGCCCCTGCTGCAGAACGCGTGGGTGGCTGCTGCACAGACAACCATTTTTGCCATCCTTAGAAGCTTTTCTTAGCTTTGTCAGGCTACGTTTGCGTGGATTCATCTTATTCAGTAAATGGGAAAAAAAAAAAAGGGAATGTGTTTGACAGGCAGAAACAAAAGATGACTTCGTTTAGTCTGAAAAAGAGAGATGCGCTGGTTCAACTAGCGGAGAGTGTTAGCTGGCAGAGGGAGCAGCTAGGAGGAAGGTGTCTTGGAGGGGGCACGGAATTCAGCAGGAACTGAGCCCAGTGAGCAATCACCTGTATCGGCACGTGTGCCAGTGATAGAAGCACAACTCGAATCACGGGTTCTTTCATCAGCACAATTTCTCGCAGAGCACTTCTTCTCTTTCAGATGCACTTGGTCTCCACCACCACTGCCGGTATACTAAATTGACGATGTGTCTTCACAAATCAACCTGACCTCCTGGTTCTTGTCCTCAAGGTTTTGGTTTACCAGTGCTCCCTCCAATCACCCTTTTGTGCAGCGCTATTACACAATTGTCTGACCTGTTTAATCAAAGCCCTGCCCCAGCTAAACAAAGACAACAAGCTGGATGGGCAATGCTTTTTAAAATAATCAACAAATTAGTATTTCTTTTTCTTTTTTTTTTTTTTTTTACAGTCTCCATTGTATTTCCCAGGCACCCAGTCTCTTCTTCCGCTGCGTGCTTTTGCCTGTGTGTGCATGATGACCCACATCTACTCTTTGTCCCGTTCCTGTGATGGTAACATTGCTGTGCCGCAGCGACATTAGTGACAAAATCTGCTCATTTTTGCATTCCAGTTTGTTCTGATGACCGTGCACGTTAAACAATGCTACAGGTTGCAGAAGGAATGAAGTCTGTTTTCCAAAATGTCTCTATCTTATTGATTCTTTAACATCTAGGAAAAAAAGTAAGCTCATTAACTTTCCACTTAGCAAGAAAGCAGGAAAAAAATCTCTCCTCTCCTGGTCATCTTTTGCTGAGTGTGTAGAAAGTTAGTGGTTTTGGGAACCCATCTCCTCTCTCATGTGTTACTGAAATTGCCCAGGAATTCCTTAGTAGTTCTCAGGAGAGAAGTGAGCGGCAGTCACACACAGGCAGAACCTGTAAAACGATCAGGTTTGGTGCTGTGTTACCTTTTAGGAGACAGGGTGGAAAATAAATCAAGCATCCTTGTTTTTTTTTTTTTTGTTGTTGACTCCAGTAGGTATAGCAGTTACAGCCATGCCCTTAAGTGCTGGAGATAATAATTATCTCCTGTATAAGCGGGGTCAACAAGCATAAAAAGTGCTGATGTTTCTGGATAGGAGCCCTTGTTCACAAAGCAGAGAGGAAGAGCTAAGCAAACTCACTACAGACTCTGAGGAAACACAAAGGGACTTCAGATTTTGTGCGCTGAGTTAAGGCTTCTGGTAAAATTTTAACCCAACCTTTCTCCAACTGTTTGCTTTCATGGAAAAAGTCTATGTGTAACTATGTGAAGAAGGAAATAGAAATTTCAAGAAGAAAATTTAAAACATATATTTTTACCCAGCTTTCACTTTCTACAGGGGAAGCAACAGATCCAACCCCAGTTGGTCTAACTGGAAGTCGGTTTATGCGTACAGGGAAACTTAAACCCGATCAAATTCCGTGCTGTATCTTTTCTCCTCTACTACTGTCTTTCATCTATATTTTAGGCTCTTATTCTGCCCTGAAAAAGATGCAGTTACAATAGGCCAAGTCCATGTAAGGTTCCTGTGTGGCGGTGTACATGGATCAACATATTAGAAAGAATATCGTTTGTAAGCACTTAATAATTCAGGTCACATATTTCTGAATTAATAATACTCTGGTTTACTAGCACAATACATTGACAGACTGTGCTCTCTTCTAAACACTGTTGATAATTTCTGTTCCTTCTTGAGATGCTGCTTTGAAATCTGTTCACTGGATTCAGTGAGTTCAGACTGAAGAGGATTATCAGTGCTTTGTGCAGCTGATTTTACTTTTGAATTCCCTTGCTTAAATGTCTTAGATCTTACTTCTGCCTGACTGGCAGAATACCTAAATGAATGCCCTCTGGAAAGATGTAAATATCTAACATTCTGCTTGAGGGATGAGTTATTTTAACAGTGAAAACAAGCAAATATCTGTCTAAACAATACTGTAATTGCTTTAAAGAAGTAAATGTGTGACTAGGTATGAACTGGTTTTTATCTGTTAAACTTCTTTGTAATCATTTAAAGGAAAAACTAAAATAAACACTGCCAACATTAGTATTTCCTCTCCACATTGTCAGCTTTCACAGGTGGCTAAAAGACTCTCTTGTTTCGGCCAGCTTATAATGCCCATAGCAGCTCTGACTACTTTGCAAGCAATCCCATTGAGGTAAATGGAACTAAAGAAGGACAAGATGCTACTCAAGGTAAAAAAAAGTTTATAAGCCTTTGAGACAACAAGGTTGCAGAAACAGGACCTTTGTCCTTGCAAGGGGTCACATGAGCCCAAGAAGATGGATTTACCTTCCAGGAGGGTTAGGTTACATAGGCAGTGGTATTGCTTGCCAGTGTTAGTGAGCGGCTTAAAATGCCTGAGATGACCACTTCCCTTCATTGCTACCACATCAGAGATTTTGGCTTTCCCTAATAGTTACTTCCACAAGTGCATTACCGGAGATGCCTTGTTAGGAAAAGTTAAAAACATGCTTTAAACAACTCCCTTTATCTATAATGTAAAATCACTACAAAGCAGACATAGCCATGAGCTGTAAACTTTTCCAGTGAGGAATAAGCTTGGATTGAATGTCCCAGATGCATTCCATGCTGGGATTCCAGAACTGAAGTGCTCTCAATGTGGCTCTTTTATATTTGGGGTTTAGTACTGGAGCTCTTTCTGAAACAACTGTGGCAAGATTGCCCCAAGGTTTAGCCACTGTCTCCTCCTACTGCTGGTGCTGCTTTGAGGACTCCTTGCCAAGATGTTGTTGGCACTTCACCATTGTGAATTCCAACAAGTGACAGATACACCAGCAAACTCCATCCCTAAACCACTAGCTGCTGGAAGTTAGGAGGACATACCAGAAGTAACTTCTCTCAGTATTTGTCATGCTTCTTGTATTCCTTTTTCACTACAGTGAGTGTCAGCATCATAGAATCATAGAATGGCTTGAGTTGGAAGAGACTTTAAAGATCACCTAGATCCAACGCCCCTGCCATGGGCAGGGACACCTCCCACTAGACCAGGTTGCTCAAAGCCTCATCCAGCCTGGTCTTAAACACTTCCATGGATGAGGCGTCCACAACTTCTCTGGGCAACTCAATACTCCAGGATACTGGAGTAAATGATCCATTGCTCTGACCCAATGTGACAGTCCTTAAAAATCCATTCAGGGCAGCAGCCTGCTTGTTTTCTGCAAGTCTCAAAGCACTTAAGAAGTGCAGACACACAAGTGTGTCTCAGAGAAGCGAAGGGACCTGACAGCATTCTCTGAGCAGACTGACTCCTAGCACTCAGAAGTAGTGCACAGATCTCCTTAGTTAATTTGTGACAATTCTTTCTTTTCTGTGGCTATTCCTCATTTGGCTCTCATAAAGCCCCTACTTAGTGATTTTTTTTGGTATGTTTGTAAGCTGCTGTCTCAGTCCTGGTAAATTTGACATCTCTACATTCTCTAGCATGCCAAAATGGGTATTGGTACCCAGGCTATAGGCTGTGAGGAATGCCACAGCCTTTCACTGGCAACAGGGGGCAATGCTGACTATGGCTGCGTGCGGTGTGAGCAGGTTGATGACGTGCTCAGCTGGGTGGCATAGCTCCAAGATGAAGTGATGGAGCTCAGGGAAGAGGTGAGTAGGTTGAGAAACATCAGGGACAGTGAGAGAGAAATGGATTACTTCCACAAACTAATCTCTACAAAAACGGAACAGGAGATAACTCGTAGTGGAGCAGTGAATTCCATATTGTCTCATCAGTAAGCGCCCCAGCCTTCCTGTAGTAACCCGCAGGAGCAGGGTCAATGGGAACAGGTCTCTGCCCAACAAAACAAATGGAACGTGTTCCTTTAAGAAGCGCTCTGCCTACAGTGCCCTTGCAGAACAGGTATGGAGCTCTGCAGGAGGAACTAGTTGTGAGCAAGGACAAGGGCTCACGAAGGCCAGAAGTGCCACCAAGGCTGACTTGCCTCAGGCTGGACATCAAAACTGACCCTGAAAAGAAATCAACAGGTCATTGTAGTAGGTGACTCCCTGCTGAGGGGAGCAGAGAGCCCAATATGTAGACCAAACCCGCTTCATGGGGAGGTCTGCTGTCTCCCTGGTGCCCAGGTAAAGGATGTCAAAGATAAACTTCCCACTCTTGTGAGTCCTTCAGATTTTTACCTGCTTCTGATCTTTCAGGTAGGTAGTGATGATGTAGCAACGAGAGGCTCACAATCAATTAAAAGAGACTTCAGGCCTTGGGGCAACTGGTAAAGGGATCAGGAGCTCAAGTTGTGTTCTCCTCCATCCCTCTGACATCAGCAATGGACGAGGGACTATATAGGAAGAGCCAACAGGTCAGTTCATGGCTCCAGGACCGGTGTGGTTGACAGGGCTTCAGGTTTTATGATCATAGCTCGGTGTACAAGGCACCAGAGCTGCGAGTAACTAATGGGACGCTCTTGTCCCACAGGGGGAAAAGGATTCTGGGTCAGGAGTTGGCAAGGCTCATTGATAGGGCTTTAAACTAGATTTGAAGGGGGAAGGGGATAATAATCTCATGCTTGCCCGTGGCAAGCAGTGGGGCAGAGGAATGGAGTGCTAGTAAGGGATCTCAACTTGTTGCCCTGAGGCAAGCCAGGGATACTGGACCGAGACACCCCGAGGGAATTAAGGGGGATTCTCCTAAGAGGGTGACACGGCCAGCCCAGCTGAAGGGCCTCTACACAAATGCACGCAGCTTGGGCAATAAACAGGATGAATTAAGGGCCACTGTGCTCCTGGAAAGCCATGACATAGTGGCTGTTACTGAAACTTGGTGGGATGATTCCCATGACTGGAATGTAGGGATAGATGGGTACAAGCTCTTTTGGAAGGACAGGCAGGGAAGGAGGGGAGGAGGTGTTGCCCTCTACATCAGTGACCAGCTGGAACTGATAGAGCTCCACCTGGGGAAGGACAATGAGCTGGTTTGAGAGCATATGGGTTAAGATTAAAGGGAAGAGAGGGGAAGATGATGTTACAGTAGGGGTCTTCTACAGGCCTCTTGATCAGCAGAACCAAGCAGATGAGGCCCTCCGTAGGCAGGTAGAAGCAGCTTTGCATTCACAGGCCGTGGTCCTCGTGGGGGATTTCAACCACCCTGACATCTGCTGGAGGGACAACATGGCAAGGCACCAGAAATCCAGGATGTTCCTGGAATGCATGGATTACAACTTCCTCCACCTGTCGGGTAGTGATAGGACTAGGGGGAATGGCTCCAAACTGGAGGAGGGTAGATATAGATAGGATGTTAGGAAGAAGTTCTTCACAGTGAGGGTGGTGAGATACTGGAACAGGTTGCCCAGAGAGGTGGTAGAAGCCCCATCCCTGGAAGTTTTTAAGGCCAGGTTGGATGGGGCTCTGGGCAACCTGATCTAGTGGAAGGTGTCCCTGCCTGTGGCAGGGGGTTGGAACACGATGATCTTCAAGGTCCCTCCCAACCCTGACAATTTTATGATTCTATACTCTCTCAGCTTTACCTGTGCTCTGATTCTATGATTACCATCATTTCCTTTCCTTCTCTTATTGATTTGTATTTTGCTATAACATGAAATGCAGTGGAAATAAATAATAACAGAGGCTGTCACTCACAGTGCTAACTATGCATTAAGTTCTTTAGAGGTCCTGAGGTCTTGCTTCACAACAGGCATCTTGCTTTCTTCCTCATTTGGCAGTAAACCCAATTACATATAAATTATAAACCCCTGGGCCTTGACACAACCTTTACAAGCCCTTTTATATTGTCTCTTGGTACTGCTGTCTCCCAGATGGCTAACTCTATCTGAAGCCGTCTATTTGCTGTTGGCTTACATGTTTGCTGTAAAATGTCATATTACCTCATCAAGAGATCTCAAGCTCCAGCTGTGTTTGTGGTTTCGGACCACAGAGTCTGTAAAACAATATGTTTCTGGGTTGTTTCTTTTCTTCTGCACCTAGTGGATGGACAAAACTAGAAAAAAAACAACCTGAAAAACAAAAAAAACAACAATGCGTTTTCACAGAGTACCTATGTACGATAAGAAAAAAATTTGGATCCAAGAGGAAAATGAAAGACTAGTCAGTGCTTGGGTAAGGTTTCCTAAGGTTTCTCAGGCTGGGAAGTGATAATCTTGAAGGCAGGACCAAAGAGAACTTAAGACTGGATACTACAGGTACCATTAAAGATAATGGGAGATTTCACATAGATTACTGACACTGTGATTGAAAGAAAAATCTGCACCATGGTCAGAAGAGTCGCTGGATAATAGAAAAGACCGTGAAAAGAAATTATCATCTGAGATACAATAATTTCAAATACTTTGAAGCTGGGTATACACATCACACAAATATTAATTACCCTGACACAGAATTCAGCATAGAGTAGATTTCACTGAGAATAGAGCTGAAATACAACTTTGGAGAAGGCAACAGTGCTGAAGCAAATGGGCAGCCAGGATAGGCAGGGTAGAGACAGATGATACAGCACACTGTGCTACACCATGGCATAGTACTCCTTATTCTATGATTGTGCGTGGAAATCTGAACCAGATTGTGTGATCCCAGAGCATAATATGGCACACCAACTACTCACAGGTGCTCCCTCTCAAACCCTTTAAATCTCCATAAAAGCAGTAACATAGTCTATTCCAGTTGGAGTTTCCACTGACTTTTAGGCTGAAGCTCCAAGTCGAGAATACAGCAAAGGGTACCAATCAGGAGAATAAACATGAGCCTGGCACTCCCTGCGCTGGCTAGTTGACAAATTTATCCCTCCAGAGCACAAATCAGAAAAGTTGTCATCAAAGACAGGTGCCAAGAAAGCCATCCAACTGTATGGTTCTGATCTTCTTTTTGTACCTGAAGAAAATCATAGATCAGTACAAGCTGGGCCATCTCAAATTTGTTTTTCAATCTTTAGACCAGTTGGAAAGGTATCAGCGTAATCGGGAGACTCTGCACACAGAATGGGAGTGGCAGCAATAAAGGATTTATAAGGAACTCAGTAGGAAAACACCCTTTATTTCCTGACCCAGATACCTGAAAGAGGTGAGGGTTATACTAGCGTCAATGAAGGCAACACAATGCAAACATCAGAGATAAAGTCATGATTAGTTACATAAGCAGACAACCTCAGTGGCTCCTGACACGCACGCTTCACAACTGCTTATTTAAGAGATATTTTTATTACCTTGCTGTTCAAGATAGAAATACCCACAGCTTTTTGCAATACCAAATGCTACCTTATCCGCGAAGAACCACACCGGTCTAAATACCACAAAACTCCCAGAACCAGTACCTCTGAGGAGCCCTTAACAGCCAGAAGCTCTGAGATTTTCTCTTTTTCTGTTTCTGTGATGACAGCACTACTGTCATTTTTCATCTTGAAGTGCCATCAGTTTCCTAAGAACAAGCCAACCCTAATTTTAGAGCACTCTTTGCAGGAGTCCACAGCGTCTCATTCATATAGTAACCCAATCTGATTTCACTTTTTCACATCCACTAATGAGATCATGACAGAATTAATTATAACTGTAAACCAGACTTCCAGCATATGAGCAGCAGAGGGAACCTGAGCTGGAGCTGGCGTTTTCAGACCTGCTCATTTTCCTCTGTTAGTTAAAGCACTGAATACTACTGCTTAATGGCACTGCCCTGCTGCTATAAATACACAGGCAGTCGCTTGACCTTGGCAGATGCTTTGGTGGAAATATTTCTTCTTTGAAACTGGCAGGAGTACAATAAGAGCACATGCTCACCCTTCCCTGCAGCCCAGCACTCAGCTGGAACAAATGACCTCCGTCTTGCTCTGAAAGTACAAGGCTTATGCTGAGCTACCAAGAGCTAGTACTAAAACCCCACCTCCTCCTCTTCCTCTGCTACATGGCCCTGCCCACTCTTCTTGTGTCACTGATTGGACTGAAAATGAAACTTTTAATTTTCCCCACATTCATCTCACCTCTAAAGTGAATGGAAAAAAAAAAAAGCATTTCTAGGATTCAATGCATTTTTCCCCATAGCAGGCAGATTAGAACAGATAGATCAAAATAACTTCTCTTTTTCCTTTCACGGTAAGGTGACTAGACAACCATAAGCCTATGCTCTGTTTATCTAAAGGTAGATGAGAAAAATACCATCATTAAAGGGTGTCTTCATCTCCCCTACATTTCTCCATGGAGTAGTTTTCTAAGCCAGCTGACCAGAACCCTTTACAACCCTAGTGAGAGGTATGCAATCCTACAGACACTTCATCCTCTTAGCCTGTATTTTAGCATTAGTCAAATTGACCTCAGCATCAAATGTCAGGTGCTAAAATTCTGCCATTAATGTCTGTAAGGATCTGTGTTTTCTCCAGTTCAATTCCCTGGGTCAACAGTTCACTACTGATCCAGCCCAGAGCAGCCTCTGTCACATCAGATTTCAGAATCACAGTGTCAGCCTTATGCCAGACAGATCCTTCAGCAAGGTGCTTTCCTTCACCGATCAGCTATTCATTGAACAAAGCGTTGCCCAAGCCCAGTGCCCACAGTGTTTTCCAAGGCAAAAATGTGTGGAAGAGAGTTGGGCTGTTTCTGCATATTTTTTTTCCGTGTTCCTTTAACAGCTAACATCTTAGGATTGATATTTAGATAATATTACAGTTCACAAATGGTACATTGAAAGGTAACTGGGTAAAAGGCAACAGTTGCCCAGAAGTCACAACTGTATGTTTTTTTGTCATTTACTACACCAAAAATAAAGCAAAATCCTGGTCTGTTCTTAGAAGTGCTGCTGCTAGAGTAACACCAATTTGAAGCTTGTCAGAATACTACACTCTACCAGTAGCACTTACTATACGGAATAACGTAACTATGCTGTAGTATAACTGTTCTCTAACTACACATACCCAGACAACCTCTAGATACGATACATCATGTTTTATATGCAGAGGTGATAAACCGTCCCAGAAACAGGATCTTGTCCTGCAAGATGAGCACCCGCCAAGAGAACTGGCTGCCAAATCCTTTCTGGCACCGATGAAGTTAGCGTTGGTGGAATTAGTAGAGACGAGTTAGTGCGAAGAGTAACAGCAATAAGCAGTTGATGAAGATAATAATCCGTGCTCACACAGCTCGTTCTGTTGCTATTTTAGAATTCATGATAGCAAACAAATCAAGTTCCTTTATTACATGAAGCAACAACTAGGGATGTGGGGCTATAAATGTCCTTTTAGTATGCTTCCTATCATATGGCAAGGCTATTTAATAACGTTTTGTACAATGAAGAAACAACTAAAGAGAAAGTGGAACGTAATCACTTTAGTGTATTTATTTGATTTGAAAGGTAAGAATCACACCCCCAAGTAGATACAACAGCTGCAAAGATATTGAACATCATTTGTGAAATAATACAGGCAGATACAATACAATCTACGATGCATTTAGCGGCATCACATGTTCAATAATTTCTATCAGGAACATGTTTGCAAAAGTGAGCAACAACAAAATACATCATCTGCACTGAGGAAAAGTAAACAACAAGTTTAGGACATCACATAGTTTTAAGGGCTTTTACTCTACTCGCTGAAATAAATATGAAAGAAAGAAAGAAAGATGACATTCACTGAAACCAGCAGTAAGTAGAGTGCCAATCAGTAACTAAAGGGGTGATTTGGAAAACATGGGGGTGTTGATACTATCGCATAATGTTCATTAATTTTTTGTCTTCAGTTCTACTAACTTTTCAAAATAGCTAGAATAAGAGCCTCCATCTTTCAGGCACAGAATTAGCCCAAGTAGGCAAAGCCATCACAATAAAGTTATAAAAGAATAAGACAGCTCATGGTAACACAAAGTACAGTTTTTACCTGCTTTCAGAATGGCCTTCATGCAAAATGTTTTCCTATATTTTTTAAACTTTCAAAATAAACACTTTTAGTGGCACCTTTGTAAGCCACAAACCCCTGCCATCTCACACGCATCCTTTAAAATCTATTAATTTTAATTACTACTCCAAGTCCTGATCAATAAAACTAAAATCCAGGCAGGGTAAATTTCTACCTACTTGTCTTAAGGCTCTAGAAAACAGATCAACAAATTACAAGGAGTGTGTGATTTTGTGAACCTATGAAACCTCCTGCTGCCCACATGCCTGTGTCTCAGCCTTAGCTAATAAGTTTACACCGACACAGAGGTTTCAAGAGTATGAGCTAAATGCGCACAGTAAATCTTTGGCACGTGCCAAGGGAAAAAAAATGTTGTGTTTATCTTGCTGATGTTAGCTGATACCGCTGCCAGGGCAGATTATATTCTTCAAGACAATTTACTGTATTTTATGTGCATGAGTGTCATGGTTTAACCTCAACCAGCAACTAAGCATCAAGCAGCCACTCAGGCACTCCTCTCCCCTCACCTCCTGGTGGGATAGGGAGGAGAATTGGAAAGAAAAAAACCTTAAAACTCATGGGTTGAGATAAGAACAGTTTAATAATTGAACCAGAATAAATATAATAATAGTAATAAAAAGGAAGATAAGAAAAAAAAAAAAGACAGCCCCAAAACAATAAAACCGAGAAAAGACAAGTGATGGACAGTGTGACTGCTCTCCAGCTGCTGATCGATGCCCGGCCAGTCCCTGAGCAGTGATCAGCCCCTCCTGGGCAACTCCCTCCAGTTAATATACTGAGTTCTATGGTCTGGAATATCCCTTTGGCTAGTTTGGGTCAGCTGTCCTGGCCACACTCCCTCTCAGCCTGTTGTGCACCTGCTCGCTGGCAAAGCATGGGAAACTGAAAAAACCTTAATGTAGGGTAAGTGCTACTTAGCAACAAGTAAAACATCAGGGTGTTATCAACATTATTCTCACACTAAATCCAAAACACAGCACTGTACCAGCTACTAGGAAGAAAATTAACTCTGTTCCAGCTGAAACCAGGACAATGAGTTATTATTAATAAGAAGTGTTGGAATCATACCGGGTGCAGGATGACGTATTCACATAGACTAAATTTAGCTGAGAGAAGCTAATCCCCATCCACAGCTCCTTCTGTAGTCTGTGGAAATGTAAGCTTGTCTAGAAAGCAGCTCAGAGCAAGAGCTTAATTTAGGCTGAAGTTACAGAAGAGGCAGAGAGCTGTTTTAGTGTTTGGCATCCACAACAACGGGTAGGGACTGCTCACCCTCGCCTTTCGTGAGCTGTCTCTGGTATTTGCCGGGCACTTCACTGAACCTGGTCGGTTGGCTAATGAACAAAAAAATATTTTGAGGAAAGAAAAGTCATAGTCTTCAGCTGATGTAATGAGCTGAACTGGCCCGGGAAGAGATTAGAGAAGCATCAAAGCTGGTGAGTGCAAGGGATGAGCTGGGGTGGAGGGCAGCATTTGGGAGACTCACCCATTCCTGCAGTGCTCAGCTGATCCTTCAACTCAGCTCTGCTGGGTAACTTCACTCTTGGCTGCTCTGTAAATGGAGAGCATTAATGGTGGAAGTGGCTTAAAGGAGTTCCTACACCCACACTGTGATTTCCCACTCCTCATGCTACTGTCACTGTCCTGGGCCTGGATAATGAATTGATAGAAATGATCTCCCTGAAAACAGATTTGCTTTCTAGCCAGTTCAATAGCAGCAATACAGCTAAGACAGCAGCAAACAGAGACGCAGAACTGGAAGCTGCTGACATGGTGCAAAACCATCAGAAGCTGGCTTGGCTTCTGAAGCCAGTGTCTCTTACTATGCTCTAAATTACTTCCGGAGCAGAGTTTCTGTTAACCATGGTGGGGGGATGAAAATAGGCAAGAACTAGCCATGGGAGTAAGCCTCCCGGGAGGCTCCACTGATTTATTCATTCACCGTAAGAGGAGGGGTTGCAGATTTCTGCAGGCATCTTGCTTAGGTGTGAGTCAGAGGTCAAAGCTGGGAGTCTGCATTACATGCTGACAGCTGTGGGTGTCTGTGGTGGGCGAGTTGTGCCTGGAGGAGGTGGCATGAGCAATGAGAACAGGAGCTACATTTTAAACTTGCTTTGGTGCTGACCTGCAGAAGTGAGGAACAGTTTCTATGTCTTGGTTTCTTTGCTTAGAGAGAGAGGTCTCTATATGCAAAATAATGATGCCTAGATGGGGTTAAACAGTCAGAAAACAACATCTTCTGATCTCTGCTGGTTTGATCCAGCCTTGAAGGAGTAAGTTTGCACTCAAATTTTCCAGATCACATTACTGAGTTCCAGCCACTGGCCCTTCTTTCAATATACAGTAATGGCGTGGGCCAAAACAAACAACAGTTCCTAGCGATGATTAAAACGAATTACAGAAATTATAAGTAGGCACCTGCTAAACTCAGATCAAAGATAATTCTTACAGTTAATGCGAAGCTCACGGCTCACTTTGCCTACAGCATTACAAACCAAAGTGGAAACTTGATTGGTTGGATAACTGGAATATATTTTATAGCTTGAAAGAGAAGATTCAAAATGTGTTTGTGGCTGTCTTACCCAATCTTCTTGTACGGACCTCTAAGACTACTACTGGAAAATGTAACCTCATTCAGTTTGTGTGGAACTTGCGTCTGTCCTCACTTTCAGCAATGATATTTTTTCCCCTGCAAAACCCTCTAACCAGAGGAACAGATTATCACGCTCAAGGGACAATCCAGACTCACAGGACAGCCCTTCTTCTCTCAGCATGCTACCCTATGTGATTTAAAAGGCAATGAGTTTTATTTTCAGATTTTGAAAACACCATAGTTTGAAATAAAGAAAATGTCTCAGTGAGATCGACCTGGCATAGATAGTTGCATACCTTCATGACCACGTCCTCCAGGCTGACAGAAAGTGCTAAGCTACCTACCATAGTCAGGGGAAATAATCTGTGACTGACAACACTCCAGGAGTCTCTCCACCATGCAGATATACACTGATGCGCTGCATCTGCCAACAGTTCTCTTCTTCCTCCCCATAAAGCCAACATCATTAAGGGCAGGATGTTCCCCCATATTGCCTGATTGCTTTCTGCTAACTTCCATCAATGAATCTCTATCACTACGAGTCCTCAGTGGGTTCAGTGCAAAGCGTGTCCTTTCTAGCTTTCACATGGGACTTGGCTGTAGCGATGGAGCCAAATATCTCTCAGTACTGGGAAGCATGTTAAATAACGCTCACTGGAAGTTTTGTTGTGTTCACAGTATTTTCCACAAAGCTCACTTTGTGAACTGCAGAGCAGTATGGGTCCAGAGTGCAATATGGCAAAGGTTAGTTAAGATATCAACGGATTCTTCCCATAAAGGACGGCAGTCAGTCAACCTTGACCCTTAACATCAGTGATCTGCTTCAAAGGCGGCAGCTGGAAGCCTGTCACTGTACGAGAGAGCATGGGCAGAAGTGTGATTCCGAAAAACAGGCAAAAATGCATTCGATCTGTCTTCAGAATTACAGTAATTTTTAACAAGGTAAATTGTGGGATCACGTAAGCGAATGTCTAGGTGGAAGGGAGAGGGAGAGATGATTCTGTTCTCTAGCAAAATTCAGTGTAAGCAACGGAGATTCAAATAGTATAGTGCCTTCTCCAGGTACAACATGCACACAGGGAAACCTGGAATCGACTCCTAATGAAGTATTAAGTCCTGCAGTTGTGTAACTACTTCAGAAGTGATTCAAGAGATTAGATGCATTTCTACATGAAGCACTAGTGAAAAACCTACTATAATATAATACATTATACTACACAGCACTACAACAAAAAACTTCGTACCAAGACAAACTGCAGTGGCACGTGTGACTCTCTGGGCAGATGTGCCACAGTATGTTGTTAGAGGAGGTGATTGCACTCATGTAAAAATTCTTCAGTATGAACATGGCCTTGCACTCAGGTGTCTGGAGAGCTGTTAGGCTGACAAAGCCATATCCATTTCTTCAGACATACAATGAACAAAATCCATACATAAAAATCCTAGGACTGCTAAATTTCCTGAACAGTTAACCGGTTCAGATAAGAGAAATCATCCTTATTGTACGGAAATTCATTTACTTATAAAAGTCAGTCTGTGTCATACAGCAACTTTCAATTCTATGCATTTTTGCTTGCATTTGGAGGGCATTGGCTGAATGGTCCTTGTGGAAGACGGACTTCTATTTATCCATGGATGGTGTACAATCTGGATTGTAATGGAGGAGTAAATGTTCCAAAATGTTTCTTTGATAATTTAAAGACAACATTAGAAAGGATCTTTGACAAAAATGGTTTCGGATGTTCTTTCATTTTTTTCTTTACGTTTCACCAAGATGATGACAGAGATCATACAAGGCCTCCCCAGCAGTTATGCTGGCACAGCGGGGAGAAGAGAGAACCATAGCGCAAGGATATGAAGAGTCACTGAGGGCACAGGAGAGAGGGAAGGTCCTTCCCAAGCCGAGTCCTTTGCCAGAGCCAGATGTGCATATCATGTAAGTACTGTATTGCCCCATTTCTATCTTAGCACTTTATTTACCAGCTCTTGTTTCTCTTGAACTTTTTAATGAGTCAGAGCTATCGATGCAGCTCAGTTGTTACAAACCAAGTGCTCTTACTTACCTAATTGCAAAATTTCATAACCATTTGTTTCCTCTGACATTAAAGAAATTCTTTACATGAGGTTGTCACATTTTACTCCTTTTATGCTACAGTCCCAAACATGGAAGCGCAGACCCCACTCCACCATGACGCAGGTTTGCAGAAAGACACCCCGTTTGTTGACTTGACATGACTCCCAAACGTGATTTCTTGTTCAGCTCCTGCATGCCTGTCCAATCAGTTGGAGATATTGGGGGTATCTACACAAGCAAGGGCCCAAAAATAGAGAGTAAATCAAGATTATTTTGAAAATGTGGGCTATTATGATGGCTTAATAATAAAGTTTTGTTTAAAGACGAAAAGGTTTCCATCCCGTTATCTCTTCTACTAACACTAGGAACTTCAGCTGCAGGTGATCACTGCAAACTTATGCACCTATGCATGTGAATGCGTTATTTGTTTTTTATTAACTACATCATAAAGTACTTAGCTATTATGAATGTATTATCTATATAACACTGTATAATCTTAAATGAAAAATGAACTAGAAACTTGGCCCACTGCCAAAAAAAAGGAACCATTCTTTCAAATAAAACTGAGGAAAAAGGAGCTTGCACAACTGCAACTCCAAGATAATTTTTCTTTACTGTGTGATGTGTTTTCCTTTCGAATGGAAAATCCAGATGAATAAGCACAGAATTAAAATATAGGCAGGCCCAAATTTTAATTTGGCGTGTGGCAGCATTGTGTGTGGCAGCACTTCAAGATTTCCAGTGGATTAATTCATTTCTCTGTATTTTGGAAAGCTGGACAACCAATTATTTTTTCTCTATTACAGCCATGTGAAATAACCCTTAGAACATATTCATCCTGCAGTCTGATGACCTGATCTACCAGGCATAACACAGTGACAGATCCCCTTTTATCTTATGTTCTCCTGTCTCCAGGCCTACATCCCATGTTCTTGTGGTGTAATGGGTTCCTTCCCTTCCTAGGTTACGTTCTTCATGATGTTTGCTACCTCAGGACTACAGCCATCGACAGACCACGGTCATCAAACCATCAACATTTTACTATGGGAAACAGTTCCATTAGGAGACTTTTTCAAGTGAGATCTCTGTTTCTAATCAGGTTTAATTGCAGTTTTGGAAAAAAAGAAATGGTAGGGAAATCCTATCCCTTTTTACGTGTTTTGGGAAGACGATGGGACAGATGCAAGTAGTGACCTCAGGCTTACATAATTACACACTTTGTATACGAAGCAAAAGTTAAATGTGATTCAAATGTACACACAAAAATATGTTGTAATTGTATGAAGGTTACCAGGCAAATTTATTTAGACTGTGTCCTTTAACATTAGCATTTGTTTTTCCGGAAAACTGCTCTTCATCAAAATGCTAACATGGGCAAACTAGAGTTGAACTTTGAAACTGTGGCCAGTCACCAGGAGACTTCCCCTGTGACTTTGGGGAGATAATTTCACCTCTCTGTGCCTGAATCCTCCATTGTCTGGAACAATAAATAAGTAAATAATTAAGAGCAGGAAGAAGGAATAATCTTCTTTCATTTACTGTCCTGCACCTGCCCTGTCTATTTAGATCGCAAGCGCTTCAGGGACAGGATTAAATACCCTGCGCTTTTAACACTGCGAGGAAAATGAAGCCTGATCTAAATGAGGGCTGAGGAGAACTCTTAACACCATCTGGTAAACGTCTTTAAAGCTTTAAGATCTTGCAAACAGGAAAGTAACATTTTCCTCCCTAATTACAAAGGCTACTATGTTAATTGATTGTTGAATGCTCATAAGGAGAGAGAAGGATCCTGTCCAAAGAAGACACAATGCAATGGTCAATGTTCTTCACAACAGGAATCAGCAGGACAAGCAGAGCCCCTTGATCCTGATTTAGGAATGAAGAAACTTTGCTCTGATCCTTCCCTAACCTCTCCTGTACCTTTTCTTCTCCCTTCCCCCTAATTTTCTTAAAGTTCAGCAGTGCACGTTCCCATTTTGATTATACAGGATACATTTTCTTATCCTTATATTTCATTGTGTAGTTATTTACCTCCAGCTCCCATTTCAGATGTAGTTAACCAAAGTCTTGAATTTCTTATAGCAACCTGCTACCTAAAGTGTCATATGGATGGCTTAACTCATTTCTTTTCCTCCAGGGGACACTTTGCAATGTCAAACAATGTAAAGCAAAGTAGGTCGTGGTTAGATAGTCCTTTAAAGCCAGCATGAATCTGTACTGCTGCCCAGAAATGTAGGTTTTACATTTTCCTCACCACTCGTGCTCGCCACCTCTCTCTTGTGCTGGCACCAGTGTTTGTTTGGCTACTTGGTGAGCCAGAGGGAATTAATCCAGTTATTACTAACCTGGCACAATATCTGGCAAAACAAAAAAAAAAATCAATAAAACTTTAAATTTGTCACAACAATAACAAAAAAGGTATCCATAGTCTTAGACGAGAAGGGCTAGGCTCTCTGCCTAGTCACGTTTAACCCAGTGACTTATCTGGGAGGACTCTGGAATCTACTGTTTTCCCTCTTGTGAGAGAGAGTTAATCACATGTGACGAGGAATCTAAAGGTTTTTTTCGCTCCACAGAAACTGTATGTGTACTATTCAGTGTTTTGCCTCTCTTTTCTTCCTTTACAGCCAGAAAGAAGTAATGTTACAGCACAAGGAAAAAATATTCTTTGCTATTCGTTCCTATTTCGCAGAGCGGGAGCGGTTGTGGCACTGCACCCCCTTACATTCCTAGCTCCTGGCAAAGCACCTGTGAGTGACAACCATCCACGCCTTTGTCCCGCCAAGCTTCCTCACAATTAAATTCAACCTAAGTCAGCTGCAGGACAGAAATCCGAGACCACCAACTTGAGCAACAGTGCCTTGAAAGAAGATCGCTTAAAATGCTTTATTGTTGAACAACTTTTTGCGCGCAGCGATTCCTTTGCCCGTTCCTTCTGGCCAAGTCTACGGCCCCGTGAAACAAGAGATAACGCTTCCTCATCTAGTCAGCTAATTCCGCAGGTAAATTCGGAGCCGCTTGTTGAGACCACCGGGCACCATGAGGGCCAGCGGCTCACAGCGCGGAAACCACTGACCTCCTGCCACTGAACCGCTCCCTGCTCAGAGATGCTCAGGCCCAGCCCGGCCCGCTGCTGGGAGCAGCCGTGCAGTCCCGCNAGGGCTCGGTGGGTTGAGCAAAGGGACTGGAAACGAGCCGGGGAAATCCCAGCAGGTTCACTGCTCCCAAACTGGTCTGTGGTTTTATTACCAGTGCCACAGCTCGAAGCAGTTTCGAAAGGACGTGAATACCAAAGAGCCGTTAACGCAGAAGGTATTTTTGCCTGTTGCGGGGAGGCTCTGGAAAATTTGGGGACAGAAATTGGCTGCCAGGATGGCCTCTGCTACTTTTCAGCCTCTTGCTGGGCACCAGTGAATGCAGGGAGGGATGGGAGCCGGAGCCCTGTGACCGAGGAGATGTGGGTGGCGGGAGCCAAGCCAACAAGGGCACCATGCTTGTGTCCTGCCTTATGTAAACCCTTGTCAGCAGCGACTCGCAGCACTTCCATTGGCAGGTTCCCGGCTGTGGCAGGTGACTCCCGTGGTTCAGAGCGTGCGTTTCGATTCCCTCTGGCTTGCTTCAAACCAAATCTTTCTGTCTCTCCTTGCAGAACACCATGGCTACTCTCAAGGAGAAGCTGATTACTCCCATTGCTGCAGAAGCCACAGTCCCAAATAACAAGATAACTGTTGTGGGGGTTGGACAGGTTGGAATGGCCAGTGCTGTCAGCATCCTTGGAAAGGTACGGCTCAAGGACAACGTGCTATTCAAGTTCCTACCCTTGTAATATTCAGCATTGCCTGTTTATTTTAGCAAATGGTGGGAAATTTGGTAGGTTAGTACAGGAATGAATCATTTGCAGTTCGTGTAAGGAAGCAGTGACCTACACTGTTCATGCAAGGCTGACCTTTCCATTCAGTTTCTCTTTCTCACCTTCCCGTCTGTGCTTAGCAATAAATTGCTCATTAGACAGAGTTATTTTGCGGGCTGATGGGATAATGTAATGAGTAATGGCTCTGAAACCCCTGCCAAACTCTTCTTTTTAATTTTCTTATTCTTCCCAAACAAAGCTGGAGTTTGCTTGGGAGAGCTCCACTGGGCCAAGAATGCAGACGGAACAGAAATCCATGTGAAATATGGGATATGAATCAGAACTACCCGTGTTTGCTCTTTATTCTTTTATTAGATAGATACCATAGTAACTGAAAGTACTGCTGTCCCCTTCAGTAGGCTTTATTTTTCATAAGCTCTTATTGCTGGATTCTATGACTTTGTTTCTGGACAGGTTTTAGCTAGTTTTCCAAAAAACTAAGGGGGCTGGACTTAAAGGGTTTTTTTTTGTTTTTTTTGTTTTTTTTTTTTCCTGTTGCTGGTTTCTGTGGGTTGTGTGTGTTTTGGGTTTGGTGGTGTGTTTTTTTTTTTTTTTTTGCAAATCTCATGTCCTTGAGCAAAGTAAGGGCTTATTATGCAATAAGGATCTCTTGCACTTTGTTTTTAGAGAATATTGTGAATTTGCTAAATTTGACTCCTCTCATGATGTTTTTTAAATGACAAATGGTAGCTGCAGATCACTGTGGGGTTTTGTTTTTTGTTTTTTTTTTAAAGAAGACATATGCCCTACCCACTTGCAGAGGCAGATCTTAGGTAGCTCACAGTGAGAAAAAAATTTTGCATGTACTACTAAACGAGCTGTATTTTATTTAGAGATGATCCTTCTGCCTTCATCCTACTTTGACGATGTGTGTGTGTTAAAGTACCGCGGTTTTGACCATTAAAAGGTCTTTTAAGGATTTTGGCTTGCTCATTAATGAGCCTTGTGAACAAAGGAAAACTGACAGTAAGAAAAGGCCACAGTAGAACTAGGTCCTGAAGTGAAAGTAACAAATAGTTTTTAAAACTATAAAGGAGAAATTTAATGGAAAAAAAATAGCAGTTTATTGTGGGGTTTTGCATTAATATTTTTTAAGCAAATGCTTGCCTCTCCTGGTCTGAGCTCATTTGTTTTTGAAGGAGAACTGTAACCTGTAAGGTTGGCAGTGAGGGAGACAGATGAAGTTACCACAAACTTCACTACAATCCAGCATTTGTCTGTTTAATATGTTACTCTGCGCAAGATCAAATTGTGTTTTCAAAAATCTAGACACAAAGTTTTACTATTAATGAATTGTATGCACCAAACCAGAGTAAGAACTGCTTTAAAAATTTTCAAGCTTAGATTATGGCATGATGGAGTTTATTTCAACCAGGCTTCTCTTCTCTCTTAGTGAGCTGCAGTAGAAAACGTTTTTATAACAAAACCCATCTGATTCTTGTCACTGAACTAGAATCATAGAACCACTGAACTAGAATCACAGAATCACTTAGGTTGGAGAAGACCTTTAAGATTATCAAAGCTACCTGTTAACCCAGCACTGCCAAGTCCATCACTAGACCATGTCTCTAAGCACCACTGTCTTTTTAAATACCTCCAGGGGTGGTTACTCAACCACTTCTCTGAGCAGCCTGTTCCAGTACTGAACAACCCTTTTGATGAAGAAATTTTTCCTAATACTCAGTCTAAACCTCTCGTGGTGCTCCTTGAGGCCATTTTCTCCTATCCTTTCTCTTGAGAGAAGAGCCTGACCGCCTCCTTGCTACAGTTATAGAGGGCGATAAGGTCTCCTCTGAGCCTCCTTTTCTCCAGGCTAAACAACCCCAGTTCCCTCAGCCGCTCCTTGTAGGACTTGTGCTCTAGACCCATCACCAGCTTCGTTGCCCTTTGTTGGACACGCTCCAGCACCTCAATGGCCGCCTTGTGGTGAGGGGCCCAAACCTGAACAAAGTACTCAAGGGTGTTCTCACCAGTGCTGACTACAGGGGGACAATCACTTCCCTAGTCCTGCTGGCTACACTATTCCTGATAGGAGCCAGAAGGCTCTTGGCCATCTGGGCACACTGCTGGCTCATATTCAGCTGGCCGTTGACCAGTATGATTTGGCTTTTGACTTGTGCAAGATAGTTGGCTCCTCAAGATGCCATTTTATGCCATGTTTTTTGTTAAACCATAGCATAAAATGTTGTACTTAATTTCCTATACTTTAATGTGTAGATGCAATTGAGTTTTAGATGACTTCTGAACAGTGTAATAATACTAATAATACTAATTTTGGTAATTAATACATTTAATATATATATTTGAATGACACTAAAACTTCCATGCTCGTTATTTTTTAGCTCGCTCTCAGTTAGAGACAAGTCACTGATATTGCCATACTGTTAGAAATGGGAACATGTCCACAGCTGCGGGTCAGCTCTTTTCAGTGGGAGAATTTTAAGCTGTATTTGGTGATTGTGTCGACTTCATTCTTGTGTGTGCTAATAATGAGCTGAGTTATTCTCTAAGCAGCACTGATGCGAATTCATGAAATTAGTGCTTGGAGCTATTCCAGGTACTCTTCTGTTTCAGTAAGAACTGGCTCCTTGAACCTGGTGAATATTGTTTGCAAGGTGTAGACTGAAAGTCCTTTATTGTCAGCCTCCATATGTAAAAATCTATCCATGATAGCGCGTGTGCACCCATTCTTTTTTCAAATACTGATTGCACTAACTTCTTAGTTTTAGTGCCAGTGACTTCCTGTAAGGATTACTCTTTCATGATGTTTAAATAGCTGAGACACTTAATTTTACCCTGTGGACTGTTCTGAGAACAGAACAAGTGTAGATAAAAATTACTGTGGTTTTTCCTTCAAAAGTCGGTCAAATCAACTGTGAAAGGAAGCTATACAGAAAAGCAGTAAGCTCTTAGCTTTGTTTTAAAGTATGAAGTGAAAAACTTAGATGCCTACTGTTATGCACTATTTTTTCTGTGGAGAAGTACATTTATTGCATATTGACAGTGATTTAGTTGATGCTCGTAATATTTCCACGTGAAATAATGAGTGTTACTTTTTCTGTAAAGGAAAAAAGGAGCTTGTGTGCAGTGGTGTTTTCAACAGCATAAAAATGACTTAACTGATTTCAAATGGAGTGTAGATACTTAGGAAAATAGAGTAGTGGTAATTTGGATCTCAGTATAGTTTCTTGAACAACAGATTTTTAAGTATAGAAGAATTTACAAGGGTAGTAAACACTTCTGTCAAAAGACAGGAAAACTTTGCATTAGAGCAGAATTTCTTTTTCCTCCACCTCCATTATTTTCACTGTGTTCTTGTTCTGAAACTATATGACACTATCTCCCAACTTCACCTGGCTGGACAGCGAGCACACATGGCTAAAGCTGCTTCTGTTCTGCAAAAGTAAATATAATGTAGTTGCTCTAGTAGAGAAGGATTAGGTAAAGAATCTATTTTCTCTTCATAGTGTTTTCAGTATTGAGGAAAAGAAGTGTTTCCATTTGAAACTAATTGGTTGAAGGGATGTTTAAGGGAATACTTGGTAATTATGTGGTGTGTTCTGTTAGGTATTTAAATGTTTAAAATAGGCCTGTTTGCTGGCTTGATTGAGAGGGTTTGTTACAGCCCTGAAAGTTGCAACTTTTATCCCAAAATAACTAAATCGTGAGTGCCTTGTTAGCAAAGGGTCAGTTGTACACTTAGACTCCCCAAAGTAGTACGTTTTGTGTAAAGTCTGAATGAGTTTTATGAACCTGTGCTGTAGTAGCCTCTGACTTTCTTACTGTGAGATGGATCAGAACACCAAGGTGGTGCTGTCCTACTGCTTCACCTTTGGAGAAGAGATGCTTTCAGATGTATAACATGTTAATTCAAAATGCAATATAACTCAACTCAACTTGCATTTTAAAGCTACTTTTAACTGCATCATTGACTCCTTCAAATTTTGTCATTTTCAGGATCTCTGTGATGAGCTTGCTCTGGTTGATGTTATGGAAGACAAACTGAAAGGAGAAATGATGGATCTGCAGCACGGCAGCTTGTTCCTTCGTACTCATAAGATTGTGGCAGACAAAGGTGAACTGTGGTTTCTTTAATACTGATGTTCTGTGAATTTTCTTAATAGTGGAGCATTAGTTGTGTAATCCTAAAGAACTCTTTAAAGATTTGGAATTGAAAGGTTAAAGTATATTATTTGGGGTGAAGGTTAAGAGGAAGACCATGGCAATGGGAGTGGCTCCTAATCTGGGCTTTCTCTTACATCTCTCATGGTCACTTTACAGTTTTGGGCTTGTTGAGTAAGGTTGATTTTAATGAAACTCTAGTGTCTCTTTGATGTAGAAGAAATAGTATTTCATGGATAGTGGAAATGAAATTCAGAGAGGTTGAATATACTCTCAAGACCCACATGTTGATATTATTCTCCCAAGTAGCTGGGCTTATATTGCACCAGGGGAGGTTTAGATTGGATCTTATGAAAAATTTCTATACTGAAAGAGTGGTGAGGCATTGGCACAGACTGCCCAGGGAGGCGGTGGAGTCACCATCCCTGGAGGTGGTCAAAAAATGGGTAGATGCGGCACTTCAGGACGTGGTTTTAGTGGGTTGACAGTTGGACTTGCTGATCTTAGAGGTCTTTTCCAACCTTAATGATTATACGAGTCTATGATTCTCTCAGGACAATGTTAAGCGATGGTGCCGGCTTTCAATATTGACGTCTTGCGTCTTTTGGGTTTGAATGTATGCACAGTGGAGAAGCTACCTATGGTACCTGTATGAACACAATCCTATTGAAATCAGTGGTAAGTCTGTTTAACACATTCTGTGTCTTCTCCCCCATGCCCTGTTATAGACTATGCTGTCACAGCCAACTCCAAGATTGTGGTAATAACTGCAGGAGTTCGTCAGCAAGAGGGCGAGAGTCGGCTCAACCTGGTTCAGAGGAATGTGAATGTCTTCAAATTCATTGTTCCTCAGATCGTCAAATATAGCCCCAACTGCATCATCCTGGTGGTTTCCAACCCAGGTAAGACAATCTTTTCCTCGAATATGTACAAGTTCTATTTGTCAGAGAACTAGTGTTTTATTTTATCAGTCTTCTTAAATACAAATTGAGTGCTGAAAATTAATAGCTTTCTGTGGACATCTTGGTGCCATGCAGTTGGTAACAGAATACAAACAAACATGTTGTACTTTGCAATGCTCTCTTTATTCAGAATTTTTCATGGTGTCCGTATTTTCAAAGCGTGCCTCATGGTAAGTACTTCAGTTCTTTACATACTTTGGCTTAAGCAGTAGGTAGTTTAAAATTTTCATCTCTGAGTTTTCATCTGTTGCTCGATTCAACATCAGAGTGAAGCCATTACTACAGAACCCTGGCCATGATGTGACACTGCTTTTAGAGGTACTCGGCAGAGTCAAAACCGTGTATGTGAAGCTAAAAAAAAATCTCAGCCGGTGGTTGAGTAATTAACTAGTGTACAAGTAGTGCTGCTGCGTACTAGTGTACTAAGCAAGTGGCTACTGTGCAAGTACAAATAACTTACAGCAATTTTAAATGCTTATCTTTGACTCAGTTTGACTTTTAGATCAAATTGTGCTTGTTCTAGCAAGGCTGACTTTAAACAATAGACTTCTTTCCAGCAGAGCAGCTGCAGGAGGAGAACTTCATGTTGCTTTTCCAGAATTATTTTTATAGTGCTTTGTTTCTCAAAATGTGTATGGAGTTTTGTCCTCTAGTCTTACAGTGAACATTATTGTGAGCTCATTAGAAGGGTCTTTAGGTGTGGGTGGGTGGATTAGTGCGTCTGTTTTGATGTGTGACGTTGATGTCCTTCCCAGTATAACTTCCTCAGATCTGTCTGTGCTCTAGCTCAGGTAGCGCTGTCTGCTGCCTGTCCTGTGGAAAGCCCTTCCATAGGCTAATGATGAGATGGCAAAGCGTAGCTCAAAGTCTGGATGCCATGTCTCAGCACCTGACTGGAAAGCCAGACTTGTCTGGAGCAACTGTAGCTGTTTGATAGGGAGGTGGTCCCTAGGCTGTACTGTGATCCTGGCAGGGACTGCCCCAACTTGAAGCTGTAGGGAATCTATGCCTGATGAGCGTGCCACTCGTTAACAGCAAGGTGTGAACCGGACTGAGATGATACCCTTCTGGTGCCTGAGCAGAACAAATAATATAGTGCAGATCTATATACACAAATATATTCCTTCCTGAGATCTGGCTGGCTTCTCTGAGTCTTGGAGCTGTAATTTATTATCACAGCTTGTTTATTATTGTTGTTTTGAGCTGTGGGTTACAGGATTTTTGTTCTGGTTGGTTTGGGTTTTTTTTTCCTAAAACTATTTTTAGAGCCACATGTGGCCAATGCATATTGCTCATCTGGCTTTTCGTGTTACAAAGGTAATTAGTGCAGAAACTGCTTACACATGAATCCGTTCAAGAAACTAAGCTGAAGTAGCTACCAACTAGAAATGAAGTATGTGAATCTCGAACACGTTTCACAGTAAATTGNGGTTTTTTTTTCCTAAAACTGTATTGTTAGAGCCACATGTGGCTAATACATATTGCTCATCTGGCTTTTCATGTTACAAAGGTAATTAGTGCAGAAACTGCTTACACATGAATCCGTTCAAGAAACTAAGCTGAAGTAGCTACCAACTAGAAATGAAGTATGTGAATCTCGAACACGTTTCACAGTAAATTGTTTTACCTCTTACTGTGAAGTGGAAGGTGACATTACTTCAGGAAATTCCTTGAATGCTTTAACCACATGAGTTCAGTCCCAATTCAGGATGCCGTAGGGGTTTAGCTGTGACAAAAAAGTGCCTGGCACTTTAGTTGGTAGGATGCTGATCTACAAACACCTTCCTCAGTTTTCCTTGAACAGTAGCTTAGTGGGTCCTAAATTGCAAGCAGTTAATAATTAAATTTATTTAATAATTAAAATTTCCATTTTAATCCCTGAATAGTCAGACCTAAAATACTGACCAATGAGCAGAACTGTGGTTTAAGTCCTCCTAATTGCCCCGCTACTACTTCCAGTGAAGTAATTTTTGGAGGATTCTTGGTATATATGAATGGTTTAATTTACTGTGCATGTTTTTCTTTTCAGTGGATATCTTAACCTATGTCACATGGAAGCTGAGTGGCCTGCCAAAACACCGTGTGATTGGAAGTGGCTGCAATCTAGACACAGCTAGATTTCGCTATCTGATGTCTGAGAGACTTGGCATCCACCCAACCAGCTGCCATGGCTGGATCTTGGGAGAACATGGTGATTCTAGTGGTAAGGAGCAGTTCTGACCTCCTTGGGGATAAGCAATATATTGTTAGAGGTTGAGGCCTAAGGGGTGTTACAAAAATTCTGAAAACAGATGAAGCTGAGCTCCAGTTGCTTTCACTTTGCTGTATTTTTATGAAGATTAGGGTTGAGACAAGTCCAGGAAATGTAGCTACACATTTTTAACAAAAGGGATTGTGGCTGTAACACTAAGCCCTGAACTGAAGAGGATAACTTTCTTTGTTAAAACTGTATCCTAAAGGCTACAGCTTACTACTTCTGTTTATCCTCAGTTTTTGGGATATCATAATCTGCAGCACAGTTCTCCTCTGAAAGCAACATTAGTTCTTTTTAGCTCAATGGCAGACCTTGTTACTAGTAGTAGAAAAAGCTGGCAATCCAGATTCAGGCTAACAATTATCCCTTACCTTATTTTGTGACTTTTCTCAATGCTATTTGAAAGAGAAGATGGTTTTAAAACCTCATGAAATCCAAGAAGCTTACTTGTCTTAATTCAGTTTATGTATTTTAGGTCTGAAATAATGCAGCAAGAGCACCTATGTAGATGGGTACTGCTTTCTGTTTTAGGGCAGTGTATTTCTAAGGGAACGACTTCTTCAGTGTCCCATTGCTTTTGATCAAAGTACAGTGTCTGATCAAAACCAGTGTTTACTGAAGCCAGCCTTACACTGTCATGAAAGGAGAGCTTGGCTGTGTGTACGCAGAGCTCATCTTGCTTCAGTGTTGCAGCTGCTTTTGAAGTAACTAAGAATTCCTAGGAACAGGGAATGAGTTTGCCTGTAAGCTTCCAATATGGAGAAAGATGTGCGAATTTCTCTCTTGATATTCCAAGCTTGCATATTGCTACCCTGGTTGTTATTCAGGGAAATAAGAGTAGAATTCGTGAAGACTAAATCTAATACTGATTAATGGGACTGCAAACCTATACTTGCTGCAGTTTTGGAGTAAAATTAGTTTTAAAAGGCTGAACAGCTAAGATGTGTCATTTTACTGGAATTTGAGGTTTCTGACTTCAAAAGTAGCCGTCTAAGGCTTCCACGGACTGAATGTTCTGTTCATGTGTTGCAATTGACTTGTTAAAAGTGTCGGTACAAAACTAGTCTCCTATTTGACTCCAAGTTCTCAGAATTGAATGTGGTTAAATGAAAATTTAAAAGCTGCCTCAAAACATTGTTGTCCTGGCTACTACTTTGTTTCCAGTTATCTTAGATAGAAACTCCCCCTCTGCTTTTCCTAAGTGCTATTGAAACTTACATCCCCTCTCTCTTACAGTGGCCGTTTGGAGTGGAGTTAATGTGGCAGGTGTTTCTCTCCAGGAGCTGAATCCCGCCATGGGAACTGACAAAGATAGTGAGAACTGGAAGGAAGTCCACAAGCAGGTGGTTGAAAGGTACAATGACTTGAGGCATAAGGTGGATATATGTGATGCTGAAAATAGCTAGTCTGCACACTGCCTCCTTCTCGCTGCCTCTTCATTCTGCTGCAGCTTTCATGTCCTTTTGTTTAGAAGGTTGCACCAGTAAGTGGAACTACTGGTTTAAACACAGAAATGCAGGATTTCAGTTGGTAAGCCTTATTATCCTGCTGTGAGACAAGCTATTGCATAACATATCCACTTCAGTACCGCAGCGCTTTAAGCTGCGCACGCTTGTTTTCTCACAAGTAGCTTCTTAAGTGGTTACCTTTGTTCGAAGGTCACAAGACTCTAAGGAAAGGTAGTATGTTTCTGTGAGCCGAGTAGTGGAGCTGGGAGAACTTGTGCATTGCTTTAGGGAAATCTCTCTGGAGGTAACTACGTGTTGCTAAATCACTTGTCTCCCTTGTGTGGTAACTGTACTGCTTTAAACTGTGTGCAGATGTTGGTTATAAAAAAAACAACTAGGGTGTGTGTAGGTAGTGAATGGCTTTAATTCTAAATGCTTACCTATGCCAAATGCACGCTATGATTATGCTACTGGCTTGAACAGAGAACTTGAGTACAAGAAGACACCTACAACTGAACACTAAGAACTGTTCAAAGATGGAAACTGATCACTATATATAATCTTTCAGCTAATCCTGTGAGAACAGGAATTCATTTTATATATATATATAAAAATATATATATAATGAGTATATAAATATAATGAATATATATAAAATGAATTCCCATATATAGATATATGGGTTAAAGTAGACTTTATCCTCTAATGCTGAAATGCATAACTCTTACTTTGACTGTAATTCCAAAATGTACAAAACGTGCATCACAGGAGTTTCAGATCTTTTTAAAGTGGGAAATGTTCACAGTGTCTTGAAGACATCTTAATGCAACTGTATTTCAATATTTCCTTAGTGCCTATGAGGTAATCAAACTTAAAGGATACACGAACTGGGCTATTGGCTTCAGCGTTGCAGACCTCTGCGAGTCCATTCTGAAGAACTTGTGCCGTGTTCATTCAGTCTCAACACTGGTAAAGGTAAGAAGTGGTGGCTAATTGGATGCTCCAGTTCACGTTGTGGAGAAGCTAAAGTCTCATTTAGCAAGGTGCCAAACAAGAGAAGTTTTGTAAAATACTGCTTTAAATTTAAAGTGGGAGCTTATTATTGCATTTTTTTTCTAGTCTGACCTCTTAACCTACCCTACTCAGAAGTATGAGTACAGAGAACTTTGTTTCAGCTTCAGTTGTCCTACCCTTGTGTAATGTTTACCGTGCAGATTCATCGAATCATACTCATTAGAATCATAGAATCAGATTCATTAAAAGAAAGTTACAGTGCAAAAATGGAAAACTTTATGTAGGCTCAGCTGCGATTCCATAAATCACTGCCTGGCAAAGGTGCTAGGAGAGAGACCTGTGTCCTTTTATAGCTGGTGTTACAGGCTGCATCTAGTCTGTACCAGCTGTATAACCTCTGGTGCAGCAAGGACTCTGAGCACACTGAACTTACTGCTCCCTCTCTCGTAGGAAAAAAAGACCTGCCCTAATCTGTCTTTGAACTGTGTCAACTACTTGCTGGTTATAAACAAGTGAGAGAGTTGGCAGTGGGGCTTCTGTATGTCAGTATTGCCAATCACTTGGTATAAAACAGTTGTGTGCTTTTTATTTTCTCAAATACGTTGTGACTGAAAATTTTTTTCAGGTTGCAAAATTATAGTCTTGAGCTGTGCTCTCTGAAGGTTTCCTGCTATATAAACTAAAAGCAGATCGGGGAGGATGGGTTCATGTATCGAGTGATCTCTTGTTTGTGGCAGGGCATGTACGGCATTGAGAATGATGTCTTCTTGAGTCTTCCTGCTGTCCTAAGTGCCTCTGGATTGACAAGTGTCATCAACCAAAAGCTGAAGGATGATGAGGTGACTCAGCTGAAGAAGAGTGCCGATACATTGTGGAGCATCCAGAAAGATCTCAAAGATCTGTAACTCATGAATGTTAGATGCCAGTAATAATAAAACAGCATGTTGTGTTCAACTGTGAGCTCCACTTACTCTCTGTTTATGGTTAACATTTAATGCTCTTCCAGACTGAGTTTTGTCCACAGTAGCTAAACTTACGCTTGCTGTAACGCACAAACCTTATGAACAAATAAAGCAACTTTCAGGCCTGTTTTGTTGTCCTAGTGACTTATTTTCAGTATTTAAATTACTGAGTTTACCCTAGCATTCTCCTGCTGTTTGCCAGAGACTGCATGGAAGTGCAGACACGCTTGTCCTTTTAAAAGGTTAAGAAACAATGTAGTAATCGCCTATGGTAGAATTTCACTAATGCAACCTTACTGAAAGCCTTTTTTTGTATGATTTAGTTTCAATCCAGATGCTGACTAAATGTAATTCATTCCCAGACTTGTTTCTGTTACAGTACTTCATACTTTTTACAGATTAGTAGAGGAAATGAAATGGGGATCTATCTCTGGGCCACCTGCCAAAAATAGGCTAACATCAAGTTTCTGTATGCTGCTGGCCTAGAAAAGGGGTTTTGTAGATCCTTCTCTCTTCTGACTTCAATTCTGAATTTCAGCATTGTTTCACAAGTGCTTATATACTTGGAGTGGGGGAAACAGATTTTTATTTTTTTTTAAATACCCAAGTTTTATTTATTAATCACTTAAAGTTATGGAATACATATTCACCATAAAATAACCACTACTTGTTTGGCATACCTAGAACAGATTAACCTAAACGTCCAGGGGGCCAACGGTATCCAATCCATCTATCTTATACCATAATTCAGGGGCCTGAAGGTCTTGTTTTATGACAAAGGGTCTGAGACTTAAGATGGAGCAATTTAAAGGTCTTTTCTAGCTTCATTAAACCACCTTGAGTAGTGGACTAAAAAACTTCCACAAGCAAGCAGCTTAGTTTTCTTATAGCACCTTTTAAAAGAAAAGATCATGCAGGTCCTGTCATACTACAAGCTATACCTGTTATCCTGTGCATTAGGAAGTATTGTGTAGTTGTGAAATACCATGCATGGGATGCTGGCAACAGCATTATTTATGAAAGGTACCCCAGGGAGACCTTAGGAGATCTTTATTCTCAGTTGCAGGCTAAGTGCCAGACTTCTTTAGTGATAGGGAGGGAAAAATTATAGTCTCTGCTTTCATAACTCATTGTAGATGGAGATCTTGCTGGAAGGCTTTCCACACCTGGATAGGTTAGCGGAAGTTCCTGCTGAGTTCATCACTGGCTGTCATGAGGTAAACATCTTAGGTTGCTGCTGTTTGCAGGACATGTTCATTAGCAGTTTTCACCTGAGTGCCTTTAGCTGTCTAGCTTGTGTGGTTCTTACTTTACACTGTTCTCAGTTAATGAAATAATTCACAGCTGTGCTGTGGGACGCTTTAGCATTCCTGAGACTGTGTGTGAAGAGGTGCTAGTTGTCTTGCGAGGACAGCGAGTGGGCCCTTTTCTGATTTAGAGATTGCTTGGCTACAGTAAACCTAGGTTTTGTCCTTGATGGTGTCGATGTGCATTCCTCACCCCTCACAGGGTAGGGTCATTCCCTGTTCTGTGGTTAGCAAAGTGAGACCCAAAGTAGCTTGGGACATCTTGAAAGGAACACGGTACTCAGTGCTTGAGCTGGGAAGCTACTGTCACCTAGTGGCTGTCAACTGTTCCTTCAATCCTTTGAGTCCAGGAAGGGTTTGTGGTTGGTTTGTTTGTTTTGTTTTTTTTTTGTTATCATGAAACTCAACATACTGCAACACCCGTGCCTAGATAGTAAGCAACCACAGAGATAATGACAGTTCCTACTACAAAAAAAAAGTGAACTGTTAAAAAATGTGGGTACAGATGATCCATGGAACTGAAGGAATAAGGAAAGATCATTGGTTTCTGTGATGAGCACTTTGCTTAGTATGTGTAGCAGCCTCACTGTTCCAACTTCTGCTTTTCAGGAGATGAAATCATGAAAGGAGATTCTAGAAATTTAAACAGCAATGAAGTGGCTTTGTGGGTGTTACAGGGGGTTGGTTGAAAATCATTAAACAGAAATAAGTATTTCAGACTAGGGAATTTTGTGGGTTTTTTTTAAATAGGCTCTTCAGAATATTTTTTGCATTCACTGATGTAAACTTCAGTGCACGTCCATTAACTACAGTATAATTTTTTTTTTAGTCTTATCACAGTCTTATATCTTAACTTCATTGCAATCTGATGGCTGTAGAGTAGCTTCCCTGTGTATGTTAACACAACACAAGCCTCTTGCTTTCTGTTACTTGGAGTCTATCTATACTATAGTCTACTATCAACCATATAAATTTATTAATAACTCTATTGCTGTAGTACTTTATCTCTCAAAGATGCCGGTGGGGTGTTTTCTGAACATAATGCTCATGTTTATCTTGTAAATGCTTTGTTTGTACAGCCCATTGATACATGAACTTTGTTCTTCTATCCTATGAAAGGTAATAGAGATTTGTAACCACATTCCTATGTGTCAAGAGGTACCTTTGTCACTCCTTGGTTTAACAGAAAATGTGGTGCTGTTGGACAGAGTAGTATAACTGGTGAGAAGTAGCGCAGCAGAACGCGTGAGATAGCGCTGAGGACAACTTGCTTGACTCATTAGGTAAGTCCAGTAATGTTATTTTTATTGCTGTAAAGCCCTAGATCCCCTTGCATTTGCAGGTCTCTAGGTACAGGCTACAGAACAGAAAGTTTGACTACCTTGCAAATGTCAGACAAGACATTTGAGGTAGAGTGCACCCTCAGTAAGTCTGGAGACGACACCAGGCTGGGTGAGAGCGTTGATCTGCTTGAAGGTAGGGAAGCCCTACAGAGGGACTTGGACAGACTTGATCAATGGGCTGAGCAAATTGTATGAGTTTCCACAAGGCCAAGTGCCCGGTCCTGCAGTTGGGCCACAATATCCCCAGGCAACGCTACAGGCTGGGGGAGGAGTGGCTAGAGAGCTGCCAGGCAGAAAGGGACATTGGGGTGCTGATCAACAAGTGGCTGAATATGAGCTAGCAGAGTGCCCAGGTGGCCAAGAAGGCCAACGGCATCCTGGTCTGTATTAGGAATAGCGTTGCAAGCAGGTCTAGGGAAGGGATCATCCCCCTGTACTCGGCATTGGTGAGACCCCATCTTGAGTACTGTGTTCAGTTTGGGGCACCTCAATACAAGAAAGACATCGAGGTGCTGGAGTGGGTGCAGAGGAGAGCAACTGGGCTGCTGAAAGGCCTAGAGAACAAGTCTTATGAAGAGTGGCTGAGGGAACTGGGGCTGTTTAGTCTAAAGAAGAGGAGGCTGAGGGGAGACCTTATTGCTCTCTATAACTATCTGAAAGGACACTGTAGAGAGGCAGGTGCTGGTCTCTTCTCACAAGTAAGTAATGATAGGACAAGAGGGAACAGCCTAAAGCCGTTTAGGCTGGACCTTAGAAAAAATTTTTTCTCTGAGAGGGTTGTCAAGCATTGGAACAGGCTGCCCAGGGAGATGGTTGAGTCACCATTCCTGGATGTGTTTAAAAGTCATATAGATGAGATGCCTGGGGATTTGGTTTAGGGGTGATAAAGATAAGAGTAGGGTTAAAGGTTGGACCTGATAATCTTATAGGTCTTTTCCAACCTAGATGATTCTATGATTCTAAGAGACAGGCCGGTACTGACAGACAACAGAGATGGGAGGGATTCTAGTGGCACAGCTGTGCCAGGGGACCAAAACTCAGTCCTCTGAGTTACGTGCAGCCTCAGATATATGCTATTACCACTGTATTTGTATCATGACTTCCCAAAGAAATGTATTTGAAGGAGAGAGAGTTTTCCACCTGCCCATCCAGAACTTGGAGATAAATGAGTAACATCCTTTGCTTCACTATCAGACTGCGTAGCAACTCTCTGCAAGCTCGGTGAAACAGCGGTGCTGTTAGCGGGCGGTAATCAGCCCTTACCCAAGCAAGAGGTGGGCTTGCTCTAAGCTCAGACGCATTGTTAAGTCAGCTGTGTTTTTTGTAGTCAAATATAAAAACAGGGTGGGGAATTGAAGGCAGGTTTAGACAGTGAAATAATGTTAAAAAGAACATGTAGGTGTAGAGCGATGGAAATATTTTATAAATGCATTTTGCTAGACTAGTAGTGCTTATGTGACTTTGAAACCAGCTTAGAGCTTTTTAAGTAGGCAACCTGTGTCTAAAGTTGCTCACAGAGCTCCTGTTACGACTGTTCATGCACTTTGTGTCAGCATTGTGCTGCAAATAAATTCTGTTTTCCCCTATTTACTGATATAAATCATAGAATCATAGAATGTTAGGGGTTGGAAGGGACCTCTAGAGATCTAGTCCAACCCCCCTGCCAGAGCAGGATCACCTAGGGCAGGCCACACAGGAACGTGTCCAGGCGGATTTTGAAAGCCTCCAGAGAAGGAGACTCCACCACCTCTCTGGGCAGCCTGTTCCAGGGCTCCGTCACCCTCACAGTAAAGAAGTTTCTTCTCATGTTGAGGTGGAACCTCCTATGTTCTAGTTTATACCCATTATTTCTTGTCCTATTACTGGGCATCACAGAAAAGAGATTGGCCAGTTCCCCTTGACACCTGCCCCTTAGATGTTTATTATAGACATTAATAAGATCCCCAATCAGCCTTCTCTTCTTCAGACTAAATAGTCTCAGTTCTCTCAGGTTTTCCTCATAGGAGAATCAGAACAATTATGCCACAAATTCTCAGTGGCATGTAGATGCTGAACTCTTACTGATGTCAGCATGACCAGGAACCCCAAAACATTGAAGAATCAGATCCTTATAGTGTGATTTGTAGTGACATAACACCATAGCATAATGGCCTGTCAGGGCAATGCCTAATTTTAGGCCTTTCTTTCTTCTATGAAGTTCTCCTCTAATGCGTGTCTGTGAATCCAACCTTACGTAAGTTAAAACTTTCAACGTTTTTCAGAGACTAGGGCAGTCAGTGTCTTTCTAAAATCGACACCAGTCACTGTGATGTGCTACACTGTTATAAACCGTTCCTGAGATACCATTGTTATGTGAGGAGTTACTCTCTGCAAGCAAATGAGTTCTGCAAATAATTAGACTGGTCTGCTGCAGAGGTTGGCCTTAGGAGGGCTGGGTTTGCTCAGTGTCTGAAATGAATAATTTACCTGCAAACATAAGCAACAATGCACTGTCTGGCCCAGGCCGTGGCTACACAAAGATTTCTGAGTAAGTATTTTCTCCCTTATGCTCTCCTCTTTAATAGCTCTTCAAGGTTATTTAGACTGTTTACATGTTCAATATCTGAGGTAAAAAAATGCAGAAGATTTGTCAAAATAGCATGAAGGTGGATTCCTACCAGCATTGGTTTCTGGAAGGGAATATTCATAATTCTTGCTCTGTGAAATGTGCTAAATGAAAACACAAAAGGATGAAAAGAGACGTTTTGCTTGAGATAAAGTTTTCTCTGTGCTGCTAATTCTGTATTTCAGACAATAAGACAGAAATGAAATCATTTCCAAAGTCTGTTCATTTAGTAGTGTCCACCAGTAGTAGATACTGGAATACTGTGCCAGTATCAGTAGGAATCGGGAATGATTACCATGCCTAAGAATCCCATCAAACTCATTTTCCTACCCACGTATGACAGTAGAGCAGTCCCTGATACTCAGACTGAAAATTAGTCTGAGAGTATTGATTTACCTTTGCTTCATTTTACTGACTTTGCTTTCTCCACAGCAAATTGTTGTGCAGCAGAAGGAAATAAGTGTATTTATTTTTACAGGTTACAGCCGTATCAGACATCACACAGAAAATCTGTTTCTCAGAAATTGTGACTGTGCATTTATTTCCCAAAAGATCTCGCAGGGTTGTTGTTTTTTTTTTCAGTCTCTAATGTCCAATGCCTGGCTGGAAATAGAGAACGGAAGACTGCTTTCTTGGAGAACATGGGCTGTCTGTCCATCCTTTGTGATGATGCAAAATTCGGGGCTTCCAAACCCCCCAGCTTTCTAACACTCCTCACTGAGGTGGGAGGCTAGGTGCGGCAAGGCAAGGATTCCGAGATAAAAACCCAATAAAAACGAAGTTGTTATTAAGCAGGCATTCTTTATCACATCTCTGGACAGCACTGGGGATCGCTCCACCATGAGTGCTCCACCAAGTTAGCAAACCATACCAACTGATATACAGAAAAACATACATGTTCATCAGATTTCCTGGAAAAGGCCATCTTATGCTAATGAGTTCCCGGAATTCATTTACATAGTCCGAGTATGCGTAGTAAAATTAGAGTTAGGGTCTTTTCCCCCTCCGGTGTCGTGCATCGTCTTCCTCACAGTGTCCGCTAGTTGAACTTTGGGTTTCTTTTACCCATACATGGTCATGGAGTTAGCTTATCCAGCCTTCGGCCTTGGGGTGCTTTAAGATGGTTTGTTTAAATTTGTTCCCAGGTATTTATCTGAACACTGGTGTCTTCCTCTGAGCTTATCTTGATGACTTGAGTCCCCGTTATCAGTGGTCCTCAGGAAGCTTGATGAACCATCCCAAGACCGATTTGATCCTTGCTAGGCAGGAAGTTGCGTGTTTTGTGCAAGTGAGGTTTAAGAAAGGAATACAAGTAAGGGCTAGTAAGGGAATATAAGTAAGGAATATCAATCCTTTCAGTGAAGAGATCACTTCAGGTATCTGCGGTGAGGTGACTTGAAAATGGGAACATTCCCAAATCCCTCCTCACATAGGAAAATGGCATATATAATTTGTTGCGTTGCTTTTTTGCATTTAACAGTTCTGTCCTTCAGAGGGATATTTGGTCATTGCGGCATTTATTTTAAACTTTAAATAGGACGGTAGCATTCTGATGCTTATCCAGGTTGCAGGATCCAGCTTAGTGGCCAAGCTACCCTGGCATCTTCTTCCAAAGCCAAGTCCAAAAGGATTAAGATTAAATTTGCCCTTGGAAACTGGTATCTGCAGGATGGCCAACTCTCATTCTCACTCTCCTGGATGAAGCAACAGAGGCCACAACGTTCTGCAGAGCTGGGAACATCAGCCTCTTGGACCACGTGGTGTGAATGTCTTGTTTCGTATGTCCTGGAAGTCCAGGCACTCCATGCCTGTTTGGGAGAAAACATGTATCTGTGATTCTGTGATATACCAGATGTCACAGAGAAAAATCCATTGTGTCACATCACTCCTCAAAACTTAAAATGCTTCATAGCCTTTTCTCCCTACTGGCCTTTTCACTGGGTTGCTGTACAACCATCTCCTGAGCGGAACAATTCTCCACCCATGTGAGATCTGGAGCATTTTTTGGACTTGCACAAAGCAGGAGTGATGGCCTTGCTTCACAGCTGGAATGAGCTGAACCTGCTGAGTTCGGGCAGGCAGTTGGGGCAGGCAGTTAGGGCTCCTTAGAGCTTTTCTGAACAATTCCCTGATCTTTCCTAAACACTGCAGTGACCCTGCATGACCAATGTGCTCGAAAAATGAGCTATTCTCTCTGCAAACAGCTTCGTTTTCCAACAGCTTTCTGGTATGCTGCTAACAATGCTGGTGAACCCTCAGCTGGCCGCTCAGGCAGCCTCACTTCTCACGACATTTGGACAGCAAAGCTAGCAGCTCAGGAAAGCCCACAAATTAAACAGGTACATGGCAGGAAAAAGGAACAGTCTGATTGACAGGGTCTGATTGCCCAACAGCTAAGGACCTTTTGATCAGGCCTAAAGATGGCACCCATTGAAAAGAGAGCGGTCAGCAACGCCACTAGGAGTTCATATGCTGTTCTGAAGCACGAAATCCTTCTGCTTTCAAAGATATTCTGTGGTGGTAAGAAATTAAAATTGTTTATCTATTTGTCATGCCATGCAACTGCTCTTATCCTCTCATCAGTAATTACGGTTTTGAACAGGCAGTTTTCTTAAACTAAATTATTCCTTTCGTGGCAGCCTAAATGCCATGAAGATCTGGATTAGGTTTTTTAATTAGTGTTTTAACAGATATATACAAAATATTTGATAGTGCTGATATAAACTGATATCTATTAGTCTGTGGCTTTAAGGGACTTACAACCATATACAATTATCCTTAGTATGTTTGGGATTCAGGACTGAGGAGGTTTCTACCAGTATGGGAGTATCCTCAGCCAGGAATTTCTCAACAACCATTTACCCTAGAATGCAGGGGTCTGAGGCTGAGTTTGAGGCTTATGTTTTCTACCGAGGTTAGAGTGCTTAATCATACATGATTTTCTAGCCTACAGTATTAGGAATGTAAGACAAACACGATCCATCAAAACTAATTGATGGGAGGAGTGTACATTCCCACCAACAGATTTTTCCAGAGCTCCCTTCGGTAAGTAATTTACCATGGGTGCTGAATGAAGCAAAATCAGAACTGTCTCTGAATTAGGGAGACAGAAAAGGGGACCTAAGCTAATAGACGTGTCCCCACCTCCCCAGAAGAGGTCCTAATTTTATCAGCCACTGGGACCCGGATGTAAATCTTGCAAAATTATTTTTTCCAGACACTTCTACAACAGATCAGGGTTTGATCATACTCGATGCCAAATGCTTTAAGACAATTAAAAACCCTCAACATCTCAAGCTCTCTTATGTGTACCTGTACACTCTTTCTGGTTTCTTAAATCTTAAGGCCAGCAGAGCTGAGATTGCTGATCACAAAGGCTCCTTAAAAAAGGAAAAGGATGCTGGTGAACAATGCAGACACATCACTCAGGCAGGTTTGCTTTATTATTTTAATTTTCACTACCACTTTGGGATTTACAATGAGGTTTACTAGATTCCGAAGCAAAAAATAGTAAGACTTTACTCCTCTTTAGAAGGGTTAAAAACAAGAGCAGCTGACATCTTACTGTGATTGTATAACATAAAAATAATAATAAAAAAAAGAACAAAATAGAAAAAAAAAAAAAGATATTTCTACCTTAAAACTCTGGTAAATATTTTTCTTTAAGTAAAATTCTGAGTTTTTTTTTTCTAAAATATTTCTAGGGGCGTTCACCAGTACACCTAAACTGCAAAGGTAATAACAGGCTTTCCAGCGGGGTCAGAGACACCTGCGTCACATGGAGCGAAGGAAGTTAGGTAACTAAAACCAGGAAATACCACAATGAAATTCAGAAGGAGAAAAGAAAGAAAGGAATAAAAACCTGAGGTAAAGAGAAAAAAAAAACAAAAAGGGAAATATAATGTTATCATACTGCTTTTTTTTAAGTTAAGAGCACCCTTAATAAACAAAGGTCTGTAATGTGTCCCTTTAGAAAAGTGGATATTGCTTGCAGGGTTACAAAATCAAGCTGAGCCTCTATCTCTCAGTTCCTTAGGTTTCCTCACAAGGGCTGCTTTTGCTTTGGCAGCCCACATGGCTGGGTACGAAGGGTTCATTTTATTAAGTATCCCAGCTTAGCTCTTTTCCTCTCTTCCCTACATCTCCCAGCCTGAGGCACGGGCTTTTCTTCCAGGTGGACATCACCTGATTGTGTTGTGATTCTGTTTCCACGGGCTTCATAAAGCTAAGGTTTGTCATGAACCAGGATTTAGTGAGAGGGATAAAATAGCCTTTCGGTCAAAGAAAACAAAACAATAAACAGTGGAGAATTCACGTTAATATCACCACTGCCACCTACTGCTCTACTTCTAAAGTACAGCGTGTGTACATCAGGAGTAGCTACAAACCATCGTAGCTTCCTCCTGTGAACTTTAACTTAATGCCTACGAACATTTTTAACACCTATGTCTTGGTTTGTTTTGTTTTGGTTTTTTTTTCCCCTCTTACAGGTAAAGTAGGCAAATCTTGAAACCGCACTTGTGACAAAGTAGTAAATTTTGCTTCAGCTAAGGCGGATGTGAAGAATGTGAGCTCTCAGTACTCAAAAGGGGGGGAACTGAGACAGAATGTGGGCGGCCAGGTAAAGGGACCTTGGACAGGGTAGTAACTCATACACTCCTTTCTGGAGCAAAGAAGTAAAGAAGAAAGACAAGTTGCAGGTGCTACGAAGATGACAGAGCATGCGCAGGAATCAGAGGTCGAAAGTTTAACAAGGAGGAAGACTACTAGCCTTCATCTCAAGACCCCCGAGAAGACCCTCTAGGTGATAACGCGCAGACTCGAAAAGGAAGAGGAGAATGTAAATGAAGTTCCAGAAATCTATAGAATGTGCATGATATTTAGGGGGGACACTATGAATATGTAAACCAGCTACATCATAAATAAGCATGACTGTGATTAGAATGGCGCACACAGAGGAAACTATCTTTCCCTGTGCGTCCAGCGCTGTGATAAATTTTAGTTTTTGCTTCGCAGACTTTGTCCTTATTTTTCGTAGAGATATTTCTCACAGCATTTATGATTAGAATATGCACCACCTAGACAGTTACCTCATTATAAACTCGCACACACTGAGAACGTTTCTTCCCCCGACACACGCTTCCTCGCTTGCAGTCAGGGAGGCTGAAGTTGATTTTCCAGCTAAGAAGGTTGTCTGGAGCGTTTTTTCCGGAGGGACTGTGGTGCGAAGACAACATCCATGACTCACTTCCAGAGGTGATGTGCCGAGTGAGTTTTTGCAGAAAACTTTGCTCTACGCAAAATAGAACGAGCTGGATCAAAGCGTGCAGAGAAGACAGCATACTGGGAGGTAACAGTTTCAAAAAGCGTTTTAGGTAGGACAGAATGCACAGCATTGTCTCTGCATTGCTATCTCCAGAAAACTGGAGAAAATTTGGGAAAAACAATACACATTTTATACAATTTCTCTTTAAAGACCTTGCAGATTCAGCTGTCTTATTACCCAGTATCCTTACAAGTGAAATTATTTAACTTCTGTGGGCCGAACAAAAATTTGGTGGGATAACAGAGGATGTCTGGCAGAATGAAGTCACAGTGAATGATGCATTACCAGAGGGTGTTTGTATACTGTGGTGGTAAAAGCAATATGAGAACCTAGACAGGCCTGATTGAAAACCAATTTCACTGGTTTCCAGATAATATTGGAATCAACGTTATATTTTAAAAACTGCTGGTCTGAGTAGGTTTCCATCTTCCCACTTCAAGCAGTTGTGTTCTGTTTTGCTAAAGAAGGAGCAGACTGTACAATCATAGTCACAACCTTTTGCTGTCTCTATGACAAAAATGACACATTAGTGTCAGCAGAGCACCCCTTTCACCACTTGCACCTCACTGCTCTTCACACAGAGGATATCTAGCAGCTGCCCTCCTGTTGCTTTCTGCTCTCGGTGACTGCACCCTCCACCATGCGTGCTGTTTGCCCATCCTTAATATTAAAATATAGGTTTCCTCCTTGAGAGCTCACTTTGCTGTAGTTGCACAGCTACAAGCATGATCCCCTTTATGGAAGTAAACATAGATAAATCCAGGTGCATCGCAGAGATCCCACACAATTCCGGCAGGCCATAAACATAAATAGAGCCCTTTGTTCTCTAGCAACTGAGAGCATTTTCAAGCATGAAAGTTTCTGAACTGCCTTTCTGAGGCACTTCATACGCTTTTCCCTCACTAGCAAGAAAAAAGCAGGAATCTGGGATGGCACTGTGGGGGAAAAAAAAGCTTCTTTAAGACATACAGATCGGATACACTCAAGTGTACTCTGAATATGAAGGAATACTAATGTTCATAGTGCTACTGAGCACTTTTTGTCAGATCAGAAACACTTAAAAAACCCTTAAACAAGAAACAAAGAAACAAACCCAAAACAAAAAAAATTAAATAGTGTTATCTCTAACCTGTGAAAGATAAAAACAAAGTACAGGATAGTTAACACAAGTCACCCAGATTCACACAACGATGGTATTGTCAGTGCTTGTGAAATCATCTCATGGTATCTGAAGACTCTCAAATCTACTCTCTGGGGCTGTATTACCTTTTGCCAAGCCCAAAAATAAATAAATAAATAGAAATTGGAAAAATCTGATGCCTAAGAACCTGAAAATCAGAGACTACATACAGAGGTTAAAAAAATTTATTATTATGACTTCATCCTACTGTTCTGAAACTGTTGGCAATTTTTTTTTCTTTTTTTTAGGCTTTTGAATGCTTGTGGACAATGATTATGTCAATGAGCCAGCACCACCATTTATCTGCTATCAGTACCGCAGGTTTGCTCATCCCTGGAGAGGTCGTTGCTGTGGGCAGTTTGACTTCAGCACCTTGAAGGAGCTTCAAAGGACTGCAGCGGCCGGCGGTACCCTGCCACCAGTGACGGTGGGGCCACTGCACCTGCAAACCCACCTGGTGTCCCTCTGGGCAGCTGCAGCTGGCGGTAGTTATTCGTAATGAGAGCAAGAGCCAGCGGGGATCACATATGAGGTAAATAAAAGTTCGTACATATCGCTTAAGGCCCAAAACAGCCCTGCCGAAGGTTCCCCCAGGACGATACGCGGGCCCCGGTCCCCCCCCTTGCCCCCCCACGCCATCACCTCGGCAGGTGAACAGGCCCCGGGGCCTGACATGGCGGCCGGGCGGCGGCGCCCCCTGGCGGCAGCAGAGAAGCCCGGAGAGGCGGGAAGGAGCGCCCGGGCGCGGCCGCTTTGGCAACTCGGGCCATACTGGGGGGCAGATGGGGGGCTAACCGGTCCCGCCGTCTTCGCTTAAAATGTCCGGCTTTGCAGAGTATTCCTTGGCGCAGGACTGACGAAAGCCTGTGGGATTAGGAAGGACTTGTGTCACACTTGCCTGTGTGACACTGGCAGCTTTCAGCCTCGCCCTCAGGGTTTCTAGGGAAAAGTGAAAAAATGTGACTCGGGCAGATGTGATTGTTCAGAAACAGAATCACAGAACCGTTTCGGTTGGAAAAGATCTTTTAAGATCATCGAGTTCAACCATTAAGCTAATACTGCCAATCCCACCACTAAACCATGTCCCTAAACACCTCATCTACATGTGTTTTAAGTACCTCTGGGGATGGTGACTCTGCCACTTTTCTGAGCAGCCTGTTTTGCTGCTTAAAAACCCTTTCAGTGGAGAAGCTTTTCCTAATGGCCAATCTAAGGCTTCCCTGGAGCAACTTGGGGCCATTTCCTCTGTTCCTGTGTAGCAAGCCTTAAAATGCTACTACTCTTTTTCTTCTAAGTAACGTGATCCATTTTCCTACCTACTCCAGGTAGCAAAAGCCACAGCTGCCTCACAAATAATGATTCTCAGCCAGGCTTTTTTTTTTTTTTCATAAACTGATAAATAGCGCAACTCAAGTCATATGAGACAGAAAGATACCCAGCCAATAAACCCCTGAATCCTTTCCCGGGCCGGCCATAATGCCTTCCAGTTAACCCAGAAGGGAAACCGCTTTCCCCCGCTGTATAGCCCAGCCCGTGGGCACAGTGGCACAGTGCAGCTGCAAGCCTGCCTGCCAGCCAGCTCCACGGGCTGAAAGGGCAAAGCAGCATTCCCTCTTGTGCTTCCTGTCTCTCCCAGTTCCCAGCCACGCTGCTCCATCCCATCTTGACAGGCTCTTTGCTGAGTCAGCTCCAGCGCCTAACTTGGCAAAGCTGTTTTCTGTGTCCTTAGGTTCGTTTGTCGAGCTGTATTCATCAGCTCAGGGATGGGTCTGACTGCTCTCAGTTCAGAGAGGGCATGGGAAGTGGAAGAGCAAGTCTTTTGAGGTATAGTTAGCCATTGAGGTAGGCTCAGCTGTATTATGTGTAAGGGACTTTTATACAGGTAAGCCACCTGTCTTCTAAACCAATTGCCTGGACTTGTTTTGTCTTAAGTGAGCTCAGAGCATTTCTCTCTGTACTACTATGTAGTCCATGCCTGCTGGTGCAATGTTATTCTCCACAGTGTCAAAGAAGCCCTGGATCTCACCTGGAGATTTGCTCCACTGCCAAACTGTGGATTTTGGGCAGGTTGTGCTCTAAGCTTAGAATCGGATTCAACTTACACAGCTGTCCCAGAAGCACTGGCTTCTCAACCAGACATGTAAGCTTATAAGCATATTCCAAGCAGGCAGCTGCTCTCTGGAGCTTTGAGGATGTCAGGTTGCAAATTAGAGACCGACATCTCTGCAGATGTGTGTGCACCGCTTGCAGGATCCCAGCTCTGTGCTGGAGCAAGACAGGGGCATACTGTTCCCTGACTTCCTGCTCACTAGTTTTCCTGGGGCAGAGGACATGGGACCAGAGGCCAGAAAAAAGCAGCGGCATAGAAAAAAAGAAACCAGGTGGAGTATCAGGCCAAAACGTGTGCTGAAATAGGTATAGACCCTTTGTAGCTCTGTTTGTAAAAGCTCTCAGGGCTGCTCAAGAGCAGAAGGAAACCAACAGCTTGTACAGAGCCCTGGGAACACAGCTGGAGTTAGTTTGGAAGGGTATGAGGTAAACTAGCGCTTACAGAATGACAAACTGAGCAAAAATAGGTAACAGTGTTTAACCTGGCAAGTAATCTAAGAGACACCATGTAGAACAAGCCTGCTAACCCAGTTAGTAAGTGGCCAGTAGATAGGGAAGACCTATGAGTGTTAACAGGAGGGTGTATCTTGAGGGGAGGACTCAGGGGTTGGACTCAAATCAGGTGGTGAACTCAGAGTGTCCTCCCTGCTGGAGTTTGCTCAGGGCAGTGCTGAACTTATAATCATTGAGTTTCAGTTGTCCCTGAGGTGACAGATATTGTATGCTGTGGCTGAGGAGCTCAAACTCATTTTTTACCTCCCTCTAAGAGAAGAAAAAGAAAGAGCCCTGGCCCCAAAACAGTCAAGACCTTTCTCAGGTCAGTCTTAAATTCTTACCTCTAACCAGCAGCTGTTTCTCAAGCCCTGAGGATTTCACTGAGCCAATTTAATGCTGGTGGTCAGACAGTTTAAACCCATTAGCTCCCAGCTATCTGAATAATTTTCTCCTCGGAGCCCAGCACACCTGCAAACTGCTCTAACCAGAACTGCTGAGAACTGCTACGTTACCTGGATATTTGCTAACTGTTGTGGCCTGTGCGGTGAACATTCAAGAGCTGAAGAAAATGCCACTGGCTAGATCACTGTCCATGACTTCTCTCAATGGGCTTCCTCAGTGGGAGGATGAAGACCTACCAGTGGAGGATTTGTTGCTCTTTGAAGTTTCTTGGGAAGTCACCAACAAAGGTTTGTGCAGCTCTCTCGGGAGTCAGTATCGCTGTTTTCACAGGAGTGGAGAAAGGCATGGAGGGCTTGGGCAAGAAAGCCATTAAGGAGAGATTGGGGAAACGTGGGCTGCAGAGCTCTTGTATTGGAAGTGGCACATGTGGCATCCGTGTGTAACTCTACCATGCTGTGTGGGGGTTGCATCTGCCTGTGCTTGTGTGGGATGAGCATGTAGTCAGGATGCCTGCCTGTCTTTACATGCTTAACCACCAGAGATAGGTTGGTTAAACATCTAAGTGTTGTGCTTGGGTGGGCAAATACGGATATATAGATGTCGCTTTGGAGAGTTATAGATCTACCTTCCATGCAAATTCACTTGGGAATGCAATGCCTGAAAATGAGCTGCACAACAGACATCAGATTCAGCGTAATTTAACAGACTCCCTCAACTTTCTAGAACAGTGTGGAGAAGAGGCCAGATTTGAAACAGGTATAAACAACAGAAGCTGCCGTACAAAACCCCGATGTCGGTGACCAGCAGTCTTTCTGCCAGCTGAAACCCTTTTGGACCGGCCTTTGCAAACACAGGTGGTGCCACGCTTTGTGCACGTGTAGACACAGGGACTTCATGCTTTGTGCACGTGTAGAGATTGAAAATTTATTGACTGCTTGCAGCTTGCCAGGCAAAGGGCAGACTGCGTGCTGCGCAAAGATCTTTCCGCCTCCGTTTCTAGTACCCTCATCAAGTCATCCCCTTTGAGCTGGGTGTAGTTCACCAGCGAGGAACAGGCTTCCTTTTTGCCACAAAAGTGAGTTAGTGCGAGTAAATGATTGACCTCGTGTCTTATTGTCCTGGCAGATAAATAGAGAGATTAGTCAGGAGAGAGGATCTGTAATCTGTTAAGATTTTAACTCTAAAGGGGAAATGTGTATGAGAGGAACAGAGAACGCTAAGGTTTATCTCCGTGATGAAACTGGAATTACTATTCTGTGATAGCTTCTGGTATTTAATTTGCACTGCCATGCAATTTTACACGACTCTTTTTAGTGCGCTGAGGATCATCAATACTCGGAGGTATTAAAGAGTAGCTTTCACATATCGAATCCCTGTGGGCTTATTTTCCAGTAGTTTCAGTCAAGCTTTTTTGAGTTAATTTACTACTGTCAGAATGTTGAGCATGCAGCATTTCCTTTTGCGGTACGCTTGGTCAGTAAGGCACTGGCACACAGATGGCAGCAGAGATCTAGGAAATTCAGATGTTCTGCTAACATCTCTGAGGTCCATAGCATATATATTTTCTCAGACACCTGGACCCACTGGTTATAGGTATCTCACAATATGTTTAAGAAAAAAGTACAACATAATTAGATTTATCCGTCTCTGTGTACGTACAAACCGTGGTGAATCATTTAATTATCCATATAGCTCTTGTTGATTTCACTGAGGCCAAATCAACGCGCAGCTAAAATTTATTATTCTCACATTTAATGAGAGAATTAATGAGAGTGAATATTCAGTAAATTTAGAAATAAGGTGTCATTAACCACACCACTCACCGCACTCATGTATTCAAACAGGGCTGACTGAACTAGACGTGGCAGTTTCTGCGTTAGAATTGGGTCTCTGTGTAAAGTTTCCATCAATCAACCTTGACTAGAAATATCTGCGCAAAACCTCTTTAATAAGCCTGTTTCAGCTTATTTCTTTGGTAAATTCCTGACACTGAAGTGTTTTTTTTTTTTCATATCTTCCAGGCAATTGAATGTCTAAGTCACGTGGTGAGTTACTGTTCCCTGATGACCTAACTTTTATAAACAGTTCTTGGAAAATGTTAGGCACTGTTTTTCTTTGGAGAGAGAGTAGCCAACAAGATACAGAGAGAGGCATCACAACAGATACATAGGCTTAGGAAATAATAGCTTACACTGTATATTTTCTGCCTCCTTTAGCAGAAGGAAGAACTGTTTCTCTGACTAAGTAGGCTGAGCCTATGTAGATTTAGTACCACTATGTGTTTTATTGTTTTGGTTTTAATGTTGCTGTATGTGTTCCTGATATAAAGAGAAAGAGAAGCATTAGCTGGGTTTATTGCCTGACAAGCTAATTCAGAGCATGTAACGTGAAAGGTTTTTTTCTTCCTTTCCGGCGATGCAAAGGCCTGTCAGAGTATTTCAGTGCAAAGTTGGTTTGCGCTGCTGAAGCAGAGTAAAGCTGCTGCTGCCTGCAGGAGAGAGTCCAAGTCTTTGTGTTAACTTTGTGCACATCACTAGGCGCTGGGCTATGGGTGCATTTCTTCGTTGACTAGTGCTGCTTCTTCGTGGTTCCTCCTTTTCTCTGTGGCAGTGATAGTAAGGCCGAATGTCTTCTCTGTGAGGAACATGCTAGCAGAGCTCACAGATGAGTATCTATTCTCATACCTGTAAACAGTGCCCTTTACAGGTGCTGAGCTGTTTTCTGAACCACTTAAATATATTCTCCTTCAGAGTCTGAGAACGATAAAGGGGTCCTGCAAATTGGAGCACCTCTGATTACCTGTGAGAGGGTCTTCATGTGCCAGGTTGCCCATGGAGATCAAGTGTTTACTGGGATTTCCCTCCTGCTGCTGCTTGGTACTAAGGCATGAGATGCAGCTGTAGAGAAGGACAAATCAGCTGTATGGATTCAGTGCTCAGAGATCTGCAAATATCCGTTATTTCAAGAGTCTCATCGCTTCTTTCTCAGTAGCTGGCATAGTGAAGTTGTGTCTCTCTCTTTTTTTTTTAAGTCTAGATCATTTAACACATGCTCTAACAAGACAGAGCTTTCTACTTCTTTATGCTTCCTTTTTATATTCTCTGTCCTGGCTGCTGCCTGTGCTCAGAGGCATCCTCTGACATATGTGTTGGAAAGCACCAACATCTCAGTTACTCTTCTTCTCTTCTTTGTCTGGAGCAAGCAAAGATATGGTAGCTGAAGGAAAACATGAGAAATACAACAAGCTCATTTGCCAGTCTCACTCCTTCCCCTTCCCTCAAGTCCTGTGGAAGGGAACTTGCCACCTGAACCATGCACAACATTGAAATCATCTTGCATTTGAAAATCTCCCACCAAAGAAATGAGAAAAGTGTGGTTTGTTTTGCAAGAGTTTCCTCACTTTATGTGGCTCTTTATGGATGGGCAAGACCCATATTGTGAAATGGAAGCGGATCTACTGTGTTTCTGCGGCAGAAGGAGAAAAAAAGTATATATATTTATACTGCGCTGCAACGCCACATGATCTCGTGGTAATCATGGGGAAGCTCAACATTTTTCACCCTTCCCCTTCTCTCCTGGCCACCATGATCTGGTAAAGCCAGGTCTGGTCATATCTCTGTGGGCATCGGAAAAGATGACTGGTTTTCTTTCCTCCATAACATGAAGACCACTAAAAACATTAAGGACAGGAGCACAAACCGAGTGGCTACAAGCTCTGCAAATCTTTTGTCTGAAGCCCCACAGATGGAAATTAACTGGGAGCAGCCAGCGGCCATTGCAGGAGTAATGGCAGCAGTCCTGGACATTTTCCACAGGCTCCATCCTCTTTAATCTCTTTTAAGTGTTTACCCACTGAAAACTGAAAATTTAATCTGGTTTGGGGACAGAAGTATAATTCTGTAAGTTACAGTAACAGTTATCTGTGGGTTTTCTGATACATTAATGAGAAGGGCTAAGAATGTTCAAGATCTGGTCTGTGCTCTACAACAATGTCTTAAAAATCATTCCAGCAATCTTTAGATTAGTGTATCTCGCTGTATTACTAACAGCTTTCAGATAGAAAATAGAAGAATGCCTGAAAATGCTGGGCAAACAGCCAGTTTGTTTCATCATTTAGCTGTGAACAGATTAGCTCAAGAGTCACTGGTAGATGAATCCGAAATATTTTTTTTCCACCCCTATTGGAATGAAGACTGCTAAAAATAAACCTTGGTTCAGCTCTCTGGAGCAGAGCTCTCTGTACAGTTCCTCTGATGAAAAATCTGGATTCTGGGAAATGAAACCCTGAAGTCAGTAGGACCAGCATTTTACCTCCTCCGTGTTAAACGTCTTTCCCCGTTGAAAGTTCCTTGGGAGAAGGTGGATGCTGTAATCTGTGACACACCTCGACGGACGCTCCTTAGGGAGTGGGGATGTACTGGCATAAACTTGGCATAAGCAGAGCATTAAAGCTCTGTGCATTTCTAAAGGGGGGTGGTATATCAACGTCAAATCCGTCCCAAACAAAATCTTGTGCATTGAGGATCATGCACCCAGAAATAGCTTCTATATTGTGGACATCTGTCATAAATTTCTGTGTTATTATTTCAGAATATGTTTGGAATGCCAGAATTTCACACAATTTCAAGAACTCCTGTCTTCTGATGAGTCCTGGCCACAAACATAGCCAAAAAATACATGGAAAATTCCTGCTCTCTGAAGATGATAGATTTTTTTTTTTTCACCTGAAAAATTTTACCTTATTCTGTAAATAGTCCTCAGCTATCTCAACAGGCAATCAATAAATAAAATTCCAACTGAACATTAGAAAAAAAAAATAAATTCAAGAACAATTTTATCACATCTGTATATATCAGAGACACATTCTGAGGGGAAGTAGTGAAAGGATAGTTGATGTAACTAGTAACTGTGGCAGTGAAGTCAGTTTAAATCCTGAATCTGAGGTCCCACTGTTCCCTTGGGTTCTATGGCAGCCACAGTCCTCAGGAAAACTTTACTGCCTTCAGAGTGGCCCAGTCACGCTGTAGCCCCAGCCCCTGGAGAGCCCCAGGAGCACTCTAGAATCAATCATGGTTTAGGATGGAAGGGACCTCCAAAGGTCATCCAGTCCAGCCCCACCCTGCAGTGAGCAGGGACATCCTCAACTAGATCAGGTTGCTCAGAGCTTTGTCAAGACTCACTTTGAATATTTCCAGGGATGGGGCCTCACCTACCTCCCTGGGCAACCTCTCCAGCCTTCTATAGGCCCCCTTCAGGTACTGGAAGGTTGCTATTAGGTCACCCCAGAGCCTTCTCTTCTCCAGGCTGCAGTAGCAGTAAAGGTGTATGGGAAAGGACTCGGCAACCAGTGTCAGTCTCCACTTATCTCCGTCTCATTTGCGTAGCTTCACTTCATCTCTTGCTTCTTCCATTTTGGTTTCTGCTGCTCCTTCCCTCTGTCCTTCTGTAATGCGAGGTGGGTGAGAAAGCAAGTGAAATGAATGGTGGGTATCTCTGGCAGTTTGGGGAAGTTTTAGCAGTTCCATGCTCTAGAAGACATTTTTGTCAGTGCAATTCCTGGGTAATCGTGAAGGTTGTGGACTCTTTGTCATCGAGTGACAAAAGACGCTGGCAAGGCAGCTTTCCATGCAACAGCTTGGGGTAGAAAGAGCACAACTGCATATTAGATGTTGAACAAAGGTCTCCAGCTGCACAGTTAGATCTCCACTTCTGCCCAATGTTGTCCTCAGTAGCTATATGATATTGGGAGACTGTTCCTGACTCACAGACTATTTACTTATTTAGATAGCTCTGATCTCTATCTTGGAGGGCTCTAATTGCTGCTTGGATTTTAAATATACAAAAGGAATAACGTGCCGGGACTTGAAATGAAGAAAGAAGAAACTGTCTGGAGTGATGCAGATAACACCCTTAGAAAAGTTCGTAGTGGTAATGTATATGAAAAAAATCAAACTTTAGAAAAATAATTTTATGAAATATTTTCTGAGAAAATATTTTGTTTTCATCTTCTATTTTTTAAGGAGGTCACTAAAATATCAAAATTCTCTTAAATGAACAAAATCCTTATTTTCCCAACCTCTTAGTTCTCCTTTCCCTGACAGTTTGCTTTTCCCTGGCAGAACAGGAAGAATGGAAAGGAAATAAATGGGGAAAAGGATTTGTTGTTGATTTCCATTTTAACTTGATTTCTTTTATTCTGGTAGGAAAGTTAAAGACACATTTTAAAAAGAAACAATAGGAATATTTTTCTCTCAAGAACATTTCAAAATGGTTAAAACAATATATTTGAATAAAGCATTTTGTTAGAGATCAGAACAGCGAACTAACCTTGAATCTACATTTTACTGCTAATTCCCCATGTTTGTGATGACCTGAACCGATTCTCTGGATCTGATCTCTCCTGATACTGCATCTGTTTCTCATTTAGTCATTTATTGTTTGTTTTAAGACCTGTTTCAAAGTACAAAACTTTAGAGGCTGCATAGAGAAACTTGCAACATCATGGATAGTTTGGTACATCCCTGTTGTTTGGAAAGGTCTTCTGTTTATAATCCGACTTTAAAACATCGTATTAGAGAAGCGTAAGGTTATCCAAATTGTTGGAAGTCATTTGAGAATTCTGTTAGGCTCCAAGGGAAGATGTAAACCTTACATATCCGTACTCTCTTACTCGGGTTATGTAACGTATTGCTTACTGGCAGAGTTATTTCCAGGGAATTTAAAGTAACTCAGCAGATATACACTATCTCTTAATGATATATAATGTGTTCCTGGAATTTGCTATGGAAAAGTGTAATTTCAAAAGTCAACACATTATTCCAGACGTTGCTCTGCTCTTCTTAAGACATCTTGAAGTTACACCTAATGCTTTCCACGTATGTAGGTTCGCTTGCACAGTTTCTCCCCTCTGTCAATTAAAGCTGATGCGCAGACGTGCTTTGTTAGTCATGTTTCCACAGTAACAGAGAAGACAAAAGCAAATTTTGCGACGACGTATCACAGAGCGTTGATCGCAGCTATCTTCTGAAGAGTTTTCACGCTCCAGAAAACGTAGTCTTTTGTTTTCATCCTGAGTACTTTTCATTGCATTTCAGGCAAGTCAGTGCCCTGCAATGTGTTTTCCCTTTCTGTGCAATGGGTTAGGATGGCAGAGCACAGCATACTCTCCACTCTTTCCCTCGGAACAGGCCTTTCATACATCTTTGGAAAGGCACTCACACACAGTGATCGTAAGCAAAACCTTGTGAAAAGAAACACTCGGCTGTTGGCTCTACAAAACAACGTCCAGGATCTATTCAGTTCCTGACCTGCAGCTTTCTCTACTACTCTTAAAATTAGTAGCTTTGGAAACTCAGCTGCCTTGCTGATCCCAGTGTTGAATGCCTTGCAGGGTGAAAGCGGCTGAACTCCTCTCTTGCCGTGGTGGGGAAAAAGCTTTGCACCACTCTAGTCATATACAGCTTTATCATGTTATTTAGTGTTTTCCATCTTGCAAGTACATATTTTCTCTTTTCCCTAGGTCATCAGGCTGCTTTGCACAAAAATCTTCGCTTATTGTAAGCTCTGTGTTTCTGCCAACTAAACCCAACTAGTTTCATGACGTAAGTTTTCTGCCAAGCGCCGGATTTATCCGTGGTAAATTGAAGCGCCTCACGCTCATATGATGTATTTACCATCCCATAAGAACAGACATGTTGTCATAACTGGCTTTATGGGTTGAACATTCCAACTTGTCTTGTATAATTAAAATTATGTGTTTATTTGAATCCAAACTATTCAAGTACTCTCTCAGCTTGTGAGGAACTTGGAGGGAATATCTAGTGTCACTTACCTAAGATTTCTCTAAATCCCTGTCCAGACCAGCCACAGAAGAGTATGATGACTGTAAGTTGTTTTCTTAGCTTTCTGGTCCTACTGAAGTGGAGAAGAATAGTCCTCTGTGTACATTTCCTTCTGCAGTTCCGTGTCTATGTGATGTAAAACTCTTGAATGGTGAGCTTGATTTAGGAACATGTATCTGTAAGATTCTTGTCTTCGTAGGTCTTGGATTACTCTGTAGTGTAATAATTTATTGTAATGATTCTGCTTAGCAAGCTGGTAGATTGGAGCTGTAGTTGGTTTTCTTTGTAAAATACCTAGAATCCTGAAACATCTTGACATAAAAGTAGTAAGGCTAGGGATCCATTCCAGCATTCAAAGCAAACGGAGTATTTTAGAGAAAAGGAATTTAACTGCAAAATTTCTTTTCTAGGAGCGCAATTGAAACCATAGCTCTATTGTTCAGTTCCTCAGGGCTGCCAGATACCAAGCACTCTGTAGCTGCAAGGCAGCACGCTATACATAGTTGTTGGGTGATAGTTTAATTGATCTTGGAACTAATTTCCCAAAATGCTGTGCAACTTCAGCTGCGCTATTGTAAACAGCAGACATTTGTGGCAGATTTTTAAGGAGAATCAGCTAACTTCTCAAGGTTGTCGCCATACGCAATTGGACGTAGTGCGTTGGCACCTCTGGATACCGCAGTACCTTTAAAAAAGTCTGGAGTACCTGCTGTCAATCACTGTCAACTTTCAGTGCAATTTTGATGTGAGTGCTGAAAGGCATAGCGTAGTCTTCCTGCCTGGAGTATTACCAAACCTTTCCAAATTCAGTGGCGGATGAAATTTTTACGTAGGAATGTTAATTTCCTCCCTGTTCTTTCTTTTGTTGTTTGGTTGTACCTCTTGAGCTTCGTTTATCTCCCTACACTTTCAGACTCCTGGAGCTATGCTAAACTTGTCTCTGATGTACAGCAGCCATCCAGCTGCTGGATTTTCCTTCCCTTGCCTTCCCTTCCTCTTTCTGGATTCAGGCGTGCTCGGTTGTTTTTCCAAATTGGTGGTGGTGGAATGCCCGCTGCCTGACGCCACAGGTCCTGTGGCAAAGGAGGGTTTGCACAGGTGCCCTGCCAATGCATGAGTTACAGGGCTGGCCCTGGAAAGTAAGAGCAGCTGAGTGAACCTTGGATACCATCTGCAAGACTAGACAGCTCTGCATTGACTCATCAGGGGATGTTCTTGCATTCTCTGATGTATTTCAATATTGTGTTTATGTATTTTTAAAACAGGCAATATTTTCCCGGAAGGTACTGCAAACATTTATATTAGCAGCGTAGGATGCGTTCATTCAACTCTTTAGAATGGTAATGGAATGTGAAACGTTTTGCTTGGAGGTTATTAGTTTAAATCCATTTTTATAGTCATTAGTCAATGAAATCCCATCAGTGTCTCGGCTTCGCTCAGTGATTTGTGTAAAACAAGCTGGAAGTGCCAGCTCAGTTCTCATAACGTGTATTTTCACATCACGAAAAAGGTGTTTGAAAATTATAACTGCTGCCATAAAAAAGCCGACGGCTGTGCTTGGGGATGTAGAAGAATCAAGGTTAGGGTTAGGAGAGTGGAAGCGTGAGTCCCAAGAGTTGAATCTCACAATTTGAGTGTAAAGATTTCACAATCCAAAAAGGAGGGAATAACGTGAGAATAAAATAATATATTGGTCGAATGTTTCTGGTGCGACTTCAAACACCTAAAAGAAATTTTAAAAATCACAGACTAGGTAAAAATAACAGTTAAGGCTAGAAAGCATCCGCTTAAGATTTAGGAGGAGAAATTGAGTGCAAAGTGTTAAGCTGTCATTTGAGAATGAGAGTCTGCTATCGGTGAGTACTCCTCAACCCAGCCATGAAGCTCTGTTCCATTTAAGAGCCTGAACTTCTATTGATTTGCTGGAGCCTGGGTTTCACTTCGAATCTGTACACATGAAGTGATTTAACTAGAGGTGTATCTGATCCACAGGTGTATTCCAGCTCATTCCAGAGCTCTGTGGCCTGTGCCCCTTGCTATTTTCCGTTCTTTGTGATCTTCTTTTGCAGTGGGAGGCATTTACACTGTGATCCAGACAAAAGCCAAAACGACGGCAGACGAATGGGGTGAAAACTATTTCCTGATTGGTCCCTATTTTGAGCACAATGTGAAGACTCAGGTGGAAGCATGTGAGCCTCCAAACCCTGCGGTTAAGAAGGCAATGGAGACCATGAAAAGCCAAGGGTGTCAGGTAAATCAGATGTGTTACTGCTTCCAAGGGCAACAAAGCTGACTCTGAGGAGATTACAGTTTTGGTTAATGCTCTTCCCGTTCCACTTGACGCAGCAGTCCTGGGCAATGTCACAATGGGAAAGGCTCAGAATCCACTGTTAGAACAGCAGAGTCAATTCATTAAAGGTTATTTTTGAGGAAGAACCGCTTTATCCAATTACAGGTTTTAACAGTCATTTATCTGCAAGGCTGCTTAATTGGATTAATGACTTATTTATCTAGTCTCTAAAGACAGTGAGATTTTAGTCGATATAATATGACCTTACTTGGACTGAACCCCTTACATTTGGTGTTCTTGTGCTGAAGAGAGTGTTCCACTAGCTCAATTTTTTTCTTATGTCACATTATATTGAGTTGAAAGCCAGAAAGGAACAAACCACAGGTGGACTTAAAAAAAAAAAATGCCCAACTGAGAACGAATCTGCTTCCTCAAATCGATGCAACCACCTGTCTCTTCCCTAGGAACAGAGGTTAAACCACAGCACAGGGAGTGACTTCATCTGTTTCCTACACAACTTTTCACCAGCATATCCTGTCTGATCTGAGTCAAACCTCATAACCTTTCTGTGACTCAGTTTCTCCAATGATAAACTAGGAATGAACTTCTTCCTGTGAAGGTGATCTGCTGAAAGGAATAGAATCTGCTGTGTCGAAGGGCAAGCTACTGAGCTGCAAGCAGCTGCAGCCTTGAGGACAATTGATTACCTGAAAATGGGTGGAAGATAGCACATGCTAAATGTGAGCTCCTTTTTTGAAAGCCTTCATCAGAGATCTAGAACTCATTTTCGCTCTGATTCTTCATGGAGTCCCTCAGAGATGCTAGTTTGCAGGAGGAAAAATTGTCTGCTTATAACATGTACCGAACAGCTGTGAAAGGCACTGAGAGGCAGCAGCAAGGAACCGTTCTTACAAGGTTCTGATGCTGAGGGGTGTGACACACTTCAATGTAGAAATTCATGAAGTTCTTGGAGTGCTCTCGCTGTGGCACTGGCAATGTGTTACCTCCCTTTGTAACAGCAGTTTTGCTGTTATTAGCATCTAATGCCACAATGCATGTTATGTAGAAGTGTATTGTCGGATACCTACATGCCATAGCTTGGGAAAGTCTCTATTTAAGTTGGGATACCAACATTACGTGATGCTTGCGTTGTTCAGGCTGAGCTTCAAACTAAAAGGTTTAATCTAACTGCCATTTCTTATTTCTAATCACATTTTCATAAGTGATTGATCAAGTTTTGCATGTTGCCTCTGTTTCTTATAAAAAAAAGAAGTCTCTGCAAGCTGTGTAACACTCCTTTGTTTGGAAAACAGTGAAAGACTTGTGGGGCAGATTGATTGCAGTGCTACATATACACTTTATGCTGTTCCAGCAATACATTCAATTTAATCAGCCAACTCCACCAGCCTAACATGTGCATTGTGCTGCTGCAGTATTCATATATAGCAGCAAATCTGCCCCAGGTACGTCAAGTATAGCTTTGATCTCTAATAATGACGCTCCACTTTCCAGGAGCTGTGCTTATCCTATTAACATTTATGTCTGGGGTTTTCTTACACATCACAATGGGTCCCTTTAAACTGGGAGACCAAGGAACGCTTCCAAACTTCTCAAGTCAGGTGTGTTCCTTGCCACAACCTGACTCCATATTTAGATGGTCTGGGTTCACAAAAACTCCCTGCTTTTTAACCTCATTTTCCTGAATAAGAAAATAGTTATGCTAACTGGTCTTGTCCCAGTTCGAGACAAATTCAGAGGGGGAAATATCCCCTGATGGAAAGCAGGCCCCTCTCCCCACCAAGTTCGGGAAAAGAAAATGTCCCCGGAGGAAAGTGAAGGAAGAGGGAAAAAAAAAACAAAAAAACCCCTATTTATTTAACAAGGCAACAAAAACATACAAGAAAAGGACAATAATGCTAGACAAGTAAATCGATATCTGTGAGAGAAAGAAAAAAAAACCTGAAACAAAGTCCTTCTCCGGTGTGGCCTCTCTTTCTCCCGCAGTTGGGAAGGTGTCCGTCTGGGGAAAACCCCCTTGCAGGCTGGTGAAAAACTTCCCAGTGAAGCCTGATGTTCTGATGCTTCAAGTCCAGAAGAGGGGAAAAAGAAGAAACCAAAATCCTAGAAGGAGGAAAAAAAAAACCAAAACTCCGTCTGTCGTCTCTCGAAGGGCCCGAGCTGAGCGCCGCGAGAAGCCAGAAGGAAAAAAAAAAAAAAAAAGCGCTGTGTTCTCCCGGTATTCCTCCTTATCACTTTCCAAAAAACCGAAAAAAACCCCGTAACCTTGAGGGAGAAGAAAAAAAAAAACCAGAACTTCTCCTCTCCCTTCTCAGACTCAGTTTAAAGACATAGGAAGGCATAAAATTCATTCTTGTGGGCATGGGCTGACGACATAGGATAAACTCCAAGACAAAAATCACTCCAAGACAGGTCTTTATGTTAATTTTAACATTTTTTGCTTATATTCTTCCCTCTTTCCCATAGGTCTTCTTTGGAAGATGGTTGATAGAGGGCAGCCCATATGTCTTACTGTTTGATATAGGATCAGCAGCTTGGAATCTGGACAGGTGGAAAGGTGAATTTTGGGATGTCAGCAACATAGGGATCCCTTTTCATGACCGCGAAGCCAACGATGCTGTGATTTTTGGATCATTAACAGCATGGTTTTTAAAAGAGGTACAGTTTCTAAATCTACAGATTTTTAAACCTCTTCCTTGTCAGCAGGGAAAAAAAGCTTCAGGATGTGGTTCCTACTCTCCAGTTTGAAAACGATGATTTTCAGGAGGTTGATACCTGAAGTAAATCAAATTTGTATTTAAAATTTACATCTCAAGTTAATATTTTTCTGAGCAGGGAGGAACTGCCCTGTGTGAAATCTGCTGTGTCTTTACTGTCACTTCTCCCTATGTTTCTTCTCAACTCCCTTATTTGGTACTGGATGCTCTTACAAGTAGGATCTGAAGCTCCCTTTTTCTCTCCTATGATAGTCAAGTTGTCACACTCTCAAACTGTCTCTGAAGCCATATTTCAGCGATTAGGTACTACCTTGCACAGAGAATAGAGGCAGACAGAAGGAATTATTGATAGCACTGTGACTTCACAAGTCACTCTGCCATAGCCTGCCCGGAGAGAGGAAACTGTTAGCCTGCAGAATCATCTGTCTGTCACAGATGCTCATGAATTCTTATCCAAACAAGAGTTTAAAGAGGAGAAAATTTAAAGGAAGAAGAGTGACCGTGCTTGCCAGAGCTCCCCAGCACTCTGGGAAGGATCCTGCTCTGAGGCTCTAGTGAGGCACATGTGCTTCTTAGACTAAGGATTAGGGCCGATGGGAATCAAGACACATGACCACTTCAAACATTGTACTACTTTGTCATACTAAAGAAACCATGTACAGAGAAGGAGGCTTGAAAAAAAGAGATTTCTGGGACTGGGATGATTGGCAGGGTAAGGTGTGTCTCATGTATGCTTTTTCTGATTATTTTCAGCTTTCTTCTCAGTTTGATGACAAGCCCAACATAATTGCCCACTTCCACGAGTGGCAGGCAGGAGTGGGTTTAATACTGTCTCGATCTCAGAAACTTCCTGTTGCCACAATTTTTACTACCCATGCGACTCTGCTTGGGAGGTACCTGTGTGCAGCCAGTATAGATTTTTACAACAATCTTGAGCAGGTAAGAGACATTTTTCTCATTCCTTCTGGTTTTGGGTTGTTGTTTTTTTTCAGCTAATGAGCTCCTGGCTCCTTTTCTGTTTACTGTGCTACACCATATATTGTTATTTTCTGTCTTGTGTGATCACATATGATTGACCCACAGCCAAGTGATAGGTTGTCAGTTCCAGAGCACAAGAAACAGTATTTATAAGCCCATGAGGTGTCTAGGCATCAGTGTCTTTGTCTCTGTGTGTCATTTGACAGGTCTTAAAGCTCAGTGGAGTCTAGAATACCTGCACTATCTTCAGTGAACTTTGATTTACCTGGTTTGCACTGCAGAGTACTGAAACTCATTCAGCCTCCAATCAAGTCAGTGCCTTAGTCCAATCCACTGATAGTTGGAGTAATACTGCAGCAGTACAGGGTTGCCAACAGAGATTCTCAACCTTTTTTTCAATGTTTTGGGACACTTTTCAAAAGCAAGGGGAGAGTTATGGGCTCAGACATCACCACTAGTCAAGTGTCCTTGAGACTCTTCCCCTTTGTGCGCAGGAAAGGCAAGGATTGCTTGAGTTGATTGCTGTGGTTTGGGACTTACTGTTAGCAGCATGAGTCATCAGTGAATGTAAAACCTATGGAGCTGTAGTCATCATCTGACACTTCAGGTGCATCCTCACAGCACTTTTTCTTAATGAAAAGTAGTAAAAGTAGCCAGTAGCCCTCCTCTTGCTGAAATTACCTTGAAATTCCATTTTTTAATTATTATTATTATTATTTTTTCTTTCCCCAGCCTACTTCTTAACTCTTGTAAGTCATAGTAAGTCCTTCTACTTTCAAGCTTTTCAGGTTAGGCTTAATTCATAACTGATAAATGTATTTTCTGAGGTCAGAAGACGCACATCTGTTTCTTGGAATTTTTGTAAACTGTCTAGTGGTTTTGGTTTTCACTGTTCTATTTCCACTCGAGGAGTAACACAAACCAGCTTTTCAAGGACTCTTTAGCACTGCCTGCAGAAAAGGTGCATTACATGATCTGGGATTTTTAATATGGTTACAGACAAATGGAGTTCAAGGGATTTTTGTATTCCAGCACTTACTGAGGGTAAAGGTAGTTGAAAGGCTTAAACAAGTGCCTTATTTGCTGTCCATGCATTTGTTTGGATAAAATCGGTGAAGAAAATGACTCAGTTGAATGTTTGAAGCTTTACACACTCTGGAACAGTGTCTTCCAAAGAGAAGGTCCAAGCAGTGGTGTGCTACTGGCCTCATTTAGAAGTGCAGAATAGATTGCTGTTCCCTTGTATTTTAAAGAAACTGTCATTCACCATACTCCCCTCCTTCCCCCCCCATTTCCTTTTATTTCTCGCCAAAGGCAACTACCGAATCTACTAAACACACTACGAGTAAAAGGCTGTCTCTGCTCATTTACTCGTAAGAATGAAGTTTTCAGCATGGTGGTGTAATTCTCTCTGCCCAATATGCGGTAACTAACATAGGTGGTTACTCCTCCTAGGCTCCCTAGATCATCAGTGGAGTTACACTGGCCTCTTCACAATCAATGTGAGGCAAACATCCTCAAATTACCACCTGAAAGATCTGTCACCATCTATCACCTAGGAAAACTAGTCTCCTAAATTAGATTTGTCTGTTACGTGCATTAATGAGGCAGCATGAAAAACCCAGTCACGCTGTCAGACCCAACTTTCAGGAGTCTAGAATTTTTTCTCCCTCATATTCTCCTTATGCGTATATATGCAAAATTTAGCTTTAAAGTCACAGAATCTCAGAATGGTAGGGGTTGGAAGGAACCTCTGGGGATCAGTTAGTCCAACATCCCTGCTAAAGCAGGTTCACCTAGAGCAGGTTGCTCAGAATTGCATCCAGGCTGGTCGTGAGTATCTCCAGAGGACATTCCACAACCTCTTTGGGCAGCCTGTTCCAGTGCTCCATCTCCCTTACAGTAAAGGAATTTTCTCCATATGTTCAGACAGAACCTCCTGTGTTCCAGTTTGTGCTTGTTGCTCCTTCTCCTGTCACTGGGCAACACTGAAAAGACACTGGCCCCATCCTCTTGACACCCACCCTTTAGATACTGATAAGCATCGGTAAGATCCCCTCCTAGCCTTCTCCAGGCTAAACAGCCTCAGGTAGCTCAGCCTTTCCTGTAATAGAGATGCTCCATTCCCCTAATCATCTTTGTAGCCCTCTGCTGGACTGTCTCCAGTAATTCCCTGTCTCTCTTGAGCTGGGAAACTGGACACAACACTCCAGATGTGGCCTCACTAGGGCAGTAGTAGAGGGGGAGGAGAACCTCCATTGACCTGTTGGACATACTCTTCTTAGTGCACCCCAAGATATGACTGGTTTTCTTGGCTACAAGGGCATACTCCTGGCTCATGGTGAACTTATTGTCCATCAGAACTCCTAGGTCCTCCTCCAAAGAGCTGCTTTCAAGCAGGTCAGCACCTAACCTGTACTGGTGCATGGCATTATTCCTCTCCAGGTGCAGAACCCTACACTTGCCCCTCTTGAACTTCATTATGTTCCCCTCCACTCAACTCTCTAGCCTGTCCAGGTCTCACTGGATGGCAGTACAGCCTGGTGTGTCAGCCACTCCTCATAGTTTTGTTTCATCAGCAAACTGGCTGAGAGTACACTCTCTCCCTTCGTCCAGGTCATTGATGAAGGTGTTTAATAAGACTGGACCCAGTACTGACATGGAGGGAACACCACTAGCTGCAGGCCTGCAACTGGACTCTGTGCCACTGATCACAATGCTCTGGCCTCTGTTGTTCAGCCAGGTCTCAATCCACCTCACTGTCTACTCGCCTAACCCACACTTCCTGAGATTACCCATGAGGATGTTATGGGAGACAGTGTCAAAAGTCTTGCTGAATTCAAGGTAGACAACATCCACTACTCTCCTCATCTACCCAGCCTGTCATGATATCATAGAAGGCTATCACATTGGCCAAGCTTGGTTTTCCCTTGGTGAATTCATGTTGTCCACTCCTGACAACCTTCTTTTCTTCCACCTGCTTAGAAATGACCTCCAGAAAGAACTGTTCCATCACCTTTCCAGGGATGAGGGTGAGGCTGACTGGCCTGTAGTTTCGTGTATCCTTCTTCTTGCCCTTTTTGAAGACTGGAGTGACACTGGCTTTCCTTCAGTGCTCAGGCACCTCACCTGATCTCTATGACTTTACTGAGATGATGGAGAGTGGCTTAGCAATAACATCTGCCATGCCCCTCGGCACTCATGGGTTTTAGCCTTTTAACTACCTCTACCCTCAAAGTCACACAAAATTATTTTTCTCTGGACAGAGCTAGAGTGAAAGACTTAAAAACATGCAGTTTCAAGTTTAACACTTGAGAAAGTGGGGACTTTTCAGCAGTAACTTTATTCATTCACCTTTGCTTTTTTGCACATAATTTATTAATAAGGAAGCCACAGTGTAAAAAAACCACAAAACAACAAACCAAATATTTAAAATGAGAAATTAGAATGTAAAAAAATAAAAGGAATTATGATTGTTTTGCAAACTGATGCTAAAAATACTATGTCACAGCCTTGTTTTCCTTTTGTAAAGAAAATTTAAAAAAAACTTTGTTTTATATTCTGGCTGATTTGGTGAGCTACAAGTAGTCCGATAAAACACACTACTTTTCTCAAAAGCCACTTTTTCCCCACCCTTCATAATAACTTTGGAGGTCTCCCCCTTGTCTGTGAACTCAAAAGAAAAAGTAATGATCTACACGTGAGTGGACTTTAATATATTTATTATTGTAATATACTTGTAACCTAATCTAATTTATGATCTAATATTAATATCATTTTTACTGTTGATACCTGACATGGCCAACTTTATGTGATAAAGTACTGCCCATCCTTCTGCAAAGCTTCACAAATCCTATTGGTAACTACCAGCTACTTCATAAATACAGAAATTCATATTCAGGATTTATTCTAAGAATATATGGAATGAAACATTTCTGTCACTTTAACATATTATTATAAACGGATGTAAATAATATTTAAGGGAGGAAACTTGTGCAGTTCTAGACCATAATGCCTTATGCCCTCTGTGGAGAGATTGACATTTAAAGGTAATAATAGAGGAAATGATGCCAGGTTGTTACAGTACTGTTTAACGTGCTTATAGGGTGCTAAAGCTCTTCCTGACAAAATTAGCTTTTAGTAAGAGCTCAGATATTTTAATGAGGGCTCTTTTGGCTGTAAAAAGGTCAAGGTGACCCAAAAGTCAGTTGAAAAATGCGAGAGGTTGATCTAAAGTACAGTAATTAAGTGATACAGATAGCTGAGTCTTCAGGGGCTATTCTTGCTGCTGTCTTCAGTAGTAAACTATGAAGGTCAAACAATTTGTCCAGTGAAGAAGATTCTCCAGGGCTTCCTATTGCTTAATATTTGGATGAGACAACATATTTTTAGGGCTTGTCATCCCCTCCCACCTCAAAGTATAAGAGCTGTTTTTCCTGTGTCAGTGCTATTGCATATTTTCTTCCTTTGAAGCATAATAATACTTGACTTTAAGTTCTCACTTCATTCACAAATTCCCATCAGCTTTAAGTACAGCGGCTGAGGTAGGTGGGAAAGATGCAACTGTAGTATGTGCTGTGTCAGATATCACCGAAAAACGGTTGCAGCGCAAAAGGAAAGGTTGTGGCCTAATTGTGCCTAGAGACAATCAGGCATGTACAGTGGCTGCAGAGCAAAGAGGAAACCTCATGCTCCCCTGTCTAGTCCCCAACACAGTCCACAAAAAGCTGGCTTAGAACCTCTGCCAGAGAGAATTCTACTCAGCCTTCTGAGGCCAAGTGATTTTCTGCAGTGTTGAAGGATTTAACAGTGGGATCCACAAGCAAACACCGTGACATGGTTGTTTGATGACTGATAAAGATATTTACCTGGCATCTTCACAGTCCTTTCTCTCTCTCTCTCTCTCTCTCTCTCTCTCNTAATGATATTTACCTGGCATCTTCACGGTCCTTTCTCTCTCTCTCTCTCTCTCACGTACACACACACACAGTGTGACACTCTTCCACTTCAGTGTTAAACCACTCCTGTAGATAAGCAGGACCAGAAAATATGAGTTGAAAGATCTCTTTTAAAAATATAAAGGATTACTGAGATTTTCTGTCTTTCTCTGGATTCCACAGTGGAAAATACCCCTTTAATTCACCTTCCTAGCAAAGCTCAATAGGTGCCAATTGGCACAAGTATAGAAGGTACAAAAGTGTTCTCTTAAGTAAGCCAGTGAGGTCAGTAGCTTTAGACCAGAGAAGACTTTGGCCCAAGTCCCAGCCTGTTTGGAGTCAGTGTTAATATCAGCGATCAGCCAAAAGACTGTACAGTGCAGGGTGGTTGAACATTTTCTTTAGCACTCCTATGAACAAAGAAATCAAATCAACAGCCTCTGTCAGGTAATAAAACCAGAAGGGAAGGCTCCTTGTGGTCTTCTGATAGCCCTCACAAACACTGGACCTCCAGCCTTACTAGTCTTTTGGGGAAAAGAGAAGAAAGTCTTAGTAAAGGGTTGCCACACTAGTATGCATGATTCTTTATGTGACTCCCTAAATCACGTAGAGGCCTGAAATGCAGACTACCAAAACTCTTTGTTTTGTGAGCTGAGGGCACCTGTCAGCCTGTAAGCTGTAAGAGGACATTTTCTGGGGAACCGAAAGTCTAGTCAACCTAGAAGATCAGAGCTGTAGATTGCTGAAAGGTAAGAGGGTGCACTGCGGATGTAAGACAATAATATTGTCTGACTCTTGACCTCTTCCCGAGCCATCTGCTCTTTGCCTCAATCAGACGCATCAGATCCCGGCTCTTACAGAGCATTTCTGTATGAGATTATACAATTCTTACATTCTTACAGTCTTAACTCAGTTCATCTGGACTGGGGGGAATTTAGCTGCCTCCGCCTCAGTGGAAACCTGGGTGTTAAACCCTGAACGGTGTGCACAAGAGCACAGCGAACACCAGAAGTAACACTGTTGTCCTCAGCAGCATGGTAACAAACAGCAGATGCCCCTTATCTAAGCTAAGGAACTCTGAGGCAATCACCATAGAACAGGTATTCAGTGGATGTCTTGGTTCCTAGATTCACATTTAGATCACTTTGGTACTGAACAAGCCAGAGGGTGACTTGCATGGTAACCGGTAGTGTGCAGTATTTTTATTTACTTTTACGCATCGGAATAACGCTGGGTAAATGGCTGGGTCAGGGACTTCTAACTCTACCTACTGGCTTGGACTCTTTCAAAGTCAACTCTTTCTAATTTGAATAACAAGCAGTGTATGTTACGAGCTTAATTCCCAACAGAGATTTAATCATAGATTTAACTACTCTTAAGAAGTTTTATAGCTCTAAACAGTCCAACTGGCAATGCATTTTTTTTCCTATTGTCCCCATGTCCAGTGTAGCTTTTACATTGTTGAGAAGAAGGTTACGTTCATTGCTACGATAAACTGAACCAAAATATCTATCTAGAAGGTAGGAAGTTGTGTGAAAAAAGATTCTGAGGCTGTGAAGCCTTTTTCTCTCCAGAAGGCACCAACTTTTCAGATGAAGTTCAAGAATGTTAACCCTTTATTGCTTTCCCCATTGTTTAAGAAGACTGGCTTATTTAGTTTTTTTGTTGTTGTTGATTTTTTTTTTTTTCTGTGGTCGCGTTTCACCCCTCTAGATTTTTAAATAGGCCAACACCTTTCATAAATTGAGAGATGCTGTTGATCCAGGCTAGTTCACAGGTGACTAGACAGCTCTTTTGGGAACAGTCTTTTTGGCAAATGATCCAATCTGAAATTTCGTCTGAGAACCATCTGAAATGGTTTGGTGGGTCACCAGCCTGGCATAACAGACAAGTTTGTAGGCTTCAGCCTCTGATGCTTCTTACTAAAAAAAAATCACCTTGAGTTACAATGAAAAAAGAAGAAAGAAGAAAAAATTAGTCTCATTCCTCATTGCCCTTTTGCTTACATAAGGTTGCCCTGCCAATGTCTAACACTTTCATTTAGACCTAGCAACATTTTATGTTTGACTCATACAAGTGCAACTGAATCTAGTTTGCAATGCAGTGAAGAATTCTATGCCAAGAAGTCTACAAGGAAAAGTACTAGAAATCCCAACGAAAATGAATAGTCAAGAGCTTTTATACTGATGATACAGGAGCACAAGCTCTCATTCCACTTAGGACAGTACCATGAGGGCTGTCACCGAGCTCACTGTTATGCAAAGCTGATCCGCTTTGTTAGTAGAGCAGCTAATGGAAATCTGCCTTAAGCCAGGAAGTGTGAATTTCATTCTTTTTTGGCATGGCAGAGCTGTACCAGAATGAAAGTGCTATTTGCACAAGATAGCAAGCAATGAGAGTTAAATTTGACGTAGGCTGGCTTTAAAAAAAAAGAGTAAGTCTTACGTAATTCAGGCAGCGGCAGCCAGCGAGATTATGCTAGAAGTGAAGATCTTTCCGTTCTACCTTTTGGTAGATAAGGAATGTGAACTTCAGGCCTATCTCTGACTATTCCACTGCTGAATCACCTTGTGAACTTGACTGTGCCATAGATTTTAAAGACCAGAAAAGATCATTTTGTTCTCTATCTAAAATCCTCAGCTAAAAATTCATGCTTCAAACCCACACCTTTTATTTGAGATACAAACTGCTACAAAAATGTTAGCCGCTTCTGAGATAAGATTCAAGTGTGAGGGAATTTTATACTATTTATGCAAAGGTGTCACAAAGTTACTTGTTATCAAAACTACGTATTTTAATTCCAGTTTGAATTTGTCTTGGTTTAACTTCTGTTGTCTTTCATCATACTTTCTATTTTTTTTTTTTTTGCTTTATGAAGGCGTAGACTAGTATCAGTAGCTAGAGTTTGTACACAGACTGACAAATAATTTATCTGACTTTCAGAAAAGTAGTTACTTAACCACCATAGTCTTGCCTCCTTTTCCACTCTCAAATCATTCCTCATGTTTTTGTAAATCCTTGGCAATTTGTCTTTATCATTTTGAAGTAGGAATTTCTGATTTGGATTTATTACTTCAGTGACTGTTCACTGTTTCCAAGAGAAGCATAAAGCCAGTATCCCATAACTGCTTAATATTCTCTTCTTCTTGTATTAAAAGATTGTCTTCTCTGTCTTAAACAGAATGTCATGCAGGGAGATTCAGTGGTTAGATAATGTGTCCCCTAACATGCTAAATTTTAAGATGTGAGTGAAATGTTATGCTTCTCACATGGATCCATAGGAAGGACAGAAACGAGCTGATTTTTTTCCTCAGAATTGCATTGCAGCAAACAGAAGATTTACTCCAAAGCATTATACCTGTGGACCATCTTCCTTGTTTGCTTACAGTGGCCTTTTAAGTGTGGCATTTTCCCCTCTAATCCTTGCCATCACGGAAATTCTAATCATCTGCTTGGTTTCTAACAGTCAGTGTAAGAGAGGATCCTCACTCTGAGCAGCAGTGGAGCAGTATATTTGCAGGGAAGTGAATATTGAAATTTTTAGTCTTTAAAAGTCACTGAGGGAAAAAACAGTTGGACTTAATCCTAAGGATCTTTTCCAACCTAAATGATTCTATAAACAGTTAATCTGACTTAGATCTATTTTTCTCTGGATGCAGCTTTCATCTATGGCTTTGCTAGTGTTCCCGTTTGCTGATAATAGCAAACAAACAAAAGTGAGCATGACGCACTTCACAGATATTTCGCTTTACTCTTGCTGCGTGTGAACGCTGTGGAACATAGTTCATGGGTGCCTGAGCTAAGACTGACGAGCGCTCAGGCACCAGAGCTGATTTCTGAGCAGAAACATTGGTTTGGGGGTGAAGAGCAAACCGGTCGTGCTGGTGTTCTGCTTCATTTGGGCATATTGGCTTAGTGCGGTGCCATGTCCCATGTTGCCTCTAATTCTGGAGCTAATACTGTCATAGCAAGCTCAGCTGTCTTTGTGCAGTACCGTGTGGACTAAATTTGTCTCCTGCACCGTCTCTTCAATTAAGTTCCATTTAACCTGCCCTTCAACTTGTCTAAGGCTTATTTTCTGAAGTCGCTCATCTAGCCTGCTCAGAAGGGCACAGTGAGGTTTCTTACTCTACACTGTAAGTGAGGTCAAAGGTCAAGATTTTGCTTTACTGATTGGTGAAGGAAACTGCTGGAGAGTGGGAGCAAATGAAATGTGTGAACTCTGTGACCTTGGTTTATACTCGCTAATAGACGTGGAATTGCGTACTTCTGGAAAAGTGTGCCGAAAGTCATGCGGGCATATGCAAAACAAAATTGTTCCCATTTCCAGAAGATGAAAAATGATGTTTATTTCTTCATTGCTATTCAATGTGCATGTGTTAAATGTGTAAAATGCTTTCATACAATGAAAGAAATAAAAACTAACAATAAATAAATCATGCTACTTTGAACAATCCTTTTATGAACCTTTCTCCCGGTAGTGTTGGAGGGAGTGTTTATCTACAATTAGTGAACGTGTCCCACATTTAGTTTTTAATTGCATTCTGTAAAGAACCCATTCTTGTTGAGAAAAGGAAAAGGGAACAAAACCCTTTTCCAATTTGGCCAGCCATTTATTTGTTGACAATTTAAAAATTATTTTTAATACAAAATCAGATGTATTTGAAAAAGCTTACATAGTTTTTACTGTGCAGTGATACCCCATCCCATTTTTGTGTTTTCCCAGCGTGCTAAAGAACTGGCCCATTTTGTATCTTTGGTACATAAACCGGTTGAGCAATCACTATTGTTCAATATGCAGCTTCCTACCTTGTTTACATTACTACATGGAATTAAGATTTCTGCTCTGAAGAACATATCCGTGATTTTCTTAAATGCTGCTTTGCAGCATTCATCAATGGTATCTGTATGCTCTGGAGACATTAATTAATTTACTACACCCCTATGAGGGCAGCTAGCTACATCATACACATTTTTTAGGGAAGCTTTTATTGGAGTAAGCAGCACTTTACAACCTCAGAGCATAGATCCAGTGGATTTGCGATGGAGAAGTGAATGCTCAACACTTCAACAGATCAAGGTATCTAGGTAGTCTCCCAGAAAAGGCAGAATTCACAGTTTTGTGTCTGAATTGATTTAGGATAAGCGAAGCATCTTGATAGAGATCTGTGGCACTCTAAGGAGTCAAATTAATTCACCTTTATTTTACTCTTCCTTTACCCTCCTGCTGTCTTCTTTTTCTACTGTTCAATTTCTGTGACAAATGAGATGTGTGTTCTAGGGAAAAGACCTTCTTTTGTGACATGGGTGTATTTCACGCACCAAAATTCTCATGGGGAATGAGGAAGATACGAGATATGATGATAAACTGAAAAAATTGTATCATAATTTATGGCTTGTATCATAATGTAAAGCATATTTTCTAGCTTTTCTAAAAGTCTTTTTTGTGAGGTTAGAAACTCTTGACATACAGTATCGTCGATGCCAAAAGAAGGCTGAAAAATTCTAGAAAAACTAGATGCTAAGATTTTTCAAGATTCCTTATTGGGTCACATTAGGGTGGCATTTTCAACTCACCTAGTGGAAGCCACTTTCCCACCAGCAGTGTAGCACTACTGAAATATTAGAGTGCTCAGTAAATAAAAGCACTTCAGTTTCTTAGCAAAACAGTCGTAAGATGCCTCTATCTATGTCTATACCTATATACCTAATTAAAAATAAAAATTTACATGCTTAAATCTTGTTCCCTGAAATGGTTCACGTTTGCTGAAATTTCTTAAAATTATACCAACCTTAAGCATGTACTCAGTGCAAAAAAATCACAGTCTAACTAGCTTTGCTTCTGGCTAAGTTCTAAAGTACTAAAAGCAACTAGCCATGGCAGAGGTCAGCCTGCAAGTCCTAACTATAGAAAGTGCTCTCTGCCCAACCTGTAATAATGGTTAAATCTATTACGGTCCATGAGGCTACGGAGTCAAATGCAATCAAAGTCAGCCTGTGCCCCTGGCATTAGGCACTGAGAACGACAGAGCTCACTGAGAGCCACTGTCTGCTCTCCAGGTAACTCAGCCAGTCTGTTTAGCGTCCATGCTATTGACTTTAGGAGATCAACGCTTCTGTTCCCAGAAGTGAAACATCATGTAAGACTAAGAGGATTGTAATTTAATTGTAAGCATTGACACCCTATTAGCATTATTCTTTTTCGGACTACGTCGTAGCGATTTTGCGGTGGACATCGCTAGTGAACATTTGAACCTTTAAGCATGGCCTCTACATACATGTTGCCAGCCAGCCTGTCAAATAGCACAAATCCTTGCCTTTCATGGGATTGTTAATTTAGGTCTCCTTCCATTGCAAAGCTGCCTTTCTTTTTCATGAACATGCAGGAATTGAGACCTTTTTTGCTCCTTCAGAGTTGATAAAATGGTTCAAAATACCAGAAAGACAAACCAACAGCATGTTCACGGGATTCTTATTCTCGGGGGAAATCAAGCTTAACAAGAGAGACCTTCTTCGTGGTAATGAGTCTGATGAACATACTACAGAGGTGTCTTTTGTTGTTCTATTATTTAACAGTTCGACATTGACAAGGAAGCAGGAGAGAGACAGATTTATCATCGGTACTGTATGGAACGGGCATCTGTACATTGCGCCCATGTGTTCACCACAGTCTCACAGATAACCGCTGTAGAAGCAGAACATATGCTTAAAAGAAATCCCGGTAAGACTTGAATTGTTTTCTTACGGTATTTCCTCTGAGAACCTACATTTCCTTGGAGCGAATGAAAATAATAGATACAGGTATCCAAACACGAATAACAAGGACACATGCACATGTCTGGCTACACTACAGAGAACAGGCAATTTTCAAAACAGAAGTGCAGATAATATCACTTGAAACACGTTCTAATAGCATATGTCGTCCAGAAGAAATGAAGTTCAGCACCATTTAAAAACTGCTGTCAGTACCGTTTCAGGAGAGCATTAGTTTAACTCCGTGGATGTTAGGAGGTTTCTTTGCAAGGACATCTCAGCTTCAGGGGTTTTGTCTATAGCAGGGTTTCCAGTGATGGTGAAGTATTCAGGTCAACTGATGAAAACGGAAGCTGAGACCTTTGTAATATATTTCATCTGCTTTTACAGTGTGAGATTTGTTGCTTTGCCGGAGATGAGGGATATGCTCTTTCAGAAATGTAGCAGAAAGTTTCATATGCAAACCAGAAAGATGAGTTTTGCTTTCCAGTGCTAATGCTGTTTTTCTTTACTTAATATTGGAAGAGGTGAGAAGGCAAAAAACAACTGTAAATGAATACAGCTCATTTCCCTGTATCTCTCACAGCTCAGAGTAGCAGCGTGGTTGTAGTCATCATAATCTTAGGACCGAACCATGATAAGTTTCATAGATAGATATAATATTTTCTTAGATGAGCCAGTACAGTTTGAAAATATAGTTAAGATAAAGCGCCCAACAGTTTGTCTAATTTTCCCCTTTGCAGTAGTCTCATAAAATAAGGAACTTGTCTTCTCCATGCATGGACTTTGAATAAGGTCATGATCCCAGTTTGATGTGTCATTAAAACTGTCTTTAAATCAGCACAGTGCTTTATAAGGACAAGCCACAATACTTCACCTTCAGGCAAGCATTAGGGGGGGGGAAAAATGCACAATTTTGAGACTATTTAGCAGGTGTGTTGACATCTTAGTTGGTCATTTTAAGTATAACAATGCTCAAATGACTGCTATTTTTTTTGTTTTGTTTTCTTATTCTTTGTAGATTTTTTTGGCGCGAATTGTAGTGCCAAGTGTAGTTTGGGACCATTATCTCTGTTAATTTCAGTGTTTCAAGCCACATTGTGGTTCATGCATCAGGATAAGACAGTTGTCCATTGGATTCTTTGCCTTATTCCTGACTGTCAATAGGATGATGATCTTAGATGTTTTCCTTTTTATTTTAAACATGACAGCTATGTTTTAAAAGTAATTTAAGTGTTCAGCCATCTAATCTGAGATACCTCTGAAAGGTCTTGTTTTCATCAAGTGCAGAGCACTTAGAATCATAGAATGTTTTGGGTTGGAAGGGACCACTAGCAACCCTCTAGTCTAACCCCTCTGCAGTAAGCAGGGACATCTTTAACTAGATCAGGTTGCTCAGAGCCCCATCCAACCTGGCCTTGAATATTTCCGGTGATGAGGCATCTACCACCCCTCTAAGCAATCTGTTCCAGTGTTTCGCCACTCTCATTGTAAAATATTTCTTCCTTATATCTATCTAGCCTAGATCTACCCTCTTTTAGTTTAAAACCATGATCCCTTGTCCTGTCACAACAGGCCCTGCTAAAAAGATTGTTCTCATCTTTCTTATAGGCTCCCTTTAAGTACAGGAAGGCCACTACAAGGTCTTCCTGGAGCCTTCTCTTCTCCAGGTTGAACAACCCAAACTCTTTCAGCCCCTCAATAGCGGAGGTTTTCCAGCCATCTGATATTTGATGGCCCTTCTCTGGACCTGTTCCAACAGGTTTATGTCCTTCTTGTGCTGAGGGCTCCAGAGCTGAACACAGGGCTCCAGGTGAGATCTCATCAGAGTGGAATAGAGTGGCAGAATCACCTCCTCTGGCCTGCTGGCCACACTTCTTTTCATGCAGCCCAAGATATGGTTCCAGGATGCAGTTGGATTTATGGGCTACGAGTGCACACTGCCAGCTCGTGTCCAGCTTTTTGTCTACCAGTACCCCCAAGTCCATCTCTGAAGGGCTGCTCTTAATCCTGTCATCCCCCAACCTGTATTCATACCGAGAATTGCCCCAATCCAGGTACAGGACCTTTTACTTGGCCTTGTTGAACTTCATGAGGTTCTCATAAGCCCACTTCTCAAGCTTGTCAAGGTCCTGGTGGATGGAACCCCATCCCTCTGATGTGTCAACTGTAGCACTCAGCTTGGTGTCACCTGCAAACTTGCTGAGGGTGCACTTGATCCCACTATGTCGTTGAAGAAGATACTAAACAGCACTGGTCCCAGTATGGACCCCTGAGGGACACCACTTGTCAGCAGTTTCCATGTGGACATTGAGCCCTTAACCACTACGCTCCGGATGCAACCATCCAATTAATTTTTTATCCACCATCCAGTCCACCCATCAAATCCATATCTCTCCGGTTTAGAAAGAAGGATATTGTGAGGGACCAAGTCAAAGGCCTTATAGAAGTACAGATAGATGACATCCATTGCTCTTCCCTCGTCCATTGATGTAGTCACTCCATTGTAGAAGGCCACTAGGTTGGACAGGCAGGACTTGCCCTCTGAAATTCAGACTTTTGATGCTGGTTTACATTGGCATGAGGCTTCTCTGCCAACAGCTGCTCTTGAAAATCATAGTTTATGTTTTGGGATTTTAGAAGACTGAAGGGAGTCTGAATCCAGTTTAACTGGGGAGAGAAAATCTGCAGACTGCTCACAGATAGAACGTCAGTTGAAGCTGAAGAGAATTCCATGCATAGAGATTCACAGGCTTGAGCTTATTTTTAGTATTCTTGCAACTTTGAAGAAACCAAGTAAATATATTTATTTGATTTAAATGATTGTTGACACTTACCATGCTTCATGGTGACAGGGCTAGAAAAAAAAATCAATGGGAATCGGCACCCCAAATCCTAGGAGATAATTATAAATAGAAAATATATTCTAATGGGAATAAGTACTTTAATGGTTTTATGAATCTTAGAACACAAATAAACTATGTGGAAGTCTATTCCCATACTACTTATTGTCTCTGAAGTTAGGAAATCAACACTGGCTGTTCAGAAAGGTCACCAGTCCTTCAGTAGATCATTAAGCGTGAATTCTGCAAAGGAGCGTGAATACTGAAAGAATGTGTACACTTCTCCATCCACTTTGAAAATAAACTTTCAAAAGGAAGATGCAGTATTGGCACAATTAACTTTTATTTGAATTTATTGAGAGGTAAACTTTGTAACAAAGCTGTTAACTAAAAATAACTGAGGAAATGTGGCAAGCAGAGCAATGTCTGCTAATTCTCATTAACATTAAACTTGGATTACAATATAAATTGTAAATCTAATCACTTGGAAAAGCCCCTTTAAAACTGAGTAGACATGAATACATAGAGAGCTTTTGCACTAGAACAAAGGCCGATTTTCCAAACCATTCTCATTTGACTAGCTTGGGACAATTTTAAAACAAAAATGTCATTAATTCATTAGACAATAAAACCCCTAAGCCACGTAAAACAGCAACAAAGCTCTCTTTCACCACTTCTTCCTTAGGGCAAGGGCACATTGCCTCACACGTATTAGCGATGATATTGTAGCAGAATATTATGTTGAGCAGAAATAGTGAACTGGGTACTTTGGGCTACCATGTCTGTTCTGCACCTCAAAGGCTTAAATAAGAGATGGATTGAGCCCCAGTCCTTATGAAAGGGTAAATGAAGCTGCAGTTGAATTGAAGAACAGGGGAGCAGATTTCTATGCAGGCTGCTGGTGGTGGGTTGCAGTGTCCAAAACTCCCTGATAAATAAATGTGAATGAGTGGATGGAAACTGTCCAGAAATACCTAGTCAAGGATTCTTGCTTTATTGGGAAGAGCTTCAAATGGTTGCAGTTTCAAAGCTACGTCCTGCTGACCAAGAAGCAGGTCAGAGGAAGATATATTGTTGATAAAGACAAAGAGAAATGAAGGGTGTTTCTGCACTGTTGACCCACACACACACTCATATGAGGCCACACAGGTCTTTGTTCAGAGCAGCTCCTAGTGTTGGGCAGCAGAAGATAAGAACGTAAGTTTTCTGGTCATGCCCACCAAGACTCTCCTTTCCTGTCACCAAGAACCAAATCCTAAGTACCTAACAAGCAAAGATTTCCTGGTGAGGGCTGGTCTTTAGTTTCAAATGTGTATTTCGAGAAAGATCCATCATAATTTTTGGTATTTCATGATTATGAAAAAAGGCTATATTTTTATCTACTGTCGCTTAACCTAGGGAGTCTCAAAACACTTTAAGGACTAATCGGAGATTGCTTACCTGGCAGGGCAATAAGTGTCCCACTAAAGCAGACCACAAATTTCAAGGGAGTCATTAAAAACGGCCATGGCATTTGCATGAAAAAATGTCAGACAAGTAAACTGGATAGCATATGGAGAACTGATTGTACTTATTTTAAGATCATCTTGATATGTAATCAGTATGTAAGAGACAGTTTCATATTAGGTCAGATGCTTAACGTTAGACATGCAAACCTCTGCTTTTGGGGGAAGGGACAGGAAACCTGGAATATCAGGCATCCTTGACTGAAACACCGCAAAAGAAGTAATGTTCAAGTCCTGTATCAGTGGCAAGCAAGAGACCGTACTCCTGTCAGTAGTCCTGATGTATGGGGAGAGTTAACCATAAGGCACTAAGATCAAAGGAGATGCTGTTTTGTTTGCATGAACCATGTATGGTAGGGAATGGTATCTTACTGAAGGCCCTTTGGATGATTCATAGGATTTTTAATTTTACTGGTTAATGGTTGTGGTTACTAGGTGGCTGATGACACTTGTCAGAACAAGCATGATATCCTCTAATAATTAGCGCTTCTTGCTTCTTCAAAGATTCTTTGTTTTTGAAGAATCTCTGGTATCATAAACTAGTATAGGTCTAAGTCAGTTGTGTTACTATGAAATACACCTGCTGAGGAACTGGCCTCCCCTTTCATTTCCATTCATGGCTTTCATAAGCCAACTTCAAGAAAAGAAAATTACATTCTTACCAATTATCTCAACTAGATATAGGGCAAGCCTTTACATAGCTGCTCTACCAGAAAGGTGAAGTATCTATTGTGATAAAGCAGGCAACAGTGATATCAAGAATGAAGTGGTGAAGGGCATATTTCACAAAGACCATATGGTTAAATGGAAACATTATTTAAGTCTAAACAGAACAACAGGGTCCTGTTCAGCAGGGTCTGTGCAAATGTTGAGTACAGGTCAAAATGGTACAAAGCCACTTCCATGCTTTAGACAGTGGAGTGCCACGTACAGTGGTTTCATGGGGCAAGCTGGTGGAGACCATTGTGTTAGACAGCGTTGTTCCCTTTCCATGAGTAATAAGAGTACATAACCTGTTCACATACTGACAACTGAGAGACACATTGGTTCTTTCCGTAAAAGTTTTCTCTGACTCTGAAGATGTCTACCTCTGCCTTTTCTCTGCTTTTCCAGATGTTGTCACCCCAAATGGCTTGAACATTAAGAAATTTTCAGCAATGCATGAGTTTCAGAATTTGCATTCCATGTACAAGGCTAGGATCCAAGAGTTCATTCGAGGTCATTTCTATGGGTATGCTTTTACTTTTCAAAAATTAGCAATGGTTGTCCAACACTATTTAAAGCAAGAAACAAAGCAGGAAGATTAACAAGGACTTCATAGAGGAGGTGAAATGTTACCAACTTATTCAGGTATCTATCTGGGTTTTCTCAGTTGGAAGATGAAGGAATTTTAGACACCAGTTCTAACTCTGCTTAATAGGTTGTAGGATCAGGCAGAAGGTCTTGTTTTTTTCATTATTTACCAAAGATGCAGTTTATCAGATTAAGAAAGTCATCTTAATTTAAAGAACGGAAGAAAAGCCTCACTTTCATTATATTCTTAGGATAAGTAGTTCCTCCAGAATAGAAAGCTGCTGTGCATTTTGTTTGATTACATCTTGCGAAATACTTTGTGCTTGTCTGTTTATTTGCTTGGTTTCAGCCACCTTGACTTCAGTCTTGAGAAGACCTTATTTTTCTTCATTGCTGGGAGATACGAGTTTTCCAACAAAGGAGCCGATATGTTTCTAGAAGCCTTATCAAGATTAAACTTTTTGCTGAGGGTAAGAAAGCTTCTGCAAATGCAGAAAACATAGAGTTTATGCTCAGACTTATCATACTACGGAAGTCACCTGACGGAATTTCCATGCCTTACTCTGGTTTATAAGAAAACAATTATGGGATATTCAGAGTTTACCTAAAGCTCTCTACCTGAATCATCAGACTATATAACGACCTCAGGCTGCTTAAAAATAATTGATTATATAGTTCAAGATGTTAATTCATGGTTAGACCCTTGGTTTTAGAGAAAAGTACTGAAATTATGATTCAAGAATTTACCCTGAAGATTTACATATTAAGAGGCAAATAAAAATAATCCTTTAATGATATCTTTTAAAGGAAATTACTTAATTCATTAGGACTGGACCATGATCTCTTAAATTTTTGAGTACTATTACCACACTGGATGGGAAGCTTGCATTTAATTTCACAGTGTGGCATTTAATTTCACATGGGGAAGCCACTCGCTCCTCCATGCTTCTGTTTCCTCAGGTAAAAAATGAGTGCAATATTTCTAAATGCCTTTATGGAGTAATTTAATGAAGATAAGACCTAGGCCTTGCAATGATCAAAGAGCAGAGCACTTCCCACCTACAAATAAGGTCCTAGAAAATGTCTCCTAAGGACTGATACATTTAAAATAAAAATAAAATAAAATAGAAAAGCTAGTCAGCTTTTAGGCATCTAGCAAGGATCAATTGGCTGTTGTCCCAGACTCTCTCCTCTATCATTTAAATGATATAGAAAACCTGGATAAAAATCTCGATACTATATTGTCAGCAGAGCTGAAAAAAATTATTACTTTTCAAAGCCCTAAATACACTTGTTCTACTTCCACATTCTATTAATACACCAATAAATCCTGTGAACTTTCTGGAAATACTTAATCCATTCACTCACACAACAGGTCACCTCAAGTAACTTCAGTATTTCTTCCACAACTTTCCCAAACAACTGACTTGGGTTGTTTGGTGATGCTGTGCAACGTCACCTACCTGTTCATGGCATTTACATAGATATTATTATATTGGATGGAGTTAATTTATTTTATAGAGTCCTTTTTCCTGTGCTACTTGAAAGTATTATTAACATTTTGGAAATAAAATATAAATGTTGAGACAGATTATTAATACTCACTGAGACCCTAGCATGATGGACTTTGAACCTGCCTTGAAGAGAGGGAAGGGAAGAACCTTAAAACGATATGTGACTCCTACAGGTTATTTTATACTATACATTTCCCTGTACCTCAGACTGAGAGAATGCATGCTAATAGTGTGTTTGGGTGTCTAAAGTTTAGAATGGAGGCAATTCAAAATAATTTAATTTTTCACAGCTCTGAATAGAGTTCACCCTTAGTTTTCCTTTGCATAGCGGATGATGGGAGTACAACCTCATTCTGCTCCATGCAAGGAATCCCTCAGGGATCTGGTATTCTGAACTTCACTTGCACACATCAGAAAACAGCAAGTGAAACCACCTATAAGTAAAGTAAAGGGTCAGATTTTACAGTAAATGCCTTTTGCCTTTGCAGTAGCTGGATGTGAGAGATTAGCAAGAAGTTACTTGCATCTTTTTGTGTGTCTGGAAGGTTCTTTGCCAGGAGTTCCATACATGGATGTTATCATGCCTCTTTCTGGGGCACTATTGCTATAGAAAGTAGTTCTGCTTGCTGCTGTAGAGAGTCCCTCGCTCCATACCTGGGCATATCTCAGCTAGTAAACTAATTGCTCACTCCTCTGAGTCAGCATAGTTTGTGTCAGGTGAGAAAATGCACGTAGGATTTTTAATTTTTTCCTGTTCACTTTCACATCCTAAGCCATGGCTTCTAAACCACGAGAAGTCAGGAAGATCTCTATTGCCCAAATTGGAATCGGGTGACATCTGTTTACCTGTATCTGTCTTCAGCTGTATCTCTGACTTAACATAAACTTCATAGCAAAAGGGAGAGGTAGAAGATCAGAGCCTTCCTGGACAACGAATCAAAGCTCATTGTCTTTTCCTGTGACTAATTAATTAATATCTGAAGGGTGGGTGTCAAGTAGAAGGGGCCAGTCTCTTTTCTGTGGTGCCCTGTGATGGGACGAGGGGCAATGGGCACAAACTGGAACACAGGCAGTTCCACCTCAACATGAGGAAAAACTTCTTTCCTGTGAGGGCAACGGAGCCCTGGAACAGGCTGCCCAGAGAGGTTGTGGAATCTCCTTCTTTAGAGACTTTCAAAACCTGCCTAGATATGTTCCTGTGTGGTCTGCCCTAGGTGATCCTGCTCTGGCAGGGGATTGGACTCTGATCTCCAGACGTCCCTTCCAACCCCTACTATTCTAAGATTCTCATTCTTAGTGTCAAAGTTGGCAGTGATACCTTGTAGTGAGATTTACTTTTTTTCTTCTCCATCTTGTGTCCATGTAGGTTCATAAGACTGATGTTACAGTCGTCGTGTTCTTCATCATGCCAGCAAAGACAAACAATTTCAATGTGGAAACCCTGAAAGGACAAGCAGTCCGGAAGCAGCTCTGGTAATTGCCATTCTTACTGAGGGTCTTGTGCAGTGAATTGAGGAGACAGGCAAAAGTTTCTTATGAAGAACAGTGTTCTTTTTGCTCTGCTGATAATTGAAAATCGTGGGTAGCTGGAATGTATTTGTGGTGATGAAAGAGATGGGAATGATAAACAAGGGCAAATATTTATCTTTTTTGTCCTAGGTTATTTTTAGTAAACTTGCCTTGCCGTTCTTTGTAACAAGCTAGCAAATCATACTTGTTTTGCAGTGACTAAGTTAAAGGATCTAGAGAATTCAGTGTTCTGAATGTCTTCTGACTTTTTCTGGTACTCCCTTCGGACATGCCATTGAGCTCCCACAAAATAAGGACTGCCTAATAATTTATCAGAGTGAGCTTCTCCATCACTGGTGGGAAAAATAAATTAGTCACAAGTTCTCTTTTATTTAAAAATATAGAAAGTGTACTGTCTAATGCAGCAGAATAACAGTTGATATCAACTGACTGTAATTTTCTGTATAGCCTACAATAAGCAATGGCCATACCCAGGCAGTGACACTTAACAGCTGTAAAGGGAAAATTATCACAGTTCTTCTCAGTTTGAGTTTTCTCAACTTTCCAAACAAAAAAGCAAAAAGAGTCAGGCTTAACCTCCACCTCACTTTAACTGCTGTGTGGTTCTACATTGAAGACACATGTTGGGAGGTACTCCTGAAATGAGAGACAAGGCAAAACCAAAGTTTCAAATTCATAAAGAAAATCAGTGGTGGGTTATCAAGGATTAATTTTGTTGCAACAAGTGAAAAATGTCATTTCACTCAATATATTGACAGATTAATTATCTAAGCAGGGAAATGGAAATATGCAACTTATCAGGTGGGTAGAACGGTTAAATTCTGCTGCAGAAGCAAGGAAGCTGGTCTTAAAGCTAAGGGACTAAAAGCCATGAGATCCTGCTTTTATGCCTGTATCTCACTGTATTTAGTCTTTTTCTGGTGTCATTTCTGTATCTAGAAAATTATAGAAATCTAAATGGAGATCTATAGAGATCTGTAGATGAAAGGCACCGTGTAAGAGAAATACACTATTTTTCTTGTTATCTCATTAACTGCCTCCAGCAAATGACCTCTGGCTCAGTTTCTGGATACCAGTAATCAAGTCAAAGTCTTTGTTTAACAAGATATTAAACCTGTACAAAACCAGTGACAAAAATAGTTTAACAAGGATCATTGAAATCATTTAGCTTTTGCCATGTCTGGAAAAGTAGACAGATAAATCCGCTCTCTAGAATCATACAGCAACTTCTTGGGACTTACAGGAAACATTCTGCCTGGTTACCACTCTGGAAATGGATATCACAAATGTAAAAGTTGGAATTACTTGACCAACTCTGGCTTCCTAAAAGTTGCTGCTTCCAGATATTCTGTGACCGTGATGTGTGAAAAGCAAAAGACCCTCTGCATCATCATATGCACCATTATCGTGGCCATAATATGGAGCTCCTGCATGTCAGTATCACCTAATAATATGGGATGATTTTAAAGATGCCACAGAAATGAAATACAAGAAGAGATTGGCACTTATAAAGGAGCAGACGATGGCTGATCTAGGATATAAACCCTCTTGTTTCCTCTGCTTCTGAAAAAGTGGTCTATCCTATTTGGGTTCAGTTTTGGAAATTGTGTATGGCATGAGTCTTTGAAAATATAGGCATGAGCGGGCTAGCTTACGGGGATTTGGATCAATTTGGTCTGACATTTTTCTGCTTTGCAACTCATCCACAATTAACTCATCCACTATTGTGTCTATGTGAGCTGGGAAAGAGCAACTAAAACCAGGCGTGTGAATTCTCAGCTTGGTAAAGTTTAGCATTTCTCTTAACAAGTCCAAAGCATAATACTTAGAAATCAGAAAGGCAGGAAAAGTTCCATGAAACGGATGTTTTACTCAAATTGATAGTGCATTTGCTATTTTGACAACAGCACTTCCTGCTGTACTTTCAAGTTATTTCAGCTAGGGGCAGGATAATATAAATGACTCTTCATTTAAAACAGTTGTTCACTGGAGTTCTTAATTAGCTAAAATACAACATTTGTCTGGCACAGGCTTTATTATTAGCTTAAAACATGGCCTAAGCTTTCCAGAAATTTTCTTTTTTTGGCTTGAAAACTCATTTCTGGCAAACTGCCTTTTAGTCTAACATTTGTTTTCAAAAGTGTTTGAGTTAGGCAATAGGGCAGAAAGTGGAGGGAGAAGCTTGCTTTTAAATCTGTATTTGTTTAACTCTTATATCTTCCATCTTTCTCTTAGTTCAAGTTAATTTGGAGACCTCTCAGTCTTGATTAGTGTGCAATGTTAATGATCATTTTTCTTTACGTAATGTCATGTATATGCTCTCTTTTTCATAGCTGAGATGAAAGTGTGGTTTACTGACCAGAGCAAGATATCAGAAGCAATCACTAGAGAGGTCTGCTTCTGGCTTTCACAGCGCATTCATCTTTGGATGAAAGTCAAATCCTTTGTTGTGTTGAAATCCATCAGTATGGCTGCTGGTTGGATAAAAGAGCTTTGAGAACCAGACCTCTACCTGCTTCTGCATTCTTAGTTCCATCTGTACACTTGAAAGCACTATTTAATTTCCAACAGCAAGAAACTCTTTTATTCTGTCTTAGTCCTGGATTCTCTTGTTTTATACATATATTTGTTTATTTTCCTAGGGACACTGCACAATCTGTGAAAGAAAAGTTTGGAAAGAAACTCTACAATGCCCTGCTAAAGTGAGTGTATAGGTTACTTTGTTCTGACTTGCAGAGCCACATATTCAGCTGGCTTACCTGTGGTGCTCCTGTGCTTCTACCCCTTGTGTAAGAAATTTTGACAGCCATAGGAAGGGCATTGGAGAAGGATATGGGACACGCTGTTCTGTACACAGGTTACTCAATCAATAGGCAAATCACAGAGAAAAAAAATTTAAAGATAATAGCACCTCATTGTGGAAAGAGTCTTAAGAGACATGGGGGATGTCTGAGTAACATAAAGGCTTACTCACTGTCAAAAATGAGCTACCTCAGCTTAAAAAAGCACCAGAGACAAAGTAATACGTATTACTGGCTTTGTTGTATCCTTTCAAGACAGTTGGAAGTGAATGACCCAACGCACAGATGAGATGACTGGAACTTCGGCAAAACTGAGGTGTGTCTGAAAAACAGAAAAAAATAACTCTTTAGCTTTTTGGAGGCTAACTGGAAGGCCAGCCAGTGCATGAGAGAACAAAACGTAGGGAATATAGAAGGGGCATGATGAAAAAAGGGAAGATTAATGCTGACATCAGCAGACTTCAGACTTTGTTTGTGGTTTCTTCATTTTCTTTATGCAACTGATAATAAGCCATTTGGTAAAACAGGCTCTGTGTTGCCTCTGCAGAGGAGAAATTCCAGACTTGAACAAGATCCTTGACCGCGATGATATAACCATTATGAAAAGAGCCATCTTTTCAACTCAGGTCAGAAAATGCATGATTTACACAAACGTTTAGTATAAATGATAAGCATGATTATATACAAGGATTGGGTATTACATCTAGTGATACGCATGCATTGAAAAAGAAATCTTCAGCCAATAGGCTTCTCATCAGTAACATTTAAAGATCAGCTGTGACTTGTTTTAACGAGATTATGACCCAAACAAATTCTTTTGGGGAATACGTAGATACTACTCCAGTCACATGCAGGACAACAAAATTCCCAATTCTTCTGCACTAAGTGTGAACTTTGCATTGTTCCTGAAGCCCGGATTCTTCCTTTTTTATTAAATATGTAAAATCAATCCCTTAAGGAGGCATAACATATTGACTAAAACCCTTTAAAAGTAAATGACAGGCCTTTCTGAAAGTTAGTATGAATACATTCGTTTTGATGTAAATGAAACAAGTCCTGTGACAGATTTTATGTTCTCATTTGTGGCCTTAGTTACATAGAAGACAACATTATATAATCATATCTTTAAAGATTGGACTAGATGATCCTTGAGGTCTCTTCCAACCTGGTATTCTGTGATTCTAGGATAACTTTCCTTTCTTACTTTAAAATGAAAGGGTAAAAACCTATTCACGTTGGTGACAAAATCTCCCACTGTCTTCCACTAACAGTGGAAAATCGTAAGAGGACTCTTTGCCAACAGTTTTGCGTGGCTTACGGACTGCCTTTTCTCTCTTTAGCGACACTGTCTGCCTCCAGTGACCACCCACAACATGATTGATGACGGCAATGATCCAATCCTCAATACTATCCGACGCATTGGCCTTTTTAATAACCGCACAGACAGAGTAAAGGTACATTCTGTCATTTACATTTTAGAGGCAAAATGGAGTTTCTTTAAACAGTTTCAGTCTGGATTGTTAGCGTGGGGAGTGCAGTCAAATTCTTGACAGGCAATATTGCACTAATAGAGTACTTCTTCCCTCTCCCTCCCTTTCCAGGAATGATGACTAGTCACTTCACAGATATCTTCAGTTGCTGGCTAACCAAGTTAATTTCAAGTTGAAACTCTGATGTTAGGAAATAGTTTTCATTGCTGCCTCCTGTACTGAATGAGGAGACACTACTCCTGAAATCCAGAAAGTGCCACAGGTCATTTGCGCCCAGATGTAAAACGCTGTAATAGATCCATTTGCTTAAAACTGAGGGGCCACAACTTGAGCACAGGCACTTCTGGAGTATTGGTTAATCACTTAACAACAGCACCCTGCCACTCAGCGTTTGCTGTAGAAGGTAACCAGGGTTTTGATCCCAAGCAGAAATACTTGCCGTTCGTGCCGTGCTCACATTTGCATCAACTATTGGAGCTGAATGTATGTCAATAAATCCTTTCTGTACTTCCATGTCTATCTTGCCAGACCACAGAAATGATTAGCTCTCGCTTTCACACATCTGCTAAAGGTTTTTTTTTGGTCTGGCAATCTCTGGCATGCTCTCTGTTAGCTACGACTATCTCATCATCTATCTATTGAAAGTAGAACCTAAAATTGCAAATTCTTCCCCTTCGAAACCTTCCTTTTAAAGTCAGACCCACAGTATCTCTGACAATGACATATCACTTGCTCTCAGTGTTTCAGCTTTTAAACCCATGACAATAACGGAGCAAACATTTTCCTCAACTTCCTAGTTGCTCCTTCCTGGCTTAACATAGTTTTTGCTAAGTGGGTGTCTCCAATAAGCTCTGAGTGCATAGTATGGTAATAATATACTAGATGTAAGGTGGAAGGATGCACTGTGTATAAATGCAATAAAAAAAAATTCTCAAAAATAATTGCTTGAAATCATTAGAATAGCAGATAGCATATAATGCTGCAGACACCTCTTCCTTCTTCTCAGCAGACTTGATTGGCTAGGTATAGGTCAAGTTTATACAAGACTGTCACAACCACTGGAAAAATGCCTGCTGTGTGAACAGGCTTAATACTTAATGAGCTGAATGTCATGGACAAAAATTCCATAACCTTCAAAAGGAAAGTAATTTTGAGAGACATATAACACATCCATATAGACACTGTGTGGCATGTGAAAAATAACCTCAGCAATGCCAATAGAGAATCTTATTTGATTCACTGGGATCAAATAAGCTTGCATAATGATTTTATAGCCCATTTATGGGCTGAATACATCAATGTGTTGATTTACTCAAGTGAGTAGCATGACTATATTCTTAAGAAAGTGTAAAAGCACATCCTTGATATGCAATAATGGCTGCAGTATGTTTATGTGAAGAAAAAAGCCCAGAGAAGGTTAAACACTTCCCTCACACTTCTTCCTCCCAAAGCTGATAGGACAGCATATACAGGGCACTTCTCTACTTAGCAGTGGAATATGGAGCAGTGAAGCCAAGCCCTGCAGAGTCATGCAGATAAATTAGCTTCGGTCCTGAAAGTGGGACATTAGCCTAAGTTAATAAGCTTTGTCTTTCAGCAAGATTAGTTAGCCTAGGCACAGGATTGTGATGGTGGGGCTATAATATATCTGGTTTAAAAACTCTCTCAGTTCTTTAGAGAGCCATTGAGTACTGTAAACATTCCTATATTTCTGTTGGATGCTGTGATGCTCAAAAGTGCTGTGTCCTCCCGAGGCCTCCTCTGAAACGAGACAACACAATTCTCTACACTTTGATACAACAGGCCAAGAGAACCAATTTAGTGTTGCTAAATGCCACAGCCTTAGGCATAATTCTCAATGCACATGGTCTTCCCGGATCAACAAGGATAAAACTGAAGACCTGTTCAGCAAAAAGGTTTTGTTATCAGTACTATTTCCAGAACAAGACTGCACACAGGCAGGATACATTTTAGTGCGGGAAGTGAATTACCTAACAGATGGGCAAAGGAGGTATTGTCCAGATACTTAGGAAAAAAACGGAGTGAAGAAATTCCTTAAGCTTATTGATAATTAAAATGTATCGATGATGGTTTTCTTTCACCTCTAATGTAAGTTTTGAATATCCAGGTGATACTACATCCAGAATTTCTTTCTTCGACAAGCCCGTTGCTGCCCTTGGACTATGAGGAGTTTGTTAGAGGCTGCCACCTTGGTGTATTTCCATCATACTATGAACCCTGGGGTTACACTCCAGGTAGGCCATCTGTACACGTAACTGGTATCAAAAGATGAATACCCATTCTGTTGATGCAGAATAACTTTGCAGCCAGTTTCTTCTGGAGTGCTGAAAAAAACTCTTTTGGCTCTGTTTCCTCTGCAGTGCAAAATTTGGGGGCCAGGTGGTATAAAATGCCATCTACTGACTGACAACTACTCACATTTGTCCCTGCGCTGGACCCTTTCCCATACTAACATGTAATATTTTGATTTTATGCGGCTTTAGAACAACAACAACAAAATCATTTAAAAAGCATAATTCTTAACTTTATTCAAGGATTTTAGAAGAAAATTTAGAAGAATACATATATTGAAAAACATAGGGCAAGAAATCTGATGCCACCAGCCAGCATATTTCAGTAGATTTAATTCAAGATAACAGTTAAGTTTGCTAGAATTATGTAACACCATATCTAAGATAGTTACCACAAATACCTTCAACAGTAGAGAATCTCACAGAATTAAATGAAATACAGAGAACATAAAACTTCTGACTTTAAAAAATTGGCCCAGGTTTACAAAAGGCACCTAACACCTGATGAAATGAGTGCAAAATAGGAGTTTGGATGCCTATGAAGATCAAAGCCTAAGCGCCGGGGGTTTTTTATGTCCTCCAAAGTAGGTTCTGTAGTCTTGAGACACAACTGAAAGTCGGAGTTGCCCCTCTGAAGAGTATTTGTTGTAAGTCAATGAATCAGAATAGAAACTTCGCAAATTTAGTCATTTTCCAGAGCTGTTTCTCTCTAAGTTAAGAGAGCTACTCAGTCTCGAGTAAGACAACTGTCTTGCATTCCAGCAATTTCTCTGCCTGTTCTAATCTCAGCTAAAATCTAAAGAAAGTGACAGCCAAGGATGATTTTCAAGTGAGCATTAAAGTAAACCTGGACAGAAAATTAGGCTGGTACTTAGTAGTTGTGAGGAAAGCTGTAATTTACACTAGCTAAAAGGATAGTTTCTCTTTCCTTTACTAATGTGGAAGTGATTCTCTTTGCTGATACCTATTTAATTTTACCAGAAACAAAAAGTGATTTTTTTTATTGGCAGATTATAGCTCTATTTTATAGACACCAGTTTTATTGTCTTATTAATGAAGGCTCTGTTTTTTTCTTTCAGCATTTCAAAGACTATTTACTTTTTCTGCCTATTCTCTTAGGTTAGGCTTAAGTTTATCAGCAAAGCTCTTTAAACCTGAATAAACAGTTATCCTTACTCAAGGCGATGATAGGAATAACTACAAAATATGCATACATTTTTGAATTTTATAAAACTAGCCCCACTTCTAACCCCTATTCTGAGTGAATGATGAGATTTGTTGGTTTTTTTTCCTTGCTATAGGGACTAGTTTACAAACAATGAATACCAAAATACAATGCTAACACGCTCTTGCACTTAAGAGATTCAATTTTTGTAAACAGTTGTGAAAAACCAATGAGCAAATGTGTACATCAGGCTTCAGTTTAAAATCCAAATAATTCTTTGTTTCAACACTGGACTCCCAGAAAGTTTTCAGTTTAGCTGCTGGGAAACAAAGATATGTTCACAAAAACAGTGTGAAATTTTCTCTTTTTTTTTTTTTCTTTCTTTCTTTTTTCTTATTCTCCAAATCCACAACAAATCATAATAGTTTTCACTTGATATTTTCAGAGCAGCTCTAGTGTTACGGGACCTCCTGTCTGCCTGTTTCTTTTTCTTTTTTGCTGTCAAGGTGAAACTATTCAAAGTATATTGCCCTGAAATACTTTTGTTTGTTTTTTTCTCGCCAGCTGAATGTACTGTGATGGGCATTCCCAGCGTAACCACAAACCTTTCTGGATTCGGCTGTTTCATGCAGGAACATGTTGCTGACCCAGCAGCTTATGGTAAAATTTTAAACACCATATCAAAATACCACCTCTGAGTTAGAAAAACAAAAAGCATAGCAATGATGCTGATACTCCTCATTTTTGTGCTTTCACTCCTGCAATGGAGTTCATTGGGGGAATACGTTCAGAGCTCTGACTATTTCATTATGTTGAACAAGCCATTCAAGCTTTCATGTTCATCCAAACTCTTTCCAAGTTCTCCCTCTTTTGTCTCCCTTTAACCTCTTGTCTGCTTTATCCTTGCAAACTCAGGACTCTTCATACTACTCTAGAATCACCCATTTCCCTTGCATACTTCTGATTAAACTATAATACTTGGAGCATTTCAAAAGAAGCAGTGAAAATCTGCTTCTCTTTGAAGAGTCCAACAAAGATGCATGGGACTTACTTCAAGACCAGTGAAACCTGCCCTCACCAAACAAAGAGTAAATTATCGTGTACACTAAAAAATAAAGCTGTGAAAATAAAAGGAACCCACTTACAAATAAGAAGCTGCTCATAAAGGTTTAGAAATGGTTCATGACTGGAGTGCGGTGAGGAGGAAGGGAGCCAACTCCTGTTGTGTCAAGACAGTATTGAAAATGTGCCCACACCAGGGCCTTTTGCAAAGCACCTTGGCTTGTCTGCAAAATCAGGCAATGACAGCTCCACACCAGCACAACTTATGCCCTAATCTAATAGGGGCAGGAGTGGAGCCGATTGCGAAATATAGCTCCACCTGCCTGGGTAGGTATGTCTTTGAAAGCTCTCAGAAAGATCAGAGACCAAGAGCACAGGTCACTTGCTCTTGTCTGCTGAAACATAGATGTGAGCGCTGACATAACTCACTGTACATTCCTGGGGGACAGTGGCCACTTCAGTTAAGGCAGTTGTGCATCTCTCTTTTGTATTGAGACAGCTGAGGTCCAGCACCTTCTTCTTCCCAACATCCTGGAGTGAAGAAGGTTGCAAGAATAAAGTATTGATCTCAGCACACTACACAGAGGCAAAGTTTAGCTCAGCCCTTTCTGTGCCAGAATTGTGTTTTGACTCATTTGTATGAGTTAGTTATCTCTATGGCAACACTTGTATTTCTACAGAAGAATACAGCCTCTCTCCTCCAGGCTGATTCTGACCATCCACACTTACAAATTCTACTGCAAACTAAGAAAAAATGAGATTTTTTTTTTTTTTAAGTACTCAGTATTTTAAAAATTATGGGAGATAAAGATGATACGTTTTTATCCAGAAATTCTTGCATCCTTTTGGACATACTTACACAACAACAAAGCCTGTGAGTTTTGAATAATTTACTGAATTTCAGCCTGAAAGGTAAAAAAAATTAAAATAAAAAATCCATATTTCTCTGCAGCTTTCCATTCTACCAGAATAGTAACAAAAGTTCCAGTTACAGCTGCCTTCTAACATCACAAAGAACATGTAACACATGTAATGTTTGTAAAAACATGTGACAGAAGGTCGAATGGAAATGTAAGAGGTCAGATCCCATTTTCAGTTCCACTCATTTTCACCTTTTTTGTGTCCTTCAGGCATCTACATAGTTGACAGGAGGTTCCTCTCGCCTGACGAATCATGCAACCAGCTGACTCAGTTCCTGTACGGATTTTGTCAACAGTCCCGTCGCCAGAGGATCATTCAAAGAAACCGAACGGAGAGGCTCTCAGATCTGTTGGACTGGAGATACCTAGGCAGGGTGTGTCAAACTATGTGATAGAAGTATTAAAAATCCCAGGCACTTAGGTCTGACTAGCAGTCTTTAGCACCATGCTGCAAGGCAAGGAGACACCCCTGTTCTGAAAAGCTCCTCTCAAAGGTGCTAAAGGCAAAGCTTGCCCTTACATTTCAGTGTAATGCTTCTGTTCTCCAGTGGTAAGGAGAGACATGACTTAACCGAATAGATTAAAGCAGGAGCCAGTCACACTGAGGACTCTGGTGCTAAAGACCATGTAAAAAGTGTCCCTAACAATACTTGCAGCCCTACATTAAGTAGGATTTGTGTTCCAAAGTCATCTGGACTCTTACAAAAAAACTTGTTCTTCCTAAAATGCTGCTGGGCCTTGTGGCTCCTCAACACTCCTAAACAACCTCTGTGCCTTAAAGGCAAAATGGTGTTTTTAATTTAACATAGAAAACCCTGCAGGACACACCTCCTTGGAAGACAGTAGCAAAGCCGTATTCTCAAGTCCACAGGAGCAAAGAAGCAGATGCACGTATGTCAGTTTTGTAACTATTTTGGACCTTGTCCTGCTCTGCTATCTGTGTGAGAACCTTTCTGTTTATATGGTTCCCAACCCAGCATAAAACCCTGACACAACAAGCTATTTTTACCATGCATATGATGGAGAGTCATGAATATAGTGGATCCAGAAATGTTTTTGCCAAATTTGTGAATACTAGGCCCCAGTAAACTCATGAACGCTACTTCTCTGTAACCGTTACATGTACTTCCTATGCAAGGATCCATCCAAAGTTTATGTGTATACATACGCACACTTAAAGATGTACATTTTTCTGGTTAAAAAAGAGCCAGTTCTATCTTGAGGGATAAAGAATACCTGTCACTCAGTAAGAACTACACTGAGACAACTGCTGTTTTCCGTCTTACTACATCTTAGTCTTACAGCAACCTTATTCAGCTTCCGTTCCATTCCGTGTGAATGCAACGTGAATGGCTCACTACTTTACAGCGATGTGTTCATTACAAGCGGCGAAATCAGTTGGATTCTGCTTAGCTGAAAAGATGTTTAGCCTTTGTTCAGCATCATCTTTTAGAAGATACTTCTTTTATGTTCCTTGTTTTCCTGCTTAGAGCTACCCAAGACTTCCTTGACTTGTAAAGGTTTCTCTTTTATTCTGCAGTATTACATGCATGCCAGACACTTGGCCCTCAGCAGAACGTTCCCAGACAAATTTGAGATGGAACCAAGTGCTCCACCAAAGGTAAAGTCTGCTTTTGAAATTGAGTTCATCTGCATTTTAGCTATTTTATACCAGTTGAGGTACTGGCCCTTTAAATTCCTATTAGAAGAGTGGCAGCTTCTAATTTTTCTTCTGATTAAATGCCATGGAGATGTTCTGCACAAACCAAATAGAAGGGGAGCTGGGAAAGGATGTTCTAGGAAAAGCAAGGCAAAGTATTGCCTTCAGCTAAATGTGGTATGCGAGGAGGAGGCTGCGGCTGGAACTGCAAAGAGTGAGTTTAAAGGCACACCTTCAAACAGCTCTTGCATAGTGCCTATTAGCACCAGTTTGAGAAGGCAGGCTGCTCAGATCCAATGTAAGAACAAAGTGATTTGAAACTAAATGTCCAGAGAACAACTACTTTTTATTTTTTTATTTTCTTTTAAAAAAGAAGGAGAAAGGAGGCTCAGGCCAAAACCCTGTGATTGGTTCTGGTTTTGTAGATACTGACATTATAACTAGAAAACTTTGAAAACTTCGGAGTGAATTCTGAATTTCAATAAGCATATTCTGACTAAAGAGTACAGAAGAATTTCATGTTGTGTTGACAGTTTTAAGGCTCAATAAAGATAATCATATTTGGCAAAAAGCGGTGCTGGAAGGGCAGCATATTGTTTATGAGACACAGGCTAAAGATCACTGCCATACAAGCGTGTACTTACTGGCAAAGAAGGACTGAGAGGATCTGTGTTCAAGGGATTCTAATTTTAGAGCGCAGAGCAGGTCTAGCTTACATCCCACCGTTGGTTTCCTTTGAAGTGCTGATAGCCTTAAATTGCCATATAGAACCAATGAGGAACAGTGTGATAATATATACAAATTGCTTCTCTCTCTGCCAGACGGAAGGTTTCAGGTACCCCAGGCCTTCATCAGTGCCACCATCACCTTCTGTCTCTCAGCATTCCAGCCCCCACCATAGCGAAGATGAAGAAGAGGATGAAAGATACGATGAGGATGAGGAAGCCGAAAGGGATAGGCAAAACATCAAGTCTCCCTTTTCTCTTGGAGCATTGCCGGAAGGAAAAAAGAAGCAGCACGGAGAATACAGGAACTGAATTCATTGCTCTCACCCTGGCAGGGTCTCTCTACCCATTCAACAGTTTCTCCTGTAGCCTTGGCAAGCTTTGTGTTGAGGACAGTGCGATACAATTAGGGGAATCTTAAATGTTACGTGAGCTACACTGTTGGAAAGCCTAATATTATTTCATCTTGAAAGTAGTTTAAATGACAATTCTTCTATGCCCCTTTGAGGTAGAAGAGATTTCTCAAGCTTAATAAATGTAGACAATGTGACAATCCCCTCAGGAGCTTATGCAACTGCAAATCATACCTTTATCTACCTAATCATCCATATTAATCATAGTTTATGCTGATAGCTCCGTTATGGCTGTCCCAAATTAATTCCCTCTTCATTTATGTTTCCTCTTTTCCCCTCCTAAACTAACACGAACTTTAAGCCAGAGCTCAAAAAATCTAGAAAAAAAAAAAAAAAGGTGTAACACTGGGGAAACCTTGGCATGGTTAAAAAAAGTTATACTGAGAAGAAAATGGTGTTTCTTTTTCCTTATGCTGTTTATTGTAAGCTTGCATCACTTAAAACATTTTTTACAACCCCCAAAAGTGTCTTGATCTAATGGTGAAACAGACTTCCTGTGGAACAATATAAAGTCTTGTGCAGTGGGCATTTGAATTTTGGAGAGAAATGAAGTCATCTTTCTGAAGTCATTTACACCCACAATAAACAGCAGACCGTTTATTTTCAGATTCCTCTGCTGTTTCTCTTCTATTGTTTTCATCTTGTCTTAGATTCCACGTTTGTTAACAAACTAGTTGGGGAGGGAGGAAATTAATGTGACTTAACTGAAGTAATGCTTTCCCCTGCAGACAAACCTACAGGTCATAGAACAATGTGACAACATTCCAAGATGAGTAACTCTATTTCTTCCAATGGCCTCATTACTCCACGGTCTATTTCACTTCTAGAAGAGACCTAATCATTGCTAGAAGAATTCCAAGTACACATCTGCCCCACAGACACCATTTCAAAGAGTACCTGGAACTTCAAAGTCCTTGAAGAATAACTGAACCTCACAACGAGAACTAGATATTTCGTTTGCTTTAAAGAAAGCTTTCAAAAGTATTGCAATTCTTAGAGGTTGAGAGTGTGCCTGAATGTGCTCTTCAGAAAAAGGTCTCGATGTGAAGACATTAGGAAGAAGATTTATCTTTTATTTTAGAAGTTTCAGCATCAAAAATTTCTCATGCTGTTCAAGAAAAGGCATTTCTAGGAATTGATTCAGCCTGGTCTTCAGCAGGTAGGATGATGTAACCTTTGGAGGTACATGCCTTCATTGTCAATCCTAGAGGAAGCCTAGATGTCTAACTTTGATTAGACTCCTACCTTTCAAACACTTAACCAACGTTTGATGACATGGTTCTTACCATGGGCCACATAGAATAAAAGTGATTTGGTGACTTTAAGTATTTTTAGCCTCCTAAAAAATGTTTTAAAATTGGACTCTCATTCCTAAGCTGATTTGAATACCTGGAAAAAACACCTATTCTCAGGAGACAGGTTTTATGGTGAAAAATTAATTGGATTTTTAAAAAGCCACTATTTTTTAGCCATTTTAAAAGTATTTAAAACAGTGAGTAGTTATTTTTCATATGAAAGTAATGAAACTAGACATAGCAAATATTTTCCTTCATACAGCTTACTAAGTGGAGAACTACATTTTGTGAGTTCGGAGACGTATTTTCTTCCCCAAAGTGCTTTTAATCACAGTTCCCTTGCACTCAAAGAATGTAATGGCTGAAAGTCCCAGCAAAAGACCATTTAAAGGGCATGCTGACTGAAAGGTAATGTTCTCCTACTAAAAAAATTCAAGAAATATGACACGACTGCTTGCATAACAGTACACTATTGTACGGCAGAAAGGCATTTCACCCCAAATTCGCTGTCATCAAAATTGCACTAGCATCATCTGAGAGTGATCCAGCACTTCCTTTGTTGCCTAAAACAATTCTAGTAGCCACAGGCTGGTGAACATCTCTTTACCATCATTCCAGACCCATCTTCACTGCAGCGCTGAAAGACGTGATCGCTACACGCGCATGGTAAATATTTCTATCATGGTGGAGGCACAGCACAGACAATATGGAAAGTGAAAAGGTTTTGCTAGGGTTGCATTAAGACAACTACACTTTTTCTTTCTGGACACGTCCCACAGGAGAAAAGTAAGCAATGGGTATGATCTAGGCTAGAAGTTCTCTTAGATGTGCTGATGGTGTTTGGGTTTCCTGGGAAGAGCAGAGAGCTTGCAGGACATCTCGTACAAATGCAGCTGCACTTGCGTCAGCACGCTCCCGTGCTTTGAGCACCTGCCTGGTGACAGCACACAACTTTTTGAGATATGACTAATACAGCGCCCATTCTTCTCAAAAATGGTCCTGCAGTGGCCAAGGTGACTTCTGCCTCGTGCCTCTGGGCTTATTTTAGATCTGCCTTCAATGGTAGGAGTAGCCAGCAGCAGCAAGGCTATTTAACTACAGCAAAACATTTCTGCCTTTTGAATTTGCAGCATTAGAGGGACTGGTTTTTCATTCAATTAAGGTGACAGATGGGCCAACCTAAACGCCACATGTTTCTAACAGTTACTGACATCTGACAAACTGACCAGCAGCTCTCTGTTACACGAGCAATTATCTGCCAGACCGAAAATATTAGGGTTTCACAAGCAGCTCACCAACAAGGCAGAGTGTTTATTGTGTTTCATGATATTTGTAAAGAATTGTTTAAGCTGGTGAGCTTAGCCCAGGAACACATGCAAAAACCAGTCAACTGGGAATGCAATCGGTACAGTTTCTGTATCTCTAGGATGTTGTAGAGGCATATGACCACTGACTGATCATACTTTAAAATACGCTGAAAAATAACTTAGGTCCACCTGAGATACTCAGAGTATGCTTGAAAACAAAGAGCAATGAAATTAATGAAAGGATAACATTGGTCTTTAGATGAAGTTCATCGTGAATGCCTTCTGTCATACAACAGATACTGCTATTGAAAGATACAGTAGTGCTTAAAAATGACATTTTGATTTCTCCAGTTATGTTCCTCCACGAAATGACATACAACTACTGAAAGTGTCAGAAATTAATTCTTCTGTTCCTTTGGCTGCATTTGTCACTTTTCCACAGTGAGGGTGATGGAGCACAGGAACAGGCTGCCCAGAGAGGCTGGACTGCCCAGGGAGGTGGTGGAGTCGCCATCCCTGGAGGTGTTTAAGGAAAGATTGGATGTGGCACTTACTTAGTGACATGGTCTAGCTAGGTGTTGTGGTGTTGGGTCATAGGCTGGACTTGATGATCTCAGAGGTCTATTCCAGCCTCAATGATTCTATGATTCTATGTTGTGGAGTCTCCTTCTCTGGAGACTTTCGAAACTGATCTGCATGCATTCCTATGTGACCTAATCTAGGTGATCCTGCTCTGGCAGAGGGGTTGGACTAGATCTTTCAAGGTCCCTTCCAACCTCTAACATTCTGTGATTCTGTGACTACTGAAAGAATGTTTTTAACGAAGCAGTTGTCCAAAAAGACAGTTCTAATCATCCTTTCAGATAAGATGGTACGATGTATTTTAAATTTTGGGTCCAAACAAAGCAAGGACTTTACAAATACTTTTCTTACCTGAAATAGTAACTTTTAATCTGCTGGCATTCAAAAATTTGCAATGCGTATATATGTCACCCTTTGGCAACTTAAGTGAGGACGGATGAAATACTCTGTTGACACAAGTCACGATATCAAGGTATGTGCAATACAAATGTTAAAGAAATATGAAATATTTCACCAATTTGATAGATTATCTGTCAAGTAGCCAGGGTGATCACTGTTTTCTTCTTCAACTGTAAAACAAGATACAAGGGGGGAAAATAAGCTGTAGATAAAGGTAAGTTCAAGTCAGCCAAAGTTTTCAGGAGACCGGTGTGCCTCGTGCACAGGCCTAGGGTAATGTGACTGCTTAGCTAAGAGATGCAGGCATCTGTCGAAATAACCACGTCTTCTCTCATTTTAAATGTAGGAATTTTTCTGTTCGCTGNGCTGCCCAGAGAGGTTGTGGAGTCTCCTTCTCTGGAGACATTCAAAACCTGTCTGGATGCGTTCCTGTGTGACCTAATCTAGGTGGCCCTGCTCTGGCAGGGGGTTTAGACTAGATGATCTTTCAAGGTCCCTTCCAACCTCTAACATCCTGTGACTTCTGAAAAATTGTTTTTAAAGAAGTAGTTGTCCAAAAAGACAGTTCTAATCATCCTTTCAGATAAGATGGTACGATGTATTTTAAATTTTGGGTCCAAACAAAGCAAGGACTTTACAAATACTTTTCTTACCTGAAATAGTAACTTTTAATCTGCTGGCATTCAAAAATTTGCAATGTGTATATATGTCACCCTTTGGCAACTTAAGTGAGGACGGATGAAATACTCGACACAAGTCACGATATCAAGGTATGTGCAATACAAATGTTAAAGAAATTTGAAATATTTCACCAATTTGATAGATTATCTGTCAAGTAGCCAGGGTGATCACTGTTTTCTTCTTCAACTGTAAAACAAGATACAAGGGGGGAAAATAAGCTGTAGATAAAGGTAAGTTCAAGTCAGCCAAAGTTTTCAGGAGACCGGTGTGCCTCGTGCACAGGCCTAGGGTAATGTGACTGCTTAGCTAAGAGATGCAGGCATCTGTCGAAATAACCACGTCTTCTCTCATTTTAAATGTAGGAATTTTTCTGTTCGCTGAAAAGATACAAACCACGTCTCGAGTAGCATCTTACTACAAGGCACAAGCTTTTCATGCAGAAGCAAGTAACGTATTTGTTCTTTATCCGCACATTTCTTTCAGTCAAGAGGTTTATAAAATCACCTGAAAGTGATTTTCTGAAAAGTGCATGGCTTACTCAGGCTTCACTGTCTTATTATTCCCTACTACAATGATGGCAATGTTATTCCACATAGTACTTTTCGAACAAGCTGCTAGTTTTGCTTATCTCTCTCAGGTACGTCACTTTTTTTCTCTCAGGGGGCTGTTGCTGTCCACTGTCTCCTCTAGGACAGCAACAACAGGCAGGAAAATGCCACTAAAACCTATGAATTGTGAACTTCAGAGGATTTTCTCTTTTTTTTTCGCACACAAACGACACTTCCACTGATTTATCTTCAGGACTGCTCACGTATTTTGTCCAAAGCGCTATGCTCATTGTTAATTCTACCCTTCAGTCAAAATGCCGCTGAATTAGTTTGGTTAGCAGAGAGAGCTGAGCAGAGAGCCCCAGAGCTACATGAAGTACAGCAGGAAATTTTAGGAAATGTCAAAGACAGGAGCGGTTTCGGCATATCTGCACATACACCAGGTATTTCTGTGAGGTATTTCTCACGCCCTCTCTTCATTCCAGGAACGGTGTGTACTTCAGATAACTAAGGAGAGGTGATATTGCAATGATGGCAAGGCAATTACTGATTACACACTGTTGATGACGTCAAGGGCGAAGAAAGGTGTAAAACTACCTCATATTCTACTAGTGTTTTACTTTACATTTCCCAATTCAAGTAAAGCACTTTTTTTTTAGTGAGGATGGATGAAATACTCTGTTGACACAAGACATGATATCAAGGTATGTGCAATATACGAGGTGCGTTCCAACACTTAACATTCTGTGATTCTGTGATTTCTTTGTGTCAACATTACGGTTAGCGTGAGTGAACTAAATTTATTAGCAGTGTCATGAGAAAGATCAGAGGAAAGCAGCATTAAAAGATGAAGAGCACAGCTAGGGTTAAAGGTTAAAAAAAACCAACATAGTTGCTTGGACACAAGAATCATGTGGTTACTTTTTAATTACATGAGAACTACATTGGCTTTCCAGGAAGACCACAAAACTACATAAATAACGTTAAATATATCCTTATCAGCATGGAATGATAATCAATTTATGTATAATTACAGTTTTGCAACTCAAAAACCAGGCCGACAAAAAAAGTACAGTAACAAAACGCTTAATATCCTGCGTGCCTGTTGTCATGCATGACACTAGATTTGTTCCCAGTACACCACCGCTAGCTCCAGCAGTACCACGGCTCCTGACAACGGCAAGGACCGTGTGCCGCAGGCATTAACGAGGCCCTGATCCTGTAAGGCCCGTCCATCCCTACGCTATCTTTGTGTGGTGGGACGCGCTCAGTAGGGTTGTTCAGAGTATTCGTTTCTGCGTGCGTGTAACTGGGGCAGCACTGAGGTCTAAGTGCTGTTGGCTATTCTCTGTGGTGACAGATATCTGAAAAAAAAAAGATAAATCACCAGCTTTGCAGTCAAAGGTAGATGGATTGTTTTAATATCTCACCAAATGTGTTGAATATCAGCAACTTACACGACTAGCAGTGAAGTGGTGAAGGAATCTACCTTTGTCAGAAGTAAAAAAGCTTCAATATACAGCTGGATGGAACGTGGCAACAGGTTTCCCCGTGACGTGGAACATAGGAGGTTCCATGTAAACATAAGGAAAAGCTTTTTACAGTGAGGGTGACAGAGCACTGGAACAGGCTGCCCAGAGAGGTTGTGGAGTCTCCTTCTCTGGAGACATTCAAAACCTGTCTGGATGCGTTCCTGTGTGACCTAATCTAGGTGGCCCTGCTCTGGCAGGGGGTTTAGACTAGATGATCTTTCAAGGTCCCTTCCAACCTCTAACATTCTGTGACTTCTGAAAAATTGTTTTTAAAGAAGTAGTTGTCCAAAAAGACAGTTCTAATCATCCTTTCAGATAAGATGGTACGATGTATTTTAAATTTTGGGTCCAAACAAAGCAAGGACTTTACAAATACTTTTCTTACCTGAAATAGTAACTTTTAATCTGCTGGCATTCAAAAATTTGCAATGCGTATATATGTCACCCTTTGGCAACTTAAGTGAGGACGGATGAAATACTCTGTTGACACAAGTCACGATATCAAGGTATGTGCAATACAAATGTTAAAGAAATATGAAATATTTCACCAATTTGATAGATTATCTGTCAAGTAGCCAGGGTGATCACTGTTTTCTTCTTCAACTGTAAAACAAGATACAAGGGGGGAAAATAAGCTGTAGATAAAGGTAAGTTCAAGTCAGCCAAAGTTTTCAGGAGACCGGTGTGCCTCGTGCACAGGCCTAGGGTAATGTGACTGCTTAGCTAAGAGATGCAGGCATCTGTCGAAATAACCACGTCTTCTCTCATTTTAAATGTAGGAATTTTTCTGTTCGCTGAAAAGATACAAACCACGTCTCGAGTAGCATCTTACTACAAGGCACAAGCTTTTCATGCAGAAGCAAGTAACGTATTTGTTCTTTATCCGCACATTTCTTTCAGTCAAGAGGTTTATAAAATCACCTGAAAGTGATTTTCTGAAAAGTGCATGGCTTACTCAGGCTTCACTGTCTTATTATTCCCTACTACAATGATGGCAATGTTATTCCACATAGTACTTTTCGAACAAGCTGCTAGTTTTGCTTATCTCTCTCAGGTACGTCACTTTTTTTCTCTCAGGGGGCTGTTGCTGTCCACTGTCTCCTCTAGGACAGCAACAACAGGCAGGAAAATGCCACTAAAACCTATGAATTGTGAACTTCAGAGGATTTTCTCTTTTTTTTTCGCACACAAACGACACTTCCACTGATTTATCTTCAGGACTGCTCACCTATTTGGTCCAAAGCGCTATGCTCATTGTTAATTCTACCCTTCAGTGAAAATGCCGCTGAATTAGTTTGGTTAGCAGAGAGAGCTGAGCAGAGGGCCCCAGAGCTACATGAAGTACAGCAGGAAATTTTAGGAAATGTCAAAGACAGGAGCGGTTTCGGCATATCTGCACATACACCAGGTATTTCTGTGAGGTATTTCTCACGCCCTCTCTTCATTCCAGGAACGGTGTGTACTTCAGATAACTAAGGAGAGGTGATATTGCAATGATGGCAAGGCAATTACTGATTACACACTGTTGATGACGTCAAGGGCGAAGAAAGGTGTAAAACTACCTCATATTCTACTAGTGTTTTACTTTACATTTCCCAATTCAAGTAAAGCACTTTTTTTTTTCCCTGTCATGATGAGAGCAAGTAAGAGTCCAAATAAGGAACTCACAAGCAGGACAATAAAACACAAAGGTAACTTTTAGCCACCTTCTGTTCCTTCCTGTCCTGAACCATAGAGAGGAAGAGCTTAAATTAGACAAACTCCTGGGCTTGTTTATGCTACAACAGCCCCGCCCCCAGCACCCAGGGCCAGAGGACAGCACAGACTCACTACACCCTGCAGGGTGTATCCTCCTTTTACAACCTCTCTGTCCCCAGCTCCATTTCCAAAAAAAATGATCTGTGTACTTGAAGAGGTGAAAGGTAGAAAGACAGAGGACAAGGATAACAGAGGCTCAGCCTGGTGGGCTGTAGGTGTGCATCAGACCGTTCAGGCTTCAGGATAAAGGCTTTGCAGGAAAGCTGGTCTAGGGAGGAAAGGAGAACTACAGCAGGGTAAGGCAGTTGAGGAACATTGGATGGAGGTCCTCCTCTAAGTGGGTGCAATATCCGTTGGAGGAGATGAGGAAACACCAGTTAATTAAGCCTGTCTTAGTTTTGGGTTTTGCAGAGGGGGTGTTGTGGAAGGGAGATGTGTGTTCTGAGGTTCTGAAGTGAGAAGTGGAAACATAGCAGGTAGCGAGAAAGCAAATGGTGAGAGACAGAGAAGGGAGAGTTAGACAATATCTCTGGGAGGCTGGGAACACATGAATGAATTATGGGATTTTTCAGGGCTCTGCCTCTAAATGTCACTGGGACCGCCACTGGGCACCCAGTGATGGAGCTCTCAGGAGCCAGATGTGAATCCCACAGCTCCTTCTGCTGGAGGTCTTTAGGAGTCTTTTAAGCTTTTCCACTAGGACATAAAAGCCAATGGAGGAATGCAAATTTCACAAGCAAATAATATTCTGCAGAAAAAAGAGCCCTAGTGGAGTGGTTTTTGAAAATTCCATTCAAAATAGCCATTCCTTTGAATCTAAACCAATAAAAAACTGAAAAGCAGAATATACAAAAGTTTACCCACATCCAATTCATGTTCTAATTTTTGTAAATGTACACCCTAATCCATACACTCTGTGGAATAATACCTCATTTCAAACCAGAACTTTTAGATCAGTTTACTAAATTGTTAGCAAATGAAATATTGATAAACCCTTTTAAAAAATGTCAGGATAAGACAAAACATGCACTTACCTTTTTCTTGTGCCTTCCGTAAGGAAGTAAGGAACAGTGCTGCAGCTTCAGAAAGAGATAAAGGATTTGTGTTTTGGCTGCGTGTTTCTAAAATCGTAAAATCAGAGATGCGTGGCTGGTTAGTGTTTACCGGCATTTATTTATTTTGTTCTTTGTTTTTTATCTCTTTAACTAGAGAACCAAAAATTAAAAAAAAATACTGTTGCCCCTTTCACTCCCTAACATTCTCTGCTCAAAAGCAGACTGAGAAATGTCTAACACAGAAGAAACTAGCAATCTTTTTAAAAGGGAGGCTATTTTAAAGTCCCTTAGAAGATAAAAAGGGCATTTTCTTTTTTTCATATGTTCCTTACTTTGCTACAACATCCTATTTCCTCCAGAAACGTTGTCTGGCATGGGTTAATGTTGTCAACTTTTGTTATTTATCAGTTCAGCACTAGTAATTAAATTGACTTGATTTTTTTTCCAGTAGAAAAAGAAAGTCCAAAGTTCTGATGATAATCCCCCTTAGCCAGGCCAGGCTGGAACATTACTTATGTAAATGAAGTCACACCAGGTACACAAGTGAGGAAATTCAGGGAGTCTTTATCATGTGCTTTTTGGAAGGAAGGAACTAACAAAAGGGAGTTTAGTTGCTTTCCTGAATATAATTGCAGGTAAAAAAATCCTCTCCCGTTTCCACAGATTTCTCCCATAATCTGAGGAAAGATTGACGTGTTACATACACCCGTGCACATGGACTTACCGAGCTGCATTCTGTCGTACAGATCCTTTTGCTGGCTTTCATCGGAGATGAATCGACGTCCTTCTACAAAAGGAGCGGGGAAAAGGTGAAAACAACCTCCCCATTCTGTTGGAATTCCTTCTTTACAAAATCTAAAGTAGTCTTTTCAATACACAAAATTACACCAATACTTCCACAAACATTAAAAAAATGGAAGGCATTGCTCTCAGGATTGTGAGCTTCAATTCTATTTTTTTTTAAACTTCATAGAAACTATTTTTATGCTCTCTCAGTACCTACCTTACTTTATAGCTTTTAATTTTGAAACAACAGCAAGATTTTAAAAGATATGAATATTTTTGTTAAATTTTGTGTGTTTGCATCAAAGGAAAAGATCTCTCTTTGGCTTTACTTTTTATTTTTATATTTAATGCTTTTTAAACTCTGGAATAGCAGTAGAAACTCAAAAGGTCATTTGCACAACCTTAACACCACGAAACGGGTAACACCGACATCCAGGTTCTCCTCAGAAGAGTTTGCTTGTGGTCTTAATACCGACTCTAATGCAAGAACGTGTGTTCTCCTATTGCTTGAGAAGATGTTTTAATAAACCCTGAGTGAGAATAAGGATTAGTAACTATATCCAGTGGATCTTAAACATCCTTTAACATTATTTCAACTAAGAAAACTGCTTTTCCAATAGGCTTTCCAATCAAGCTTCAAACTATTTCAGTGCTTTATTTTGCTTTTCTCCTTCCAATACTTGCTCTCTTCGATTTCATTTCCTCAAAAAGATGCCACTATTTCAGTGACATCCCTACAGGCCTCAGCACTTCTACCTCCACAGCATCCTCAGGGACTTAGTACTTGTGTGGAGCCAAGCAGATCAGGAATAATCCAGAGGCAAAGAAAGTTGTCTCCTCAAAAAGGAAAGAGCTTGGGACTTACGTGCACCCTTCAAATAGAGCATTGCCTGAGGAGTCCAGTTTCTCCTTTGGAAATGAGCCTTTATGCCAAAAAAGAGAAAAAAGAGCCGTGTCAGCGTTACACACCATTACTAAACAGCAACAACCTGTGAGACTCATGGATGCTGCACATTCAGTCTGAGCGAGCAGCTTACCTCAGGTACGCTCCAGGACAAAGATATGAAGGAGGCTGCCAGGAACAGTGCCACTGCAGATGCTGTCAGTTTGCGCAGTCCCTGTGCACAACAAAAAGAACCACAAGGTACAGCGAAAGGTTTTCAGATCTCTAGATCCTCTCTCTCAACTTCAAATCTCAATGTGAGGCTAATTCCAGTCACTCCTTTCTCCCTGTCTTGCTGCCAAACCTCCTCTTGCTCTGTGGCTCTTTCAGCTTCAATATACAGTGATCTGATGGGAGGATGAATGTTAAACAGACTTTATTCTCTTTGCTCATATTTATTATAAAGAATACTGGTGAAAATGGCCATCGAGGCAAGCACCTTTTGTGCTCCTGTTTACAAGGGTATTAGATCCTCCAGGAATGAGAATAATGTACAAACTAAGGGGGAGAGCCAATATAAAGTATATTTTGATTTTACCAAACCTTGAATTATAGAATTTAGACAACAAGCAAATGTAGGGGACTTGCCATTCCAAACAAGCCAACCAACCAGGAGAGCGGCTCACTACTTCCCCGGGAAACGAAGGTTTTAAAATTTAGTATCCTGTTTGCATCAACCATGACTACACACATATCACGAGAGAGTCTCTTAATTCTTGGCAGTTTGTTCGCTGACAGAGCGCAGGCAAATGAAAGCACTGAGCAGGAATCCTCAGTGTGAACAAGTTGGATCTCTGCTTGTTCTCACAGACCATGCTGTTCTTCATGTATCGATAGCAGCGATGGGCAGCAGAGAGCATCTAACACGACTCGCAGCCTTTTATTTCATCCTGGTTTTGAGAACATGTCGTGCTATTAATGTTTCCTTAATGCAGTTGTTTCCAGTACACTGAATATAACGATGTGTATATTTATCTCAGGTTCTTTTGAAGTTAAAATTATTAAGCCCCCCCTACAGTTCCTAAGTATTATACTCACATGAACAAGCATAAATTGCAAAGTAAATGTTTCCCACACACCAAAAGAAACTCACCTTCATACTTAGTTCAGTAGCAAATCTTCAGTCTTCTGGTCTTGGGATAATGTGTCACAGGATCTCCTGCAGGTTTGGGGATCCCTTTTTAAATCTTCGGAGTGAAGGTACCCTCCCCTTCCGTGGCAGGGCGGAGGAGTCTAAAGGGATCTCTTGTCAGCCCTGTAGATGGAGAAGCAGAAGGTCTGATGACTCCTGAGGGAAACTTGTAGTCTTTCAGGAAGTCAGAGAAATGATTGAAAGATGGATACACTTGGAGATGCACCCCATTAGCCAGGTGAATACTTTCTGAATAAATTAACATTAGCCCTGTGCATTTGCAACACATCACCTTCGTGCTAGATGATCGATAACCACAGCCAGAAGCAGGTATTAATATGGATGATGAGTGTTTACCCAGGATAATCTAACATATATCAGGTTGCTATTTATTGTGGGAGCTGGAAAAGTTAGCAAATTACTCTCCAGTCCTATAACATGTCAACATGAAGAAAAAGGTAACTTATGCAGTGTTGCTAGCTTGAGGTTATACATTCCTATTTTTAGAGGACACGTCTTTTGTTTGATTCTCTAACAATCTCTTGCATCTAGTTTACTTACACATAAGTAAAAATACAAATATGAATTAAAAAAACTCTAAATAAAACCCAAGCAACCAACCTCTAATATTCAGAAACGCTCTTCTGTCTTGTGGATTGGTTGGAGTAAAAGCCCAGATCATAGGCAGGTTATAGCAGGAGCTGAAGGGCACCTAGAATGTCACCAATTGCTTTTGACTAGGAGCAGAATCACTCCTACAGAGTGGAGGGAAACAGGACTTTAAAGAGCAACCTCTGGACACATTTACATAGACAATAAATAACAGGTGAAACAAACCAATCCCAAACTGTATTTCCTTATATATTTTTTTTTTCAAATGATCTTTATTTTTCCCTTAAATTCTCTGTGCCCTTGTGACTTAAGGCCCTAAATCCATTTATTTTTGCCATGATCAGCAGTTCTAAGTTGCTATTTCAGAAAAATATATTTCAAAACCACCTCCCTGGAAATCTGTAAGAAGTCTGCCTGCAGAACAACAAACTTCAGGTTTGTCGATTCTCATTTAGTAATTCAAATTTAAAAGACGACTCTTCCGCCTTCATAGCTTTTTCTTGTCATGATCCTATGAGAAAGTGGTCATCTTATTCTTTCCAGAAATCTAACCACTTCTAGGATGGCCTGTGAGACATAACTTATTTGCAAACGGCAACAGGAGGCACTACTTTGGGAAGTAAATGCGTGTACTGAGAGTGTCTGCATTGAAAAAACCCCATGTGGGTATGTAAGCTTGCACTCCTGAAAAAGGAAGTAGCCTATAATTGGGTTATGGATCATAACACACTAATAAACTACAGCATTTCAGGATTATGAGCTGTACTCGAAACACTCATTGTCAATGCTGCCATTTCTCAGCTGATTCACATAAAAGAGGAAGTGGCTTTGGCATGTAATCAATACCCTAGGAGAGGGAAGTAGAGTGAAGCTTGCTGTAAGCAGCAGGACCCCTTATTAGAAAGAACAGAACGTGTTCTTATTCTTAAAGATTATCTAAATGGCAGAGGTTGCTTATCCTGACACTGTAAATGATAAAAAGCCAATTTCTGGGGCTGAAGCTCAGTGCTGAGGTGGGTGAAAAAGTTCTCATGTGGTGGAGTTTCAGCCAGCGGGGTCAAACAAATATCATAGACTTGCGTCATGACCGTGTACTTTCCTAAATCTTTCCCTGAAAATACAGGCTACAGTGTCTGTCTACTTTTTAAACTGCTGGTCAGGATACCAGTGATCTACTGCTTGCTCTTGAGTAAAAGGTGTAGCTGTCACGTGTAGGTAGCCAGGAATTACATCAGATTTATGACCTTTGTCTCTGGTGCTTATTCTTATTTCCTTTGCGCTTTCCTGGTAGATTGTTAACTCTTTGGGAGATACATCTCACTTCTGTCTAGCACCTGAACAGCATCTAGCACAGTGTCGTTCTGTCTCATACGTGTTAACCAGGACATCTTAAAAGTCTGTGAACTACCACGGCAGAGTCTGCAAAGCAGGACGCTGAAAAAGAGGAATTTTGTGTTTGATTTGCAATAAGGAGATTTGAGTTAGAGAGGAAAGCAAGTTTTCTAACCGTAGCACAGTGAAATATAAATAGGTTGCCTTGGAAGGCTGTGGATCTATTGTCACTGAGAAACCCAGAGAATAGGCTAGCCAGCCCCTTCTTAGGACTCATTGGTAAAATGACCCTGCCTAGAAACAAGGTAATGAACCATACCACCTCTCAACATCTTCTTTTGGGGCCATTTTTGGTGGTTTTGTGATCTTTCAAAGCTGATTCTGGACTTTAACCCCATACATCCCACTCAGACTAGGAGGCGCTTTGTCTCCGAGTTCCGTATTCACCTTGTAAAACCTGCTGATTGAGCAAAGCTTATCTGCAAACCATCAATACATTTTGTATTTTATGTTACATTTTGTATTTTATGTTACATGCACTATTTTATGCTACATTAACATGCTTTTCAGTGTTATTTTTCAGAATAGGCCCTAACTTATATAATCATAAATCAGAGTAGTTTGCGTTGGAAGGGACCTTTAAAGGTCATCTAGTCTAAACACCCTCCTCACCCCGCAGTGAGCAGGGACATCTTCAACTTCTCCGGCAAGTTGTATTTTCATGATGCAGCTCCGAAGGGAAAAGATACTCTCTGACGTAAACCAGGTGCATGATTACAGAGACCATTAGTTGCTGGCCTAAAATTTATCTGACTACTCTGTTGCGCATTCGGCACCATAATGTCTGTGGGTGTGATTCCAGCGCTACTGCACGGTTACTAGAGTTCCTTTTCTTCTTTTCTCTAGACTGTATGGGAAGAACTATCTAAAAAATAGTTGAGGTACAGAACAAGCTATAGAAAAGCCAGTCTGCTAGGGATTGTATAAACACCTCACACAACAGAGGTAACGGAGCCTTTGTGGAGGATTACAGTGCGATCAATGCTACCTACATTCAGGTCCAGGGACTGCTGTTCTCAGAAGTATATTGATGAAAAAAAAAGAAACTTCAAGGGATAATTAGAAGTAAAAATAAGAGCTAAATTTGAAACATGTGAGGAATAGTTAAAAGTATCATGAAAGAGTAGAGATCCACAAATCTTTGGAAGGTGTAAGCATCGCAGAAAGACGTATTACTTTTGAAGTTCAGTGAACCATAGGATAGTACAATCGTTTTTTCAGTAATGGACAAGTCTGGGGCAAACACCAGGAAAAAAACGACCAGCTGAAGAACAGCTTTTTCCAGTTTGCAAGCTGGAAAAGAGACCTGAGCATCTAAGTATAGGCATTTACAAAGTATTTTAGCAGAAGCCGTACAGGTCTTCAGAGAGCCAGATACTATTGAAGGTCTCTTGCAGAGCATACCTTTCTGTAACAACAGAAGCACTAAAGGCCAAGGAGTCATCTGACCTTTTCTTCCACCCCCATGAACTTGGCAAAGATGATTTTTGTCTTTGTCAAGCAGCTACCTAGCGGGCTACAAACTAGGCCGAGCGTTACGCATGCAGTCGTCTCCTCTTGGCTGAGCAGTACGCTTGTCACAGTCTCACTCACGGAGCTGGGCTGCTACTGAGCACCTGGATGCCGACATTTCATTGTAAACAGTGGATGGAATTGAGAGAGGAAAAAAAGGCAAGTTACACCGAGAGACTGTGTGGTAACCAGACAGCCAGCAATCAGAGACTGACACAGTCTGCTTCGTGTTCTTGACGGACAAAGAGCCCAACCTCTGCGAGCATGGTCCATAAGATGTGTAGCTTCTTGGGCTGGTTTTCCTTACCCATGCTCATTTCAGGGATGGGAAGGGGTTGATACATTTATATGGAAATACACATATTTACCTGCAAAACACATAACTTATGTAAAGGAAAATGTTGTTAGGGGCCAAACAGGAAACCCTGAGGGGTATTTACAAGACAAACCAAGTAATTTAGGAGCTCTACTGCATAAACATTTGTTAAACTTTGAAAGCATTTCTCCTCAATATTTGCCCATGCACACTGAACATGAGGTACACTTTACCCTTAAATAGCGCGTTTTTTAATCCCACAGTGGAGAGAACAGGAATCCCACTAAAAAGAGTAGGGTTTTTTGTCTTACACTGTTGTACCAACAAATATTGTTGTTTGAAATAAAGCTTGGTTCCAGAGGCTGATGTCCAGTTTAAGGGAGAATAAAAATCTCTACGCGATGCACCAGGTCATCAGAACTGACAGGCATTTCAGATCTTCCCAAAGTGGATGTGAAACCACTTCAACCAGGTCTGTCAGTGCTCACCTGTGAAGCTCTAAGCAAATCACAGAGTAGCACAGTAAAGATGGGCGGTGAGCCACATGGACTTGAACTGCAAACCAGGCCTGTGGGGACAGTGGGAATTTCCTGCTGCTGGATCCCCCTAACATCACCGAAGTTACACGTACTTCTTTTTGGCACAGTGGAATAAAATAGCACAAACCCCCCAAGCTGGTTTAGTTGTTGCATCATGGTGATTCCATCTGTCCCGAAGGAATACTAAAGAAAGGATCTGTTACAAGCACTACTTTGTAAATTAGAGACTTTATTGTGAATTTTATATTACAAGAATTTGTGCCCACGCAGCTTAACTGTTACACGGTTAGACTTAACTCGCTGCAAGATCCTGTTTCATTTGTCATCTGAAGCAACGTGAAGGGGAGGCAGACCGCAGCAATGAGACTTTTAGGAGTGCATCAGCCATCTAATAAATATCTTAGACCCTGCGAACGAAGCACTGCCTCCTGGGTCCCTGCTTTTCTCTCCATCTTTCTCAGTCTAAACCGCAAGGTCTATAGGCAAGGGTTGTTTGCTCCTGCATCTGCACAGTGTCTACTCTGCCAGCTGTACGGCAGGACAAATATCATCACCTGGTGGAACCTTCCTGAGTAGAGGTCACTTGTTCCTGTCAAGATATGAAAAAAAACAGGGGTGCTGTTTTAATGTGGGAGGTTTTCTTTTCAAACTAGTGAGTTAAAAGTCTTCCCATACACATAAATCTCTCAGAGATAAGAGACAAGAGAAGAGATCCTCACCTGGATTTGTCTGGACTCAGAATTGTTACCTCTATATTGTTATCAGCTCTACTCCCAGGATAAAGAGTGTCTAGTCAAAACCTCCTGTCTGCTAATTAAACCAGAACCAACTGCAGCAGCTCCAGTGTCTTTGGTAATGCTGCTGGGTGACAGCGCCAAGTTTTCACTTTTATTTAACAGTTTGCTCACAAAACAGCAATGTCAGCTCACTTCTACATTTTGGGTTCAAACACAAAGGACCTCTGACAGTACTTCTTACTTTCACTCTAGGAGTGCTGAAATACCTTGTGGTGGATTGGGAGGTATCATTTCTCCAAGCCTTTGGAGAGGACTGATGGGCTGCGCAGTTAGGTACTGGGCAGGCAGCGGTATCCTCTAAACAAGATTATTTGCTTTTCAATCACTTGTACAGCATATACCTAAAGATCCACAGCGCTATAATGCAAATCTTGTTTGAGAATTTAACACTAAAAAGAGGACTTGTTTAACAGTCCTAATGACAAAACCTTTTTTTTTTCCTCACAGAACCAAGCACAGAACAGATAGTAAGTAACAGAGAGGTTCTTTAATAATCGTCACCCCGACAGACTTCGGTATTTGCCTTCCCTTAAAAAGTGGTACGAGCTATGAAATGTATACAGTTTCTGGATTCTCTGCTCTAACTGTTACAGGAGAAACTAGGAGGGATCTGGTCCTGCCTGAAACTTTGCAGTAGGCAGGTAGAATAAGAAAGAACTGCTAATAGAACTGAGAAACACCCCAGGTACTGAGTTGAGACACAGCAGTGAGCTATATCATTATTTTCCTCACTGTTTTAAAAATAAGAGTATGATAGCAGCGAGACTTCAGGATGCACTGACATTCCAGACAATTCATTTAACAACTCCAGGAAAGATGAGAGAAAGAAAAAGTAGAAGGGCTGGAAAGCTGAAGACAGATGCTTGATTTGCACCTGGTTGCAGCTCTCTCATTGCCCTTCTCAGCCGCAGAGCTGAGTGGCGGGCAGCAGTAGGTGCACCTTGTAAAGCTGATTATTCAGCAAATGAGCTCTCTACTAATTTAAGTATAAAAGTTCGTTCAGCTAGTCTCTTTTTGAAGGGTTAGTAGGTAGAGTGGCTTTTATTGTTCTGTTTCTACTAGAGATGGCTAGAAGATATTTTTCCATGTGTAAGTATAATGTCTTCATTTTTTTTTTAATGGGTAGTTGCAAGCAATATTTAAAAGAACATTGTAGATAAAAGGACTAATATTCTTTAATGGAGGGTTCCTTCTATCTGCTTGAAAACTGCTGTATGCTTAAGGAGCATACTTAAATCTAACTGCAATGTTGCACCACTGCCATGAGCTCTAGTTATAAGGCTGTTGTTTAATTTCCTCTCCCTTTCTGGTCTGTGCTGGGGCTGTTCTGATGGGCTGCTGAGGAGTAAAATCCAATGTTGGAGATCTGAGGATAGTTGTTGCTGGTCATGTAGGTTACAAAATTGACACAGTGGGCTCTTTGTTGCTTCCCTAATTTCTTTCAGCTTGTCCACAGCTCTTGAGAGCAAGTGAATACACAGCAGTGCAGATCTGTACCATGCTCTTCTAAGCTTTTTTTTTAATGACCTACTACACTACCCTTCAGAGTCTGGCACTCTGACACATTTCTACCTATTTTAGGAAAAGCAGCAGTTTCTAAGACAGTTACTATTTGGGGACTGGAAGATACTGGTCTTAACGAGCTGTGCAACATGCTTAACCCAGATGAGAAAGATGTCTCCATGGACCTGGAAACATTTCATACCTTCATGAAAGAGTGGATTAAAGACCACAAGAGAAAATGGTAATAGATTTTTTTTTTTCCCAGTCTACCTACCTACCATAGGGGCTTTTAAGCCCCTGTGAAAACAGGAGAGTAGAAAGTTTTCCTGTGGGTTGCACCTTCCATACTCTGGAACAGGGGTGATATCAGGACTCTGTGGGTTTTGGGAAAGCTTTTAAATGCTCCATAGTTGGTAAGGAAAACAGTGTCCTACTGATTTTGACTCTTGATGCTTCCTTGTTTCAGGGAAGATGGTTTTACTGAGGAACCAACAGCAAACATGGAAGACCTGGAATTTAAAGCACATAAAAACACTTCTGAAGGTACAGATGATTTAATTCTGTTCTTGGTTTGTTTTTTTTTATTCAGGAAAATGATACTTTCTTCCTCTATAATCAAACTCCCTGCCTCTTTCAGTGAAAGAGATGCATGTGCAGACAAATGTTACTTCAGGATGCTTAGAGGTCCTTAGTGGTGATGTGTCTAAAGGAGACACTCTTCATTCTGACAATGTAAATTTGAGGTAGTGCACCAAACAGATGATGGAAATCAGTCTTATGGCAATGCTCCAATACTTTACTGCATTCTCAAGGCATTCATCTAGAAGATGCCATTTTCACAAAGATTAACTTCTATCTGCCACTGCATTGTTGTCAAGGTCTTGATTGTCCATGTTGGCCACTATTGCCATTGCCAATAGAAATATTAAGGTGCTCTGCTCTTCTGTCTTCCTGTAAAAAAAAAAAAAAACAAACAACATAAAACCCCCAAAACAACAGAGGGACCTTGGTCTTTTAAGACCAGGCTTTGAGGTTAGAAGTCAGGGATTATCCACCAGGCAATAATATGGTGGGTCTTTCCACTTCCATCCAGGGCTTCCAGGCATATAAGTCTCTGGGTTTTGCTAGTCATGGGTACAATCCAAATAAGAGGGCAGTTTTGCCACTATCAGTTGTCCCACAGGGGAACTGGTTCTTTTGTTGGGTATAGGGTTGTTGCTCTTGAAGAGTCCTGTAGGGCAAAATGCTTAGATTTTTGAACTTCTATGATTTCCCCATCAGTCATTAACAGTAAATGTTGCTTGGGGTAACGGTATATCCTGGTTATGGTGCAAGGCATCAGGATGTCTCTTACATGGCTGGTTCATTCTACTGTGCTGTTGGACCAAGGATAATATGGTGTGTGGAACACCCACTTGATACCTCCTTCTTATGCCTAGCCTTGCACCTCTGTGGCCGTGAAACATGACCTGCTGTCACTTTGAATGCATCCAGGAATAGGTAGAATACTAAACCATGCTTGCAAAACTTGGATCATCAGATCTCTGGTGGCTGGGCCAAGGGCTGTGGTCAGAGATACCACCTATTGTGTTTACAGTCTTCCTTGATAGTTTAACTCTTAACCCATCAGTCTGCTGTTTTAAATCATTAATTTGAGCCCCTGTATCCATTAAGATTTCTAAAGAATTCTCCTTGGACCCAGGGGGATCTGTAGATAAGGTTCCTTATCAACACACCATTGGCTGGAGTTCACCATGCGGGGTGGGCAGCGTGATCCCCACACTGCTACTTCTAGAATTTTTTATTTATTAAACCTTCCTGTTCCCCTCGAAGTGTCACAAAGGGGTGAAGGTTTCCCTTCCCGAGGAGGTGTTGTCCCAGGCGCTCCCTTTTGCTCTCTGTGAGAGGGGAAGATTTAATTTCACCAGCTGTCGGAGAAGCCCGGTGGAGTGTCCGTACAGCGCGGCCCGGGATACCTCGAGCGCTTTTTGCCCGAAGCCATTCCTTTCCCGGACCGGGAGGCCTAACCCGGGCACGGCGGGAAGGGGGGTCAGGTGAGGGGGCGGTCGGCGCCGGGCTTGCGGCGGGCCTGCCCCACCCCTCTATTCCTGTTGGCGCCACCGCTCGGCTCCGCCCACCCCCCGGGGCGTCATAAGTGATTGTGTAACATCTCCCCCCGGAGCCGGCAACTGCGGGTTCTGTGCCGTTGCGGTCAGCGGCTGTCAGAATCGTTTCTCTCCGGGGCTGGACTACCGGCTTCAAAGCGCCCGGTAGTCCCCTAATAAGGGGGTCTAAGGTGGTGCGGGTATCCCGGGCCGCCTCTTTTCGTATCTTGCCTGAACACAGGTGGCTTTTTGCGCCCGTTACCGCCGGTTTCCACAATCTCTTTACCTCCACAGTAAGAAACTCTCCTCTTTCGCTGGGATCCGCACCCCCAGCCCAGTAAACTGCTCGGAGCTTAAGCGACTGATCGGCCCGTCAGCCCATCCCTCAGAGGCACCGCTCTGAAATGCTTCGGGACCCCAGAATCCCCCTGCTTCGTCGTCGCTTAACTATGTTCGGTGTGTCCTGTCCTCTGTCCTCCTTTCCTTTTGCCCCCTTTCCCCGCGGCCCGTTAAAGAAGCTCTCTGCAAATCCTCATTTCAGTTTCACCCCACTTGGTGTGAAAACCTGGCTTGGTTCCCTGATCTTGGGCCCTGTCCAGGGGGGAGGTCGTGTGGGTGGTGGTTTGGGGTCTCTTGCCTTGTGGACCTTTGATGTCAAGGCGTCACATGTCTCATTCCTTTTTTTTTCTACAAAACAATTTTCATCAAGCTCCACAAATGTTGGGGTCTCAGATGAGGCATGTGGTTAATAAGATTTATTCTAAACAAAATTGTTTACTGCTCTGATCAGCATTAGTAAACTCCCGGTTCAGATGTCAGTGATACGGAATCGGATACTACAGAGCTGGCTTCAGCTTCAGTTTTAGGGCTGATCATCCAAAATGTGCATATCATGCACCTAAAAGAGGGGGGCTCTCAACCCTCAGAAATACTTCCTTGGGTGGCATCCTGATCAAAGAGGAGTCCCCAGCTGCAGACCCACTGCTCCAAGGAGGGCTGCCTCAGTTTGCCCTCCAGCAGGGCTACGTTTATAGCTAAGTAGAACCTGATCTGTGGCCAGCAGTCTAGAAACTTCTCTCAACTAAGGTGTCATTGGCTGAGGGCCTTGTTTGTTTGTTGACCAAAGGGCCTGATTTTTCCTGTCCCTCAGCCTAGGTGTGTGCCCAGCTGGTTCCTGCACAGCTGGGCTGAGGTGTGTCTTGACCAGTCATCACTCAGCTGGCTGCTCAACCTCCAAACCATGGCTTTGAGCTTTAACTCTTTGCTGAGGAAAGAGTTGCTCTTTCCTTGTTGTCAAGATCTTTTGGCCTTTACCAGAGCTGGTGTCTGCCACAAAAAACCTTGAGTGAAATCACCTCTGAATTTTCTTTTTAAAAAAAAACCAAAACAAAAAACCCTGCTAAAATAAAGAACTATAAAAATGTGAGGAAGTAATGAGTCAAGGGAAATGCTTTTTCAAACTTGCTAATTCCTTTTTATGGATAATAGGTTTGACTATTAATTTAGTCTGCCTTTAATATGAGATGTGAGTTTGGGTGTGGTTGAGTGGTTTTTTTGTGGTTTTGTTTAGTTTTTTTAAGAATTGTTTTCTTAATAACTTAATCTGACCACGGTGACTTCTCTACAGTGTATCTGGAGGGGGAGGGAAGAAATGGTTGGCTTCTTAACGTGTTTTATGTGTTTACTTTATGCAAAAGAATAGCTGGAGTTGTCAAAACCACATGTAGAAGTAGGTGCATAAAACAGTTGCTAGTTCAGAGGCTGCAGCTATGAACAGTTCTGGTGTGAACTTGTCAGCTTATTGGTGAGGGCTGTGAAGCTGGTTGGTTGTTTTTGGCTTTTTAATCATCTCAAATTTTTAAGTGTCATTCAAGCTATGGTATGCTATGTTTGGTCTTGCTGTAACAAGCATAATATTGAAATTAGAAGCTCTGGTGCATGAAGGTTACTATGAGCAAATAGACATGGACAGTAACAAATTTATTCTTTATAGGATGGAAGCAGTCACTGGGCTGTAAAGCTGACAACATGGATGATGTGAGCCTGATCTGTGAAGACGACCTACTGACCACTATCTTCTATGCATGTGACATGAAGCGTACAGGTTTGCCAGTGGCTTTTCATTGCTCTGCTTTATTTGTTTCTTCACAAATTTTCAAGGCTGAGATTGTGTTACAATTCCTGAGATATGCCAATCTGCGATATGCTTAGAGTGATTAATTCCCTTAGCTAGGTGGCTTTGTGTGTGGCAGATGCAGAATGAACATCTGTGCCTCTTTTGCATAGTGCCTGTCACTTCCCTCCTCCTTCTCCTTCTTCCCTCAGTTGATCTTTGCTGTATTTTAGTGAAAAGGAAGTAGAGGAGCAGCAGGCTTCTAGAAATCAGCCTTATTGGAAACGGCTATTGCTTTTAGGCTTTTTCCTATCAGAAAAGTGAACTTTGGGAAACTCCAAAACAAGAGAGAACTCCTCTGAGTTCCTCCTCAGACATGACTAAGTGGTAGAGAAAGGAGTCATCTAGTCACAGGGTTTGCCCAACCTGATGAGAGACCTCAAAGTAGTAGCATAGCAGGTGTGTCATTTATTCTTCTTAAACTGAAGTCTGCAGAACTGGTAAAGCAGACTTTCACACTTAGATATTAAAAAGCCACGGGCAACAAAGCTCTAAACTGTTCCTTTCCAGGTCACACTAGAACTAGAGAGATCAGTTGCAGATCTGTAGTGTGCCCTTTTACAGCTTTGTGTAATGACCTACTACACTTCAGAGTCTGGCACTCCGACACACCTCTATCTATTTTAGGAAAAGTAGCAGTTTCCAAGATAGTCGATTATTTGAGACATACAACTAGTCGAGGATTTGAAGACAGTGGTCTTGAAGAGCTGTGCAGCATGCTTGACCCGGATCAGAAAGATGTCTCCATGGACCTGGAGACGTTTCATGCCATCATGAAAGAGTGGATTGAAGACTGCAAGAGAAAATGGTGTGTTTATTGATCTACCTTCTAAAAGCCCCTGTGAAAGCAGGAGAGTAGAAAGTTCTCCTGTGGGTTGCACCTTCTGTACTCTAGAACAGAGGTGGTATCAGAACCCTGTTGACCACCATGTGGGTTTTGGCTGAAGATTTTTAAATATTCTGGAGCTGGTAAGAAATCCAGTGTCCTACTGATTTTGTGACTCTTGATGCTTCCTTATTTCAGGGAAGATGGTATCACTGAGGAACTGGCAGCAAGCATGGAAGACCAGGAATTTAAAGCACATAAAATGGTTTCTGAAGGTACAGATAATTTTATTCCTTTCTTTTTAAATTCAGAAAAATGACATTTTTCTTCCTCTCTAACCAAAACCCCTTCCTCTTTCAGTGAGAGAGATGCACGTCCAGATGAATGTTACATCAGGAAGCTTGGAGGCCTTTGGGGGAGATGTGTCTAAAGGAGACATGTAAGTCCATTTCAGCAATTCTTTTTCACAATTACATGAGAGCAATTCCTAGAGCCACTCTTTCAGAACGCTATCTTGGTAGAGATTCTAATGCTGACCTCAGTCTGCACTAGGTCTTGATGCTATCACGTTCTTCCTCACAGCTTCTACTCAAACACACTAGCATTTTTTTCCTACTGGTATCTTGGTCCTTCTGTGTCCATTTGCCTGTTTAATTCCCTGCAGTCAAGAGTTTTGCTATGTGTTTCTTTTCATTTATAAACAGATTCCTTCCCTCCCCCAAGTTCTTAGCTGTGTGACAATAGAATACATTATCTCCTGAAAATCTGGTCCTTGATTTTGGTTGTTTATTTTATAGTCATGACTCTGACTTGGATTCTGTTAATAGCAAAGCACTTGGCAAACACCAGAAGGCAAACACCAGAAGTTTCAAATATAACTTGTTTCGCATAGTCAGAATTCTTAAGGTCTGTGTTCTGATGTTTTCCTGTCATTTCTCAGGATCTTAAAAGGGTAGTCCTCTTTTCAAGTTTCAGTTGAAAGTGTAAGTGGGGGTTGGTTTAGGGGGAAAGGAAGAATCTGGGAATTATGGAGTTAATGCAGAAGTATTAGTTGTGGCCTAAGAGGTGATTAACAAAGGCTTAAGATAGTGTCATGTAGATACCCAGATGTGACAGTTGTCTGGTGGCATACTTCAATTGCAGGGAGCATAAAATAAAGTTCTTAAAATCAAAACAGTTCCTGCTGTCCATAGAATTTGAACTGAATATGATTCGCTATCTCTTGTACAAAACAAATGACTGTACACTGCATCATTATACGTCCTCTGTGGGCTCTCCTTTCACCTTTCTTATCAGTGCAGAACAGCATCAGGATTTTTAGGAAGTCTAAATTGGATCAAATCACTTTTTCTCATTCTTTCCTTTATTTTTTTTGTGGGAACAGAGATACTTCTGACTTGCTAAACTGTGTTGCCGACCTGCGGTACAAGAACCGGAAGCTTCAGGAAGAGAACGATAAGCTGAAGCTCACACTGGAAGCTGCAGATGAGACCAACAGTAGGCTGTTGGCAGATAAGGAGGATCTATGTCAACAAATAAAAAGGTGTGAGACCCTGATGTAGGCCTCATGCCTACAGTATAATGGCCATGGGCAGACCTATCATCTTCCAAGGGGTCCAGCCTTGCTTTATGCTTTTAGCCTCCCCTGTGCCTCATGACAACAACTTTCTTGACTTAATGTAGTATCTATGAAGTTTAACCCTCCTGCCTGATTGTTCTGCTCCCTGCCTCCTGGTTCTTATAAAATCAGTCATTCAGCTTATAGCTTGGCTCTTGCAGCATGAGGTGCTATGGCTGCACACAGATGAAGTCTTAGGAAAAAGCAAAATCAAACAAAACATTACAAGGAAAAAAAGGGGAAATAAAGGTTGAATATTACCAAGAGAACTGCCAAGCACTGGAAAGCTTCCAGTCTTAAACCACACACTTGCTGCCAAGTGGAGGGGAAATGAGCATATAAAAGCTATTTTGCCAGTCCTTTGAGGAACTAAAGTGAGTTGTCTCACGGGCTTAGTGCTGCTATAGCCTGAGGACCCATCAATACCATGAGTAAGAGCCTATTTTTACCATGAGTTCATCATTGGCTCCTCTGACCCAATTAATTCAAATGTGGTTTGGTAAGTGCCGAACCATTCCCAGTACCTTCTGGAGAGATTGACACAGGAGTCCTGCAGTGTAGCTGGCATGGGATGTGTGCCCCATATTGGACCATGTTGCTCTGGGATGCTCTGCAGCCTAGAGCTAGCCCAGGATAAGGGCCTTGCCTCGTTGGTTAAATATACATTGATTGGGGTATCGGGTCAGGTACAAGAAAGTGATGCAGAGCTTTTCCTTGAAAACTGAAAAGAAATGGCTTCCATAAGTGCTCCCAGTGACGTACTGTAAAAATGGGCAGCCTGATCTATTTGACTGCAACAAGCTAGATTGTTAGTTGGGCATGAACAAACGGAGGCTATCTTGGATGCTGTGTTTGCCTGGGGTTTCATCCCTTACTGTGAGAGTGGAAGTGGGGAGAAATAGAGGGACTTCCATGAGCCTTTGCTTACTGAACAAAAATGATGGGCTTAAACTTGATTGTTGCTCTTCTATGAAGTATCCATGCCAAAGAATAAGTCCCTGGTGGCTTCTAAAAATACTGATTGTGTTATTTCAAGCCTATCTAATGACCAGCAGTAACTCTCAAAAGTTCCTATGGATTTATTTCTCCCCCATGCAGCATCCAGCATTCTGTGCTGAGAGAGAAATCACTGGAAGAAGAGCTAGAAGAAGCAAAAACCAACCTGAACCTGTCAGAAGAGATGAGACAGAAGATTCTCTGCCAGAATAAACAGCTAGTAAGTGCTCTAATTCTTCGCTTGCATTGTGCAGTATCTCATACCTTGCTGTAGAACAGCTCAGACTGTACAAACAGCAGTAGGATCTCCTCTGTACCAGGAGGTATTGAGGCCTTTATGAGAATGTTTGAGATGTGATTTATTAGCACTACAAAAACACTGAAGGTTTGCATGGAAGTTGTTTTTTTTTAAGCTATTGTTGTTATGTTGAAGGAAACAAGAGCCAGTCTCATATCTAATTATGCTTGAAGACAACAGCTCTCATGCTGCCATCATTGAGCCCTATCTGTTTTGATGTTGCTGATTTCTGCCAGAAATTCCTGTGACTTTTCTAGAACCAGCAGGGCTAGGAGACTCAGTTCAGAAGGCCACACTGGAGTCATTTTCCAAAACTCCCTTAGGCTATTGTCAGTGCCCCCCTAAACTGGCAGACATGGCAAGGGCTTGACAGAAGCCTGTGCTTTCTGTACTGACAGCTGGAAGGCAGGCAGAGCCTTGGCATGTCTCAAAGAGGACAAACTGTCTCTGTGAGAGCATCTGAATGGCACCCCAGGTGTCTGAAGAGCAAAGCCTGTGTGCCTGGTAACCAGGCTGATGTGGCTGCAGCAGTAGCAGGTGTTGCCAGACACCAGAGCGTAGGCTTTCTGGAGAACATGCATTTGCATCACTGCCACGTGTGTTGTTCACGCTGCAATGGCATCTCTGCCTCTTGCTGTGTGGGTGTAGCTGTAAATTGATGCTCCACAGCTCTGCATGCTGCTGGTGGTGGGTATTTAGAAATCAAAGTCTCCTGTACTGAGCAAGAACACTATTTTTTATGTTACCCTGCTGCAGTGAGTGGATATTTTAATTTCAGATTACATGCACCTTGTGAGGAGGAGATGGGGTGGGAGAGACAAATACTATTTAAAACTATTTAAGTTTTGCAGTTATGCTTTCAAGTCCCTTTGTTTCAGATTTGTCTAAACTCAAGCATGGGCACACTACATTTACTCACTCTGGCCTTGAATACCTCCTTACTATCAGCTAGTGGTCTGAATTTTACTCTGATTTGAAATGCCTCTGTCAGACCCTTCAGGAAGGGTTTGCAGGCTGGACCAGCCTCAGCTTTCCCCTTTTTGCTGTCTTCTCTGAAGCAAAGGAATGTGACACTACAGCTTCGGACTGGGCCCAGGGTCTGTTGTGGTCTGCTGCTTTTTGGCTTAGTTTGGCTTTGGATGTTGAACTCAACATGCTAAAAAAACCTATTTTGTTTTCTCTTTTAAATAAACCTGAATAGAAAAAAGAAAATCAGTCTCTCATCATCCAAGTTACTTCTCTCCAGGAAGAGGTAAAATAAATCATGACTTCACAAGTACATGTTCTTTTCTAGTTGAAAACTCACCACCAAGAAATGAAATGTTTGTAAGGCTTTGAAGCCTGACATGCTAATTAGGTTATCAAAATATCTTACATTTTACAAGGATGAGTTATCAAAAACTTTCTGTCTTTAAGTTGCACTGTGCTTCAGGCTTTCCATTTGCTGGGTAAGGATAAGGAGGGTGGGAAAGCATGGGGGACAAACAGATTTTTTTTTTTCCCCTCTTCAAAGCTTTATGGACAAATTCCAGATATTTCTAGTTAACACAGCTATAAATACACTAACTATATTGAAACAATTTCTATCTAAGACTCTTTTCATTTCATATTCACTTTTGTTTTCCTCCTTTAAGATCTGAAGGTGGAGCCCTGTATAGAGCTTTAACCTCAAAAACATGCAGTGGCTGGGGGCTCCACTCACAGATCGATCCATTGACAGTGGCCAAGGACCTACAGGAAGCTTGTAGAGAATATACTGCTAATAGAGCTGTATCTCTAGGCTCTCTCTTTTTTTTTTTCTTTCCCTTTTGTTTGGAGGACAGCTATTCATTCTTACTTTATTTCACTAAAGTAAATATTTTATGAACCAGTTTACCAGTTTTCAACCTGTGATAAGATGCTTTAATACCTGCCTACAGTCTGTTTCTTTGACTATTTAGGATGAAATAGAGAAACAGGCTAAACCACACATACTAATGAAAAGCACCTCATGGATTCAGGAATCTCTTATCTGTTAGGTAGTCGTTGTTCTTTGCATGGTTACCGTGCTCAAGATTATTTTTTTCTGAAAAGCTTATAAGTCCAAAGTTATTAAACTAAACATTTTGAAAAATAATTTTCATGCTGCAGACCTGAAAGCTTGTATTTAGCTTTCTAGGTCTCATAGTGCTGAAGTCATGTTTTGAGGTTTTCTTTTTGGACAGTGCTTTGGAGAAACGGGGGAAAATGTAGCAGAAACAATTTCAGTGGGGCAAACACATACAACATATGTGCATAAATGCTGGTAGTGCTTTAGAGTAGGCAGTAGCTTGGGGGTGGCGATGTCACTTTGCCTAGTTTCTTTGAGGAGAAGCTGTCAATCCATTCAGCTGTGCCTAAACATTCTGTATTGTGTTCAGAATATTAGGAACAGCATGGACATCGATGGACTTAAAAAGAAGATTTTGGAGCTGTCTCAAAATGCTGCAGAGTTTCAAGTAAGCATTTCAACTCTAGGAGGAACAAAAAGACAGCCTATAGTTTACTTGGCTCTAGTGAGGAGAATTTCTTCCTCTGGAAAGTAGACAGACCTGAACCTGTCTGTGTTCAAGAACTGCAGTGCAGTCATAGCATAGATGGTATGACAGCTTTGCCTAAAAGTCACTGCCTGGAAGCTTAAAACTGGGCTAATATAAACAATCCACAGTCTCATTCTTATCTGAGTTAAACTTTTAGGAAACCTTTTCCCCATTATTTGAGAAAATAGATTAGAAAGTCATGCTTTGGCTGATGTTGCTGAAACTGTTAGTTTGGGCAGACCAGAGGAAACAAAGGTGACCTGTGAAAGCTGAGAACACTTTCATTTGTAACTGGGTCCAAGATTTGAACTTTCAAACACACCATGCAAGGTATTCAAAGAAGAACTTAATTTTTTTTTACGCAAGGAACGTTGATACCTTTTTCTCCTTCCAAGTAAGAGCAGTAACAGACTTGTATTACAGTGCTTACTGATGACTGGAATGATTTTTGATCTTTTATTTCTTTAGATCCAAGCACAGATCTATGAAAGTGCTGTGGTGAATAAAGAGGCAAGCTTGGTCCAGGTTAGTTGCTTTTACTTCATTAGTGTCTTAACTGAAAATACTGACTATGGGATGATTTGTTAAAAAGGCAAGGCAGTAGTCTTCTCTGTGGCACTTCTATTTCTACTGTTGTCGCACTACAGAACCTGATCCTATAAATGGCTTCAAAGTAGGCGAGATCTGCTTTAGGATCTGGTTATGAGTCAGCATAATTAAATGTTTCAGGATCTTGCTTATACTTTTTTTTTAAAAAAAGGGAGGAAGAAGTCACAACCTATTAAAGCAAACTTACAGTCTTCAGAAAAACATACAGAAACTTCTAAAGGCTACTTCCTTCAACAGCTGGTAAAAGAATGTACTTACAGAAGATCCTTCTCTTCATGCCTCTTACTTAATTTCCATGTCAAACTAGGTGATTCAGAGCCCAGTGGCAAAGCAGGTTTGTGCTTTCTCATTACTGAGGTGTGATTATCTAGGCTTTGCTGAAGCATGGACACTTCTGATGTTGTTTTCCAACTTGTTTTTTGTATTGGAAAACAAAGACGTATGACTACAGGCAAGCGTTGGCATTCTCTGGATTCATAAATTAGGCAAATAGCCTTCCAGGCTAATAGAGTTTCTATTTAGCAGAGCATATTCTAAATCAGCTGATGGAATATTTGACTATTAGGCTGTCTGCAAAAATGAAGGCAGGTGAAGTCCAGTAATTAGAGAACTTAACTTCAGTGTGATCCAGCTGGTAATTTTGTAGCTGAGTCGTTTGAGGTTTTTTTAAATAGCTGTTTAGGGTATTTTTTTGCCAGAAGCAGCTTAAGGGTACAAATAAGTTAACGTTTTTAAACTAGCTTTCACTTTCTCCTCATCAAATGATTCAAAGCTTTTTGTGGCCTCTGCTTCTCCTTTTTCATAATTCTTTATCCAAAGATAGCTTGGACAGGATTGATTTGATGGTCGCTGAAAATTATTATGGCAGCCTTTCTTTTCTGTCTTGCAGAAGCTATGCAAAGATACAAAATTTTGCTTATCTTAATATTAATATTTTTCCTTTTTTTGGTGGTGTCTTTTTTGTGTTTTTGGTTTTTTTGTGTGTGTGTGTTCACGTTTTGTTTTGTTTTTTTTTAAGAAAAATAACCAAACCCAACGAACAACAGCATTCAACACCATATATCAGCCGTCTCTGCCAAGGCTGGAAACCTAGTTCTATAACCTCACTTTTCTTGCTTAGCTTTCTATGCATTCCATTTCTTTCAAAAATCTCCACTGTTGTTAACAAGGAAGAACAGGAAATCATAAAAGGGATGAGGGGACCAGAGCTCATACTTAAAGTTCCCGTTTTCTCTAAGAAATGCTCTGCTTCTCTGTGCAGTGTTCTCTAATGTAATGGCATAACATGACTGAAGCCCACTGCTCGTTTGCGGTGCTAAGAAAGCTACTACTTCTAACTCCTCTGTTTTACCATGAGGGTTATATGTTCTCCATTAGGTGGTGTTTAATCTGCAGAGCTCTACATCCTTTACCTTTAATCGTGAAACCTAATGAGAGTAAACTCAGAACATTGCAACTTGTTTTAAGGGTCAGTTGGGATTAAAACTCGTGTCAGACATAATATAATCCAAGTTTTCAGCTAAAGTGCTTCTGTCTAGTTTAATCTGCTGGTACATAAAGTAGGTAAGTAGTAAGTTAGAACATGGCACCTGGGAAGAGTTTTTCTGTCTCCTTAATTTGAGGAGTTACATAGAAAAGGCCTTCTGAGTTCTTTCTGTTAGCCAATATGCAAGGTAGTTGGCTGTATGCTCTCAAATTTGCAACTATTTTTATCTTTAACTTGCTTCTCAAGCCTGAGTCGTGCAGCTTACTACTGTGATGCAGGATTGAGTATAATGTTACTTTGCAACCAAAATATCATAGCCATAGATACTACAAATGCACTTCAGTGTGCTAATTCTCAGGTTATGTACTTAAAAAGTTGTTTGTTTTTTTTTTTCTCCATAATCTCTGCAGAAGGAGCAGACCATCAAAGAACTGAACTTAACCATTGTGGAGTTTTCCTCGATAGTAGAGGTATGGGACCTGAGTTCAGTTCTTGATATGAGGCGCAAGTGTGCATATCCTATGCTTATTCTGCAGGACAAACTAACACACTAACCAAGTCTGATGTATGTTTCAGGCGCTGCGGGCAGAAAAAATAAAGCTAATGGAGAACATGCAACACATGCAGCAAGAGCTGATCTTGTGAGTATTGGAGAGAAATCCCAGCAAATGCAGTTCATAAAAAGTGGGGGTGGGGGAGAAAGCTGTTTGTTTTCCTCTGCTTCTTTTAGAAATGGGTTGAGTTTCCTATCATTACATAAATTCCAAAGTAATATTCCCGAAGAGACGAATTCACTGCACCGTGAACTGGAACTTGCTCAGTCTTCAAAGGTATGGATAAAATCTTTATTGATTCTCATCCCAGTTGTCTAGCATCAATAAAGAAAGAACAGAGCTCATTCCCTGCAGATCATTGGTAACCCTGAAACTCAAACCTATTAGTCCTGTCACACAAATACAGAATGTGTAGGTTACAATATTGTCCCAGGTACGTTGGAGACAGTCCAAAGAAAAGCAAGCAAAACAGTCAGATCTGAAAAAGGAGATCTATAAAATCTGGAAGAGCTAGGGTCATGCATTTTAGCTGGCAGAAGAACAGAGCGGTAGGAGAAGATACGAGTTTTCAACTCTCTAAGGGCTGTTATGCTCAAGAATGTAATGGTCTGGTTTTTCTTACGCTGCCTATACCCAACAAAAACAGTGATTTTTTTTCAGTTGCAAGACAGGAGACTTGTTTTTCCTTGAAGTCTAATGTAGTGAAAAAGAAAATTAAGCATTTAAAGTAAGCATCTTGACAAGGTTGTAGAGTCTTCATCTAATTTATTCTTTAGAAACTCCAATGAGAATCTGTCTCATATCTATCTAGATAGATAGAATCTATCTATCAGTAGGTATTGTTCCTTTGCTGCTCAGCAGGTACAATGGAGACTGATCTTTAGAAGTCCTGTCCAGCTCTTTTCTTCTGAACTCTTAGAATATGCTGCTCCTGTCCTCCTCTGAGTAGCTATCCAGAGTGGCACGGGTCGACAAAATCTTAGAACTGCAGTTGAGCCTGTTGGTTTAGAGTTGTAGTGTCCCCCGAGTCCTCTGCCAAACACCCAGAAGGTGGCTTGCTGGCTTTTGGGAAACTATGCTTTTGATCAGACACACTTCACATAATACTGGAATTTTGGTCTTTCATTTACTCTTCTCATAGCTTTCCAGAACTCCAATGGAGAACTACTGGAAAAAACAAGCAACAATAAAAAAGAAACAAACAAAAAGCTACCCCAAAACCACAGACAATTTGCATGTACATTATGATTTTTGGTTCGGATTTTGATCTGAGCTATCCTGAACCTGTTATCCTAAAGACATTCCATGGAGTCCCACCCTTCCCTACAGTGCTGTCTTCCCTTCAGATGCAAGCTGTGCAGCAGAGCTGATGACAAATATATGCTACTGCGGTGATATTTTTCTTGTAAGACTTCACCGTGCTGCCACTTTGTACCACGTTCAAGAGCATTTGCAAAGAGGTAGTTTTGCAACAGGAAAAAAAATCTGCTAATGGACTAAAACTACAGGCCCATAAAATGATGTATGCTTGGTTAGGCAGCTGTTTCAAAAGTAACGCATCTCCCTACAACCCCAGTGAGTCACTTGTGTTTACCTTCCAAGTGCTGTAATGAGACACAGTTCTGCCAAATCACCTGTAAAGCAAATAAGGGCTCTACTTATTCAGAAGAGGCTTTACCAAGTGAAGAATAAAGATAACTAATTATTGACTTCCTCTTGCCTACTCCTGCTGTGAAAATTTACATTGGATCACTCAGCAACTTGTCTGGCACTTTTTAAAAAAAAAAAAAAATTCCCATGACATGATGGTTTTGAAAAGCTTTTGTGAGCTTCAAGTTTCAGTAGCTCTGACCTTCTGGTAAATATGATGCAGGGATACTTCAGAAAAGTCTAAATGTCACTGATGGTAGTTTGTAAAAAGGAGATGTCAAAATAAGCTAGCTGACTCTTTCATCTCTTCAAAGATTACCGAGACTGAATCGATGTCCCTGGATGAAACGCTGAACCGTGAAGTGCTGTTTTTACTTCAGGGACCTGAATATGCGGGAGGAAAATTTAAGGCTCTCATGCAAAACCTGGTCAGTGGCAGAGCTTATGTGATTAAGGATGCAGTCTTCTATCAGCCTTTTAATTACAATTTCTCCAAACAATGATAATCAAATCATGTTTCCTCCTTTTCAAAAAAGAATATAAATTCTTTAGGGGTGAAGTGGGCTATACTTACTCTAACAGTATCACTTGGCACCTACTCTAAAGCTGTAATTTATAACCTGGGTAATTATGGACAGCCATAATTTGTTGTGCCAGACTAGTACTAGAAGTGCCAGGGTTTGGGAGGGGGCGTTAATTTTTTCATTTTTTTTTCAGCAAGAGGACGCCTATGAAACAGAGGAGCTTGTCATGACTTCTTTACAGTGGGTAATGGATTCTGATGTGAACACGCAAGACGCTTGGGAAAGAAAACTCGCGGTAAGTAACTTTCTCTGAAGCTGTTTTGTGAAATAGTGGAGCTGTGCGAAAACGTCAGGTGGGTATCTCACCACTGCATGTTATGTATGTTAACTGCATGTAATCATAGCAGTCCTTTCGAAGGTCAGGCTTGACTGTTTGGCATAAAATATCTTTTGTAGGTTGTTGTTGGGTTTTTTTGAGCCTTAGAGAAAGCTTTTGTAGAAAAATTAATTAGATCTTGGACCATGCTAAATGCTTCTGCACCATTTCTTGAGAAATACATTATGGACATATTTTGCTGGGTTTTAGTATTTTTAAGTATGTTTTAAAGTACATTATACATAAAGTCTGTTTTAAGTGTCCCTATGTTTTTGTTTGTATACACATGCTTTTAAGCATGTATAGATGGTGACAGTAAAAGCTTTCTCACCCTTCTTCTGCTGGGAGATAAGACTGTGGCACATAAGCCCTGATAAGCCTATACCACTTGTGTTAAAAACATCTTATTTCTAAGAGCAAGTGCTGCCTGTCTTGGCTGAGAAACATCTTCAGGATGTGGGCATTTGCACATAGTCATGTCCCATGTCATCCTAGTAAATATATCTAGTAAAACCGCTTAGGAAACAGCTTAGGCTCTTTTTTTTTGTGTGTGATACTTGATAATACTAAGTGGTTTTTGTTGGAAGCTCATGAACAACATCAGACTCTAATTTATAAATAGGTAACATGGCCCATACTTGTAGGACTGATTTTTTTTTTTCCCCCTTGAACTAATGTAAGATTCCAGAAATAGGAACCTTATTCTTACCTGACCTCTGTTTGACTCTCATTAAGTGTTCTTTAAAAGCTGAGGACAGTTTTGTATGTTCAGTTGAAGGTCAGAGAAAGAAGACTGGATTCTTTTTTCGCAGTACTTTATATTGAAAGTCAATGGTCAGAGAAATATGCAACATGACTTAACACTTCAAGGCTTTTTCTTCCTGTAAAACTGAAAGCCTTCATCCCAGGGGCATCCCTTGGACAGATTTTAATCTGCTAGGCACAAATGACAAACTGAAATATGGAAATTTTTTTTAGTTCGTTTTTCAGGTTGTTTTTACATTGCTTTAATACAAACTCAAATTGATGTCAATGAACTTAGTTCTCCTTTGAGGAAAGGATCACAGAAGTCTAAATTATCAATTTTTAGAGCTTCCTGTAAGATGCTCATTATTAAAACTTTGGCTTAGGAAATACATTGTTTTGCTGTATCTGGGCATCTTGTGATGGAGTCTTTTTAGAGTAAGTTGTAAAGACTCCCTCATGCACCATGTAATCTTCTGCAACACCTTCCATAGGTACTCACTAACTGTATATTTGTTTTGCAAGGGCTAAAGAGGAAGAGGACTATCTATGTATGCTAGGTCTGCCCAGAAAGTCTGAGAGTAGCTTTTGAAAAAATCAGGAACCATTTGTCAAATTGAACTATCATACAGAAGTCTTAAGTTCTCTTGTGCAAACTGTTACGCATTGCTCCATCTTAAAGTCTTTTAAATTACTTGGCAGGAGTCTAGCCGGTCTGTCCCCACATCCTGTCGGCTTCAGGACTTAAAAGGCACAGGATTGAAGTTTAGATAACTATATTAACTTATTAGGCTGCACAAGCACTATTTAGCACAAAATGAACACGTATTTCTCCTTTATAATCTCTTCCTTATTAAAATGTATTTTTCCTTATTTCTCTCTTTCCCTCTCCCCCCTTCCCCAACCAGATGTTGTTTGAGTAGATTACAAAATATTGTCAATCATCCACCTTCTTTATTGCTGATAGTATTAGATGTTAGATGCTGATTATACTAAAAGGTGAAGCAGGGAAATCAATTCTCACCATGTAAATTTGGTTCTAGTTTACTCGCTGGCTCTGCTCCTCATCTAACCACATGACAACTCAGCTTCAAAATTCCCCAGGTTCTCAAGCAAGGGCTAGAAGAAAAAAGACACCTTTGGATCCAGAAACTTTACCTCTTGGAAAAATACAAAGAATCCCTAGAGAAGGACTTTATTCAAATGGCAAGCAACCTGAGGAGAACCAAAACAGAGCAATTTCACCTAATGAAAGAGCTCTCTGCCAGGTACCCCTTCAAAACATGTGTCTCTTCTTATTTTTGTTGGTTGGTTATCTATTTTGTGGTTGGCTTTCCTTGTTTGCTTTGGGTTTTGTGTTGTGGAACAAAGCTTACTGAATTCTGAAGACTTTTTGTCACAGAGAAAATTACCTGCTGTTTTGAAGGGTGGATCTGGTTTTAGCATAATGTTTATACTATGTGGGAGTCAAGGTTTGTGTGTGAAGTAACAGAGGATCTTGGAGATGTCTTTGAAAACACCAAGGAGACCACAGACTGAGCAGTTAGAGGAGGGCACTGCCTATCAAGCAGGTGCAACCATGAAATACCACTGCTGGTTTTGTGTGAAGCAGAGGACCTGTAAGATATATATGCCTGCAGGTATTGCTGCTTTGGGCAAAAATTGCTAGCTCTGGACCATGCAATGTCTCAGTTTTTTAAGGGTGTAGTTTCAAGGAGTTGTCTCATTACATCTGAAAATGTAACTTTGAATTTCAGTTTATTGGCACATGGTTCCTGCTGTGAGTTTTGATGTTACCTGTTGCCTTTTGCAGCCATGTTTGTATAAACCTCCTCTCCTTAGACATTTGGTAAAGTAGTTAGTCAAGGTGTTGTGTGGTGTGTGTGTTTGTGTTTTTTTCCAAAACAACCAATCTGAATTTACTGTATTTGTGGTACCCAGGCCTACTCATAGCGTCAACCTTCTGCTATCCTACACTAAATGTTAAATTTTTCCATGTGTGCCTTTACCAGGGTTTAGGGTGTAAGCAGCTTCCTAGGGCTTTGCATCCCTGAGAGCTAATGTGGAGCAGTCATGCTGTACTTTCTGACTTGCTTTCTGCTTCACATTGTTAATGTAGACCTCCCACGTGCTCTCCCTTTGCTCAGAAAAGAGCTGGTAAAAATACTGGTGACTTGGTTTCTTAAAGCTGCCTCTCCATATCAAAAATTTTTGTGGTGGTAGCAACAAGAGGGGTGAAAATGAAGGTGAATTAGAGAAAAAAATGAGCAAAGGGTTTCTACAGGGGGAAAAGGGGTTTCTTGAAAGCCGTCATCTTTAGCACTGGTTCTGTTGGCATTTGCTTGCTGTCAAGTGAAATACCCTCTGAAACACAGGGAATTTCATCTGATGAAGCTGGTACCCTGGAGCTGTTACTGCAGATAACCTGTTCTGGAATGATCGACTCTGTATACAACTACTACTTTTTCCAAACCATGAGACAATGTATTCTTTTGACCAAATTGTGAAAACTTGCTCTGCTTTTTGAGAGTTCTCTGGATATTCCACAAGCTTCCACTGTAGTTTCCAGCTGGCTGGGGCTGGCACTGGCACAGCCATTGCAGTGGTTAGCTGGGGAATAACAAGGGAAAACCTCCATCCCTTTCCTAATTTGGGGAAGAAAAGCCTTGTCTGTCAAGTGGGTTGACTTGTGCCGAGCAAGAACAGAGTCCCTGGTGCTGGACCCTGGGGAGCTGCAGTATGTAACAGCTCGATGTGGTACTTGATGCCTGCTTCCACAGCTAGCATGTGTCGTCATCTGGGCACGCCCGCTCTAAAATGTCAGTAACGACAGGATTGTGGTTTATGCTTTCTCACCCCGCAGGCAGCGTGAGATAGAAACTGTCAAACTGTTACAAGAAACAACTGCTGGACAGGCAGAAGCCCTTGGTTTAGAGCTGCAAAAAGCTACAAAGCAGCTGGAAGATGCCAGCAAACAGGTGAGGGACTGTCTAGGTCCTCCTAGACAGTAAACAAGCCAGCAGATGCAAAAGGCTCCGTACAATGCATCGCTGCTCTTGGGAAAGGAAATTGCATGTTCGGAATGGAGTGCCTCATTGCAAAAGTGGAACTAGCAGAGGAAGTAAAATTTGAGGGGGCGGTGACAACAGTTTGCTGATGAAAGAGGCAGCACTGCATATTTGTGGTGGCTTAAAAAAAAAGATTAAAAAAACCCAAAAATAGCTTCCATACACAGTCCACCCCAATGTAAAAATGCAGAAGTTCAGAGAGAGCTTTATCACTTCCTGAGAAAGAACAGATGCAGTTTGGTTTCATTTACATGAGCTGTAGAGGCTCCTTGTCAGCCAGGCTGCTTTATTTTTATTTTTCATTCCCTTCTTTTTTTCTCATATATTGCGTTGCGCTTAGGCAAAGGATCAAGTTGAAGCCTTTCACTCTGCTTGTGAGGAAGCTGCATCCTTGAAATGCAAGTTAGAGGAAGCCATTTCTGAACAGCAAAGACTCGAGGATGTGAATGCAGCTTTAACAAGCACTTGCCAGTTGCTTCAAGAAGAAGTGGAAGACCAGAAAAGTGAGTAACTACTGGCAGTGTGCCAGCTTTCACTCGTGCATGGGCAAATCCTTTATGGTTTAGTTATGGTAAGGGGGGAATAGGGGAACAGAACTGACTTCCTGATCTGCAGGTCGTTCAGTAAAATGCTCTGTGGAGTCTTCTTCTTTCCTTTTTTCCTTCTCGTTTAAGAGATCTGCAACTATGGCATCTGGGTTGAGAATCGGGTTGGGATACCAAGGAGTGAGGTTTGAGCTGGAACAAAGCTGCAAAACCTCCTAACAAAATCTCCAGTCCTAGGAGGAAGGGTTAGTAACTCCATGGGTAGCTTTGTTATTCTCTTACTGAAGATGCAGTTCCCACTCCTGAGTAGCCCACCTTATTCCTAACAAAGTCATCTTTTTCTTACGCTTCCTGTACCAGGTAGACCTGATTTTTGTGTTTTGTTTGCAGCTTGTATTTGCTTTGTGTTTTTTAAATAACTGCTTGGGGTTAAGCTGTTGTTCTTAGCAGAAAACAATTGTGTCATTGCCTCATACACGTGCAGCTTTTGCTGTGGAACCATGGAAATCTCATACTACCTCTTGCTCACTTGCTAGCACCAACACCTCAAAAGCTTGGGCAACCGAAGAATGCAGTGGTTTGATGCCAGCACACGTGGCTTTTTCTTTCCAAATTCTGGAGTGCCTATCACTTGCTTATAGGAAGAAAAATCTGACTGTCTTCAGCCTGCTGAATGTTTGGCCTCAGGCATGTGTTCCCCAGGGTAATGTGACTGATGCTTAACATATATGTGCATCATAAACAACTTTGTGAAGCCACCGTTTGGCTTGTAGGAAAATTACCTGGGACCCTATGCCTTAGCTCTAAGGCACAACTGTTAAGCACTGATGTGGCAGAAACAGCTCCAGACTGTGCTTGCTGACTTATAACCAATATTTTGGCATAGTTCGTGTCTGCGTGCTCATGTTGCCTTCACATTTACTGCTTCCTTCAAACTGTGGGGTTGGCATTTTAGCAAGAGGTGTAACAATGGAAATAGTGTGTCACTTTCCAGCTCTGAAGAGACAAAGCTCCTCTGCAAAGTGAGCTAGAGTAAATGAGAAGAGAGAGAACCCCAGACATGTAGAAGGGACTGGTGCCACTGTGACTCAAGAGAAGAAAATTAAAAAAAAAAAACACACACAAAAAAAACCAAAACAGACGTCACTCTACCCTTCACCACCACCATGCTGAAAATGACAGACTGGNGACGTCACTCTACCCTTCACCCCCACCCCACCCAAAACCACCACCATGCTGAAAATGACAGACTGGCCTTAAATGACTCCAGGTAGTTTGCAGAAATCTTTCTGTAGATAAATAGAAATAAACTAGTAGATGTGTAGAGAAATTATAGTGTTTTATGAAGAACAGGGCTGACAGACAAGGATGGGAGGGAGGGAGGACTGTACTTTATATCAGTTCCTGGAGAAAGCCAGACAGGTCTAGTGCTCCTTCTGGCTGAAGGACTGATCTGTGGTCTCTTCCCTACCCCCTGCATTCCCCTACTTCCTCCCTCCTGCATGGTAAGAAGTGAGAAATTGGGAAAATGTTGGCCAAGGAAGCTACTACTTTAATTTAAAGTCAACCTAGCACAATTGTTCAATGCTTCAGCTGTCTAATCATGCCTTGCCACTAATTGCTACAGCCAGTGAAAAAACTGAACAAGCTACCGAGAGCTGTCTTCAATTTGTGCTTGGGCACTGAAGCGATAGCGCTAAAGACGTTTTCTTACACACGCTCATTATTAGCAGTGGTATAAAAGTTATGATAGACTTGTATCAAGGTAGAAGTCACCAAAGGCAGATCCTGGCATGACCAAACCTGAACAAAGAGTCTTTCTATGCGTAACTTAAAGTTGATGAGCTTTATAGCTTCTGTACAGGATGTCAAATCGGAAGGACAAATGCTTCTCTCCCAGTAAGTCATAATGGAGTCATCCATTTACACAGGGAACTGTGGCACCTTAACGCTGACAACACATTGCCTCTCCCTCACCTTTCCAGCAAGGGGAAACATAACCACAGGGAAGAAGTGCCCAGTGTTTTCCATAGGATGGAACCGGCAATATTAAAATTCTCTTTGCTGTAAAAACTTGTTGTAGGTATAACCCGACTAAACTCAAGTATACAATGGGTTTCTGATGGGCAGTGGTCAAGTTTAAAGAGGCTGTAACATCTGACTGCTTGTTATCAAATTATAAGGAACCCTGTAAGACTTGTAAATGTCTCTTCATAGAAACTGTCAATGTGCTGAGATGGGAACTGCTTCAGAGGAGATTCTGTGAATTGCTGTGTCAGGTAAGACATGTGTTTGGTGGAAGAAGAAACGGTAGGCTTGCATGGGAGGTGCACTGGTGGAAAGACATCTACAGCTGCGACGAACTGCAAGTAATTTGGCAGCATCTGATTTCTTCTTTTCTAACATGTACATAGCTGTGGAGGCAGTAAACCGTATGTACTGATCTGCACATTGTTATTTTCCTTCTTCAGCCTTCTGGGAAAAATGGGCTAGAATTTACAGGTGTGCTCTCAGTCTTCACTGTAAACCATTGTTGGTGTTCATATCAGGTGGGGCTGAAGGAAGCTTTCCCTAATGCATTGGTGTGATTTGTCATTGTCCCTCAATCAGCCCTTTCTTCTGCAGATAGTCTCAAAGAAATGTTTAAAATCTCATAATAAAGTATAATTCAGTATCCAGACATTGGAATAGGCAGTTATTACCTTTGTCCCTCTCTGTGGAAATATAGTGGAAATTATATAACTCTGGAGTGCTTTGAATAAAATTACTTTCTTCAAGTTAGGAAGGGGGTGGAGGGGGAGACATTGTGGAAAGACTTTCTCCCAACTGGCTCTAGTAAGGAATGCTATAGCTCATGATCGGAATGGTCTGGATTTTAGCATAGAATAACAAGGTATCTATAAGAACAAACAGAAGATCCTAAAATATATCCTAGGCTGTAACACGGGCACCAGAGGAGCAGAATCAAAATTGTGTACTGGCTGCATCTGAATAAAACCTATATTTGTGCATAAAGTTCTGCAGAATTAAAGACTGAAAATAACAAGGAGAAACAGCTGCTTAATTTTCCTGATTGCTGAAAATAGTTCACTTAAATTCCATTTTGTTCATAACGAGGAGTAGTGATACTTCTCTTTTTTACTTTCTTCTACTTTTTTCTACATCTACCTTCCTTTAACTATTTCTCTGTTGCAACAGTGCTATGTGGAGTTAGAATCTGACTACAATCTGCTGCCCACATCAGCTGAGCTGATAAAAGGGAAGGTAAGTGTGCTTGCTGTGACCATTGCTGAGCTTGTTAAAATGTGATGCTGGCTTTGTTTTGTTTTGTTGCTTTTGTGGTTGTTGGGGTTTATTGTGACCAGAGGAAAATAACTTTCCTTGTGAGAAACCTTGTTAAGTGAAACATTCAGTTAAAATAATATGTATGCATGCATATGTACACACACAACCCAAAGCATATTCAAAACCTTATTGCAAAACCAGTTTCCTATTGCTTCTGAACTGTCACTGAGCCAAAATACAGGCATTTGATCAATTGCCTTTTGAGAAGGAGCAGAGGCTGAAGCTGGGGCTCCATCTTCCAATTTCCTTTCCATTTTTTTATCACTTACACAACATTAGCCCAAATGCAGTTGCATAAGTGTTGCTTCAGAAGTTTCCTTCCGCCACCTTCCCATGAGCCTCTTTAGCACTAAGCAACAAGCAAGTGGTGTGTGTTCAGGGGCAGGGGATGGTGGGGGCACTTTGTTGCCGTGCAGCCAAGCTGGAGCTGCCCTCCTGCTTCTGCTGAGGGAAATCTGACCTGTGCAGCAGATGCTGAACAGTAGACAAATGTTTCCCTTCTCAATCCGTCTGGTTGGCTTGACTGAAAGTTTTGCTTGTTTGTAATTTTTTTTTCTATGGGTTTGTTTCTTTTTATTTTTTCATGAGTTGTTTGTGGTTTTTTTTGTTCTCTTGTCCTGCTCCTCTTGCCTAGTTTTGTAGGATCTGTTTCCACACCTAGCTTGAACTAAACATATCTGTTGCAAATGCGAAGTTGAATTATTCTACCTCTTCCTGTATCTGTTCTGCCCGTTAAGGGTGTGGGCTTTTCTAGACAAAAAAGTAACAGATGATGTATTTGTATAACTGTTAACATTACATTATGCAGATACAACTGCATGCGTGTGGGTGTGGAGTTGGTGGCATTAATGTATTCAGTGTGATGGAACAACAGCAGCACTTTCTATTTTTTCAATTAGCAGCATCATTGCTCGAAACGACTGTGGAGTGAAGGACCCACCTTGTGCACTGAACTTCTCAGGACACTGCACTCAGGTATTTAGCACTGGTGGGGTACGCCTCTGCTAGATAAGACCTCGTGGTGTTGGCCGTTCTTCTGTCTCTCAGGAAATATGGGAAGAGTTGACAGAACAGTGTCAATGGTGCTGAACATGCTGGTAGAGTGTGGAAAAAATCTATGGTTGGCTTTAGCCCATTTCTGCATGGAATCCAGGAGGCTGAACTGTGTTTATAACGCTCATAATGAAAGGTCTGAAAAGATGTGTGTTAAAAGCAACCACTGACAGATATGCATGGCGGGGCCCAGAACTGCAGAGTGCATTTAGGATTTTATAGACTATCATTTCTTCCAGCAGTAAGCTGGTACTACGGAGTCACATCTTAAACTATAAAATGCTCTAGTGTAATTCTATGCTGTACTGGGGGAAATGGAAGAAGATCTTGCTTGACTGCCCATGCTTCTTGTAAGAGCATTCTGCTGCTCCAAAAGGGCCACTTCACTGGGCCGGCTCTGTGTTCTTACAACTTGCTGTGCTATCGTGATCCAGCCACAAATAAGGCAGGTATTCTCAGGTTGCATGTATCAATACGTGATAGAAAACAGAAGATTTATTTCCCAGCCTTCTCTGCCACACAAAACAATTCTTTACAACAAAGCTGTCTTATGTGGAAGACTCTATACCCTGACTGATGGGAAATCCCCATCCCCAGGTGCTGCAGACTCTCTATCTACAAAATATGGCAACATAATTTAACCTTTTTCTAGCAAGATGGAAGCTACCTTAGAAATACGTATTTTGGTTCATCTGCTGCTTTATTATTGTAGACTTAATAAAAATTTGACATTGACTAAATCCAGCTTTGCTGATGAGTGCTGCTCTTTATGCTTGTCTCTTGTAACAGATGCTCTGACCTTGGAAACCTCATGCCCAAAGAACTTTCCTGTGCATGACTGGAATTGGCCTTGTAGACACAACTCTCACAGGTGCGCATTTGAAAGCTGTCATCTGGGACATGCATTCACTTCAGATGCGACATCAGTGGGGTGCAAGTAAGATGGCAGAATAACCTCTTTGGGGTGAAGGATGGAAGAGTCCATGGGATCTAGCAGGTTCCAAGGGAAAGCTATATCTTCAGCCCATGCTCAGTTCAACACCAGGGCATCCCTTACAGGAAGTACTGGACACTTGGTGGTTGGCTAAGTGACATGGGATAACACTTCTGCTTCTGTGCACAAAAGTAACAGTAATACGAATACAGTGATGATATTTCCATGTTGTGCTGGAGAACCAAGGTGTGATGTAGGCATTCTTGTATCTGCTTTTCATACTTAATTCACAGATGACACTCCATTTAGGAGCCAAAATCATATTGGTTTTGAGGTGTCACCTTTTTTTTTTTTTGCAGTTTAAAGCAGGAATTCTGAGGGCTTTGCTTATCAAGCTGCCTCCTTAGATTTTAAAATAGAGATTGAACTGCTTAAGATTATGAAAGCTAGCTAACTATTGTCAGTGAATATTTTATAAGATAAGGGTGTTCCTGAAGTTGCAGAGGCAGGCAGTCTGCAGCAAAAGATTCAGCAGCTCTTGAAGCTTTTGCCACTGGTTTTCTGTAGAATTGTGCAGTGTGGAGGAGGTTAGGAGAAGGACTGGTGGTGATTCTTGCTGTTTGGGGGAGGAGGGATTGATGTTAGTGATGAATTTCTTTCTCTGAGAGACTAGCTGTCTGACTATACAGATAGTGATGACTCCAGTTGTTATGTGCTTAAGGAAAGTGGACAATATATCTCACTGTTACTTAGACAATATGCAAATAAAATGTGTATTGCCAGGTGGAAAATACGCTCTGCTGGTAACTATACTGATGCAGACCTTCCTGTTTCCATTACAATGATGGACTCTTCACTTGCTGAGGTGAGTGCTGTCTCTGAGATATGGTTTTGAATGGGTTTAAGCATGTAGTGCCTTACTCAAACCCGGATCTAGATCGAGTGGCTGTAAGTCATCACTGCTTCAAGGTGAACGGAGCAGGGTGCTGTGACATCTTGTTCTGGGTGGGTTAGTTCTCTCTATTTGGGCACATTTTTGGAATATTGTAGTTATAGACCCAAATTGCTTGATATTCATGTGTCTCTGGGTCATGCTTTTAGCTGGGGAGTATTTTAAACATGCTTGCATTGAAAGGCTTGAGACAGTGCTGTTTCTGCAGAAATACTCGGTTCTGCAAGAAAAGCCTGACTAATTTTGTTGTTCTCCACCTGCAAGAAGCCACAGGGTGTTGTAGTTGTGTACGCTGCCTTTCTCTGCACTTTCTCCCTGGCACAGCTGAAAAACGCTCGCTCTCTGCTGCATGAGAACTTTTCCTTCAGGTGCCATGCTCAGATGTGCCTTCACTACTCTATAATAGTCCTGCATCTACAGCTTGGGCTGGCAGTCAGCTTTCTCATGGCAACAGCAAGATGAGCTGCACACCTTGTTGTGCTCTGTGCTCAGTGCCACAATACTCACTATTGAATCTTAGGCTCCAGCCCCACCACACGGGGCTTTTAATTAGCTTTATAGGCTCCAGTATTGGTGGTGGTGGTGATGACGGAAGAATATTGGTCAGTGGTTTCTGTGAACCTGGAAATAACCTTTGTAAGACTGAGCAGACAACCTCAGACCTACTACCCCAGCTGGTGCCAGCTGAGGTGTGGTACCTGCAAGTGCAGCAGCCGTCTGGTTGTAGCAGCAAATCAAGGCCAGAAAAGTGCAGCAAGGGTAAAAAAGCGAGAGTGACGGGGACTGCCTGTGGTTTCAGCACGCTGTGCCTTTGGGGTAAAGCCAGGTGAGGAACTCCTAGATTGTGCTCTTGCTACTTAAGCTACCTTAAAGAGGATAATCTCAGGGGCTCTTGCTTTATCCAGTCCTTCTGGAAAGTCAGAGCCTTGCAGAGTTGTTTGAAATGTCTGTGCTTCATTACTCTGGAGCTTTCTGTAACTTCAGCTGGACTCAGAAATGTAATTTTCCATTTTTGCCTTTTTTTTTCCTATAAACTTTCCATGTGGCTATTCTAGAAGAGGGAAATGAAAATATTAAAGCTTGCCTCAGAGGAAAGGCAAACGAGCTGTGTCCAGTATCTGTTCTAAAAACTCTGACGTGCAGCAAAATTTGAATAACCTTTTTTAATAGGAAAGGTCTCCCTAGGTTTCTTTTTTTATTACACTCTGGTTGCAGATGTGTTTGAGTAGATTGAGCCCTTCAGCATGTAAGTAACTCCAATTATTTTGTCAAAGTTTTTTCACTATAGGAGTTTAGGGGATGACTATTAAAGGAGTTCTTTTGAGAGCCAGGTGAAACTTGGGCTTTTTTATACTTGTTTTGATTTATAAATGTGAAAGTTGTATCACCGTGTTAAAACCAGATGACAGGCCTTCCCAAACAAGCATTAACATTTGGAAGAATGAAGACTGTGGCCAGAATTTGTCTGTTGTGATAGAGGATCCTTGGATTATTATGGCACTTGAAGGGATGGAGGGGGAATAAGTGATGAGGAATGCCCTGTAGCGTCATCTTTGACAGAATCCTGTTATCTGGAAGAACCATTCTCTAATGCCCTGCGTAAACAGATTTTATTAGGAAATCTAGAATGTGAGATTTCCATGTTTGTTGTTTCTCTTCATGTGCATCCTGTGCAATCCATGGGAGTTCACAATCCTAATAGTATGAGATTCTAAAAACAGAATTGAGGATTTTCCTTCATTGCAAACAGAAACCGCTGACCATGTGATTACCTGGGGAGGGAGAGGGCATGGAGAATAATGTATTGTTTTACTCAGTTCCAGGTGATGCAAAGGGTTTTTTTTGTTTGGGTGCGTGGTGTGGGGTGTGTGTGTTTTAAAAGCCGCCCTTTAGCTTTCTTTTGTTTTCATTCCAACACGCTATTCCTTTTCACCTTCGCCTTCCACAGTACTCTTGTAGACCTAATGGCCTGAACAAGGCAAATGCAATGCTAGACTTCCTTAAGCTTAATAGAGAATTCAAATAAGAGTAAAAATAGCCTGGATTTGCATTACAGGAAACATCCGACTGGCTGGGGCAAGGCTCTGCCAGTGCAGTCGAGTCCCAGTGGTGGGTGAGCAGAGAGGAGAGAGAAGGCACTTACTGAGGCTGGGAGCAGTCAGGTGCTCTCTGAAGTGACTGGGAGCCTTCAGCACCTTTGTCACCCCCTTTTCTACTTTTGCTGAGTTTCCTGGGATCACTGAGGATGTTTGAGGAGGGAGGGAAGATACTAGAACATCACTCACTGATAGAGTTTTTCTGTTGTCCCTCACTTCAGTAGTGCTCTTGGACACATGATATGTAGGGAGCTACCCGAAGCTGGCTAGTCTCATACATTCTCTGCTTGGAGATAGGTTTGGTTTTGGTTGGGTTTTTCTTTTTTTTTCTATTCAGAACTCCTCTCCAGCAGTGGGTGGAGTTCATCACAAGTCAATACTGAGTTAACTCTTTAAACCTGTTTCACCCTGTATTTTCACCCATAAAGAGACCAATCTATCAACTGAATAAGCAAGCTGGAGTTATCCAGGGTGAAATGAGTAAGAGGGCTGTTTCCCATTCAGTATCTCTCTTGCCATACTAAAAGACTTAAGAGGATGTTGGTTTTGTCTGTGATGTGATAAGACTGGGGTCCAGAACCACACTGTAGCCGCTAAAGGAACACGAGCAAAACTAAGTTCCAGCCTTTAACTGCTGAATTCTTCTCTGCTGTTTGTGTGCAAAAGAGGAAGGCTGAAGCCTTCTGAGGTGGCTAGATAATTTTTATATGTAATATTGAAAACTAGTGTCATTCAAAAACAGACACTAAAATGTACAATGCAACATGCAAGTTTTCTGCGTACTGAGTCGCCTGCTCAATTGCGCTGTTAATGCTTTTATTTACCTGAACAACTCTGACGTATGGAGCCAAGTGAAGCTCTGTGCATCTCGCTTGTAAGACCTTGTGCATCAAGGTTTATCGATTTTCAGCATTAAGTTAGAACAGTGGTGTGGTAAAATATGAAGTTAAGAACCAAAATGCATCTTCAAGTACAATATTCCTGAGAGAGAGTTTCTGGAGAAATACAGTTATTGGTCCTAATGATGATGGCATGCTAACCTACATACTCTGTGTGTGGCTGGCTTTAGACTAGCAGCTGAATCTGCCTGCACTTACCATCTAGTTCTTCACTGCTGAAATAATTTGGGCACAGCTGTGAGAATTATTAGAACTGACATATACACTTTCTACTCACCTGGCAGCCCTTTCCCTGATACTAACTTTTCTCTCTTTCCATTAAGATTGACTGTGGAAAGCCAACGCTACCAGCCAGTCTGATCCCGTCAAGGTCAGGTTTTGTGCAAGCTTTTAAAAGCCTTTATTGTGATTGTATATAATACGGATGACTATCTGAAAGAACTTTTGTTTTGGCAGTGTTCACTTAACTTCACCCCAAGAAGTTCTTACATCTTCCTTGGAAAGCACCATACCAGTAGCAGGTAAGCCCTTAATTTGGGGCACAGATGTGTAAACGTTTTGTACTGAAAGTCTTGGAAATAGATACACTCAGGGCTGCACACTTACTGAGCAGTAAGAGCTCTGTCTTTTGTTCCCTGATATTAATAGGCTGCCTTGTTATGGAGGAAAAATCACCCAAGCGCTCAAGTGAAAAAGAGGAAGATGTGCCAACTTCTGCAGCAATGACGAAAAACAACGATAAGGATCCGTCTGGTCCTGAGGTGCCAGGTACAGTAATTGCTGCAGCACGCCAGCACTCATGCAGGGAGGAAACAGCTTGCTTCCAGCACATCTTTGAAGTGAAGAAGCTGAGTGAGATAAATAATTTAAATGACAACTTGTGATTTTTCTTTGAACACATTTTTGCCTGCAAGAGTACTCAACCCTCCTTGAAACTCTGAGTAGGAATAAGGCTTTATCTGCTTACAGGAGACTGGTAGCTACAGCACGGCAAGAAGTAAATACAGGGTGAAACATGAAGTAGCACAGTGAAATCTTGATACTTGCTGAGCTGGCAAAAAACACTCTGTGGGTACTAAAAGCCAGGCAATTTTGGGAGGAGAGAGAATGTTTTTGTGGTTTTAAAAAGTTTAATGACACAGCTAGGTTAAATAAGACATTTCTCACTTTCGAAACTGATGCTCAGTGCACAAAAAACTGGAATGGGTTGAGAGAAGAGGTGAAGATAGCAGCCTTTGTGTATGGTTCTGTCTTTTGCTATAGCATAAACACCCAGAAGATTTATTCTTACCAAATCTGATAGTGCTTCTTTCACTTTAATTAAAAGCACAACAGAATTGCAGTAAGTATACGCAGTGTATCTAAACTATTTTTAGGAAAGCTGACCTAAATAAGCAGCACAGAATACACATGTGTTCTTGTTTGTAACCATTTTTCACCTTTACCTAAACCTAAGACTTCTTGTCAACGCTTCTTGTTTGGTTTTGTGTCTTTAGCACTGCCTTACTAAAATTCAATTCAGTCCCCTCACTTAAATGTCTTCTTTTTCCACTAATTTGACTCTACTGTTAATTTTCATGTGTAGTCGCGGTGCCTTTGGCAAGGAGGAAACAGATATGCAAAACAGGTCAGAAAGAATCCAGATAGCTTTAAAGTCTGAGAATCCTGCTGCCTGTTGTACACCTTTTGCATAGAAAGTGTTTCTAGCATTAGAGCAGAGACACTGATCAATCTCCACTTGGGGTTTTTAGCTGGTACCACACAATGTCTTCTAAAGGTGCTTGGGAGCCTGCCAGGTCAGATACCTATGGCTGCAAAAAGAGAGTGCTGAGTAAAAGTTGTTAATGTGTAATTGAAAGGGCAAAGCGCTTCAGGTCTGCAGCTGCTTGTCGTTGTGACGTTTCTTTGGTTTGCATCTTTGTGGGGGTACAAGACTACTTAAACAGCAAAAAAACCCCACAAACCGTTGAAAATTCCAGGTGTTCTAAAAGGTATAAACAGCTATCAGTTGTTGCTACACAAGAAACTAGAGTGACTCTCAAACTTTCATTTTCTTAACTTTTCCTTTTTATTAACTGTCTATCTGGAGGTTATTTTCGCTTGCTCTAAAACTCTTCTAAATTGCAGCACTTCAAAGGTTTGTGTTGCATTTGAACTGGCATTATTTCCTGAACTTAGCAGTTCATCACCACTCATCTTCTGGGAAAGACAGTTAACTTGTTGGCTCTATCTGCACCCTGCTAATTAACCTTTTAGGCACAAAGGACGGTTCAAGTGGCAGACTGTTGTGAAGCTTATGGACACTAGAAATACCACATTGGTTGTCTCAAGCTCCTCTGTAATGGCAGCAGAAGTAGTGTCTATTTCTTGACTTTCTGATATTCTTTAATGTGGGGGGAGGGAAGAGGATTACAAATATTCATCACTTCTGTTAGTTTGTGGATAGGGTTTTTTTACATATTCTTGTGCTTACAGAATTCCAAATAAAAGTTCATTATAAACTGTCTCTTTAAATAGCAAACAAAACAAATCCCATGCTAGTCGCAATACAAGAAATTCATTTATCCAGGAGAATATTACTGTAACTCTTACAACTTCAACTAGAGCCATTCAATCAGGATTAATGGTCTCACTTGTAGACATTTTACACTTCTTACTGGGATTTTTTTTCAAGCCAAACATAATTATCACACTTCCTCACTTACGTCTTTAGTGTTCTCTGCTGCTGCCTCTCCTTCTTAATGCCCTCTCCTGGCATTTTCTGCAATTCCTTGTAGCCCTGTCAATCCATGGCTAGTACGTTGGTGTTGGAGGCTTGCTTTATTTTGTTACATCTGGTTTTGGGAATATTTCTCCCCAGGAGCGGAACAGACCGAGAAGAAATTCTGCCATGTGATGGAAGAACACAAAACTGCATTTCAAAATGTTTTAAAGCAAGAGCTGGTAAGAGTCCTAGTGCCAGGGAAATACAGAACTGGTTTGGCTGAGCAGTAACAAAAAAAAAAATACTGTAAAAGGGCACAGGTCCCTCCAGTGGTGGTGTGGCTGTTCCCTTGCTAAAACTACTGTCTGATCTGCCTTTAGGAGGTCGACCAAGGAAAGAAAAATAATAAAGAGGAGAGTGAGGAAGCACCAGCCATGGTTCCCAGTAGGAAAGGTAAGAGGTGTTGGAACAGGTTTGTGTAACTCATTGGAGCGTGTGCCTTGGTCACCTAGGTCAAAAGCTGTGTAAAGAGGTGCAGAGAGCTGCCTGCCTCACACCAGTTACTACGAGGGTGTTTTGTTTTAAGGAATAGTAGCTGCAGTTAGAGGTCAAAATGGATTAGCAGTGGAGAGAAGGAAAACATTACTGTGCGAAATCTGATTTCTAGCGATACTGATCTAACCTGCTCAATCTTCCTCTAGACAGGAGGGAAAAGTTCTTAGAGGTTGCAAAGGAATTGGGATATTTGAAACAGTTCTGGTGTCTGACCTCCCAAGATACTTCTACAGCAGCATCCTCTGTGCTAGAGCTTGGGGCAATGTGATACAGATAAGCAGGATGTTTCCACTGAACTGTGCTTAGACATCTCCACTCTTCTAGTCACCTCACCTTTTGCCTTTAGAGTTCACTAAAAGCTAGTGATGTAGTAAGTCACGTAACATCCTGAACCTATGGGCTGGAGACTTAAGCCAAAACCTATAATTAATTGTTCCAGTACTAATTAGATGTCAGTTGAAGCCAACTAAACTGCTAGCTCTTGCAGCTTTGTAGAAGTGACAGTGCTGTGCTGTCTTACTCACTTCCCTTAATATACTTTGAAGTACGCAAGTTTCTATTGGCAAGAGCTTAACATGAGAAATCTTAACAGTGGTTTCTGTTGGAGCTTAAAAGACTTTCACAGGCTGGCTTTGGGAGGCTGTTCTTCCACTTTTGCCTGAACTTCTTTGCCTTTCTTTTCAGGGAGTTCACCCACTTCAGGTGGCATTAGAGGAGACAAAACAAAGCAAAATGAACCGTAAGTGTTTTGGCTTCCGGGGATACCTGCAGGTATGAATTAAAAGCTGCAGTGTGTTACATGACTTGCTTCTGCTTATCCTACAGTGACTCCCCTAATGAGAAGGAAGTGGAGGTAAGTCTCAACTGCTTGTATCCTTAAGTATCTCTGACAACAGAAAGATCTTGTAGATAAGCCCTGATTAATATCTTGTCCTGTATAAAAAGCTGGTGTTGAGTAGCTTAAATCAGATATGTTTCTATAATTGGCTTCTGAAATCTGTGTTTCCAAGCCCAATAGAAATTTTGGAAAGGATGGGATGGGAAAAAGTGGAAATCTGTAAAGACTGAACAAAAGATTTCTCAGTAGTGAAACATTTGTTTGCAAGCTTGAAGGAGCATAGCTGTGACCTTCTCCCAGGCAGAATGTGCTGATTTAAGACAGTTTTGTCGAGACACAGATGGCACCCTGCATTTTGCCAGGATATCACCTATTCTGGCTGCAGATTATTTCTCTCTTTGCTAAAGATGGGAAGAACTTTGTGCAAGTGGGTCGTGTTTGCTTCCTCTTCCATACCCGTCCTATAACTTTGTTCACAGGATATAGTCCCAAATGTCACGTCCAGATTCACTTTAATAGCTTCTGCATCATTTGGATTATTCTGAAATCTTTTCTTCTCCCACGACAGGCTGAATTTTTGAGGTTGTCTTTAGGTTTTAAATGTGACTTGTTTACCTTGGACAAGAGAGTGAGGCTTGAAGAAAGATCCCGAGACTTGGCTGAAGAAAATCTGAAAAAGGAGATCACAAATGCTCAGAAGATGCTAGAGGTTAGTATTGGCCAAGACTGGTAGGGTGGATGGGGTGAATGGCTGTGAAAGTCTTTCTCTCTCAATATGGCTGCTGTTAGGATTTCTGTGGGTGTATAATACATTATAAGCAAATGAAGTTCTTAAGTGATGCACTTGAAATATGAGACTTTGCCACCAGAAGGGTAGCCTTCATCTGAGTGCTCAGGCAGTGGGGAAATCTTGTTTTGCACAAATGTTGGGCAAGACCTCATGTCTTCAGCTGATTTTATGCTTGGTGAGATGAAGTCTCTGGCCACTGGAGGTCTGTATCCAAGTTACACTGATCCAGGACGCTGGATGCTCATCTTGTGACCATGTGGGCATGAACAGAACTACTCAGTGTCCTCAGTTGGGTTCACCCTTCTTTCTCTACTAATGGTTCACACTTTTTCTTATCTATATGCTTCTTAGGCTTTAGTTCCTTTGTGTGAAGAAGATAACCAAGCGCAGGAGATTATTAAGAAGTTGCAGAAAAGTTTGCAGTTCCTTAGCCAGTATGCAGCCCGAGTTGCCAGTAGAGCAGAGATGTTGGGAGCTATTAATCAGGTAACTGTTTCCATGTAAATGTATTTTGTATGAAGTTAAAAGCTTCTAGATGTAAAGGGATAACAGTATCTGCTTGCTAGGCTTCTCATTCCAGAACTGGATTTGGGAATCTTGCGTATGTAATGTAGACTGACCAGTACAACTTATTGATGGCTTTCTAATCTGAGATCACTCTATGGTGTTACAAGGAATCTCAGGCACAGGTGAGAGCAGCTACAGAATCACTATGGTTGGAAAAGACCTTTAAGATCATCAAGTCCAAACATTATCTAACTCTACCAGTGCCACTACTACACCATATCCTAAAGCACCGTTTCTAGACAGCTTTTGAATACATCCAGGGATGGTGATTCAAACCTCTTCTCTGGGCAGGCTGTTCCAGTCTTTGATAGCCCTTTTTGCTACAGAAGTCTTTCCTAATGTCCAAACTAAACCTCCACTGGCACAACTTGATGCCACGTCCCCTTGTCCCATGAGTGTTGACTTGTAAGAAGATACCAACATCCACCTCCCTACAACCTCTTTTCAGGTAGTTGTAGAGAGCGATAAGGGCTCAGCCGCCTCTTCTTCTGACTAAACAAGCCCAGTTCCCTCAGCTGCTCCTTGTAGGACTTATTCTCAAGACCTTTTACCACCTTCATTTCCCTACCTTGCACCAGTGTTGTGCAAAAACACACAACAGAAATATGGTCCTGATTTAAAACCAAAAAACCCAGAACAGATAAAAATCTAGGGGAAAAAAAACAACCTTTGCATCAGAGGGATGTATACAGCAGAGAGAGCACAAGAATGCAATGTGGTTATGAATCTTGATGCTTTAATGGGCCTTATGGAAAGGGCAGCTAAGAAGCTAAACCTATGGAAATTTACAAAGACCTGCCCAAATATTGTATAGCTGTGTATAATGCCAAAGAACAGTGTGAGAATATGACTTGGCAATACTAGCAAATGCGTGGTGGGAGCTGAAGCTGTAGATCAGAGAAAGACGTGTGGAGGAGTTGTAAGGGCTCAGAAAATGATGAGTAATTTATTTTAGGCTAAGCGTAATCCCTGGAGAAATGAGACCTGTGTAACTTGGGCATGTGTTGGAAGATGGGTTGTAGTGAAACTTTGGAAAGGTGGGCAAAAATCAGAGGATGTTGCATCACGGTGATACAAGATGAGAGAACGGGGCTAAGGCGTGGAAAAAAAGCCTTGAATTCTAAACATGATGCAGTTCCTCAAAGAGCTGCTGCTTTTCCTACTGCTGTTGCACTCTCTTTCAGGAGAGCCGTGTCAGCAAGGCTGGTTAAGTAATGATTCAACATGTGGAAAACCTGAAGCGTATGTATGCAAAAGAACACGCAGAACTTGAGGAGCTGAAACAGGTCCTGCTTCAGAATGAGAGGTCCTTCAGCTGTTTTGGAGATCGAGGTAACTAAGAGCAGCTGGTTTGTCTTTCCTATCACCTGTCAGCTAGACATTTGTCTAGTTGAAGCTTAACATTTTAGGTGGAGGGGTTGTACGCCTCTTGTATTTCCTTTCCTGAAAACAGAGGAACAAATAGCCATTTACTAGCAGTATTAGAAACAACTCTCTGAAGTTAGACTTGTTTGTAAACTGTCATGAGTCTGGAAGGGGTGGGGGGGAAACATTGCCAAGTCAGCAGTAATGTCTGGGCTTTTAGAAAAGTGCATTATGCTTTGCAGTGATGATCTTACTGCTTGTGAGCAGTAAATGGGAGTGTTCACTCACACTGGAGCATTTCCAGTAACTCTTTCTAGGTAGCTGAGCTTTGCTCTCTACAGCTGCTTCTAAATATGAATTATGGACTCCCAAGTACAGGTGCTCTGGATTTCCTCCTCTAAGCTGGCAGTGCAGTGGTCAGGATTCCTGAGGGTGCTGTGCACTTGTGGCTTTTTCAGAATAATTTAATCCTCCTCTGACAAATAGAGCCTGTATTTTAAAAACAGAAAGGGTAGTCTTGCACACTGGTAAAAGCCTTGCAGGAGCCTTCTGAATCGCAGGCTGCACCTTCCTGGCTGTAAAAGATTGTCCTGTAACATGGCACTGCCTCAATAATAGGATAAAACACTTAATGATAGCAACAGAAATTGATGCTTGCACAGGATGTATAATGTGTGAATATTTTGAATGTATAATGTGTGAATATTAAGAACTTACCTCATGAAATAGAAAACTTTTTCCATAAATCTCAATTCTTCCTTCTGAGAGTTACTTTAACTCTTTACTTAAGATACTGCAAGAAGTCAGACCTTTAGTTGCAAATACAGCCCCCTGCATTCTTGTAAGCCTTTCTGATGTTTGATCTCTTCACAGATGAATCTACGAATAAAAAGCTACCAAATTCTTTCAAGGTAATGGCCCTTACAGCCTGATGTGAAATTTGAAGTGTGTGTGTGTATGTGTTTGTGTTCTTAAGTGTATGTGTTTTGTGGCTTTTTTCTTTGCTTTGTCATGTGCTGGTGCTCTGCTACATGCTTGACTTGATGGTTTTCTGTCTCAAACGTGGGTTGATGTCATCAAACACAAGGATATAGTTGTTTTTTTTTCAAGCACCTCTGCTTCCCCCTGCCTACCCAAATGAACTGCATGTGATCCCACTTAGAAGGTGAAGTGTCCACAGGAGCTGAAAAGGCTGTAGTTCAGAAATACTGTTCAGGTGTGTGTGTCTCATTGGTGTTACAGAAGAAGGGTTTAGCACAGAAAGATGAAAGAAAAAAAATAGATGGGAGCAATTCAGATTGACTGTAGGAATTCCTGTGAGCACAGTTAGGGGAATTTAGACCCATCCAGCTTGGGTATTTTGCTGGAAGCTGTGTAGCCAGCTTCACTTTAGGCGCTTAGCAGGGCAGAAAGAAGTTCATGTAGAAAAATGCTGCTTTAGAGAATACGGCGTGGGCTGTGCTTGTGATTTCATTCTTTTTGTGTGTCACTTCAAGCTAAGTATCACCTTCTGTTTTTTCTATCCAGTTAGTGTATAAAAACAGATGGTATTTTGTGTGATCAGTGAGTAATCTGGTCATTCCTTGTTAGTCAGTAATGCCTCTTATTTGCGTAGCCCTCCTCATCCCTTCGAAGAGTTAGCATTGCAGCATTCCCTAGGAGTGTGGGAAGCGCAGCTATTGGGTTGCCGCTGGTAAGTAGGGGTTCCCAGATGGTGAGGCGCTTTCCCTTCTCAAAACCAACTGGGCTGAAGCGTGAAAATGCCAGCGCAGTAACCGTGTCAAACTTCTCCTCTAGGCCCAACTCCATGAACTTGACGGAGATGAACGGAGTGATAGATTCAACAGGAGATCGAGCAGTTGGTAAAGTTACTTGGGCTTGTCTTTCAGTAGGGTTAAGTTTTCAGCTCCAGCTGTGCCTGTATTAAGCAGCTTATGGAGTATCTTGAGGTATAGTAACATTTAGGCTGTACCTTTCACGTAAATTTTACATGCTTCAACAGGTAAATGAGCTTTGTGACTAAGGGTTACAGCTTTTTTTTAAAAAAAAAAGTACCCCAACTGTCTTGTATTAGAGCTAGAATATGGAATGGCATCAAGGGATTTGTTTTGGTTTTCTGTCTGGTTTTTTTTAAATGCTAATTTTATGCGCCAGATCTTGAAACTTGTGTCAAAGGCCTACCTCAATTAATAGGCTGCTGCTGAATTTCTGACTTCCTCCTCTGCTCCTGGTGGGGAAATTTAAGGTGAGTTTTAAAATACCACAGGGGGCGACTAGGAGCAAAGCAGAATGAGAAGCGTCCTTCACTGCAGCGGTTCATGAGCACGTACGCCTGGGCAGAGTATGAAGATGAACATTCCGAAACAAAGTAAGTTCAACAGCAGCCTCCTCCAAGGTGTGTGTGCAGGCAGGGTTGGCTTAGTTTTAATGAACTCTTGTGTCCACCACCTGATCAGGGCTATAAAGTCAAGCTGTTGTGAGCTCTGTCAAGGTGAATGCTTGATGGAAAAGCTTTTGAGCTGTTGATGCTTGCTTACAGAAATGAGCAGTCAGAATCACCTGCTGAAGTACAAGAACCACCATCCAGGAAGGAAAGTGTCTCCGGAAAAGGAAAATGTTCGTCAAAATGGAACCTAGAGTCAGTGTAAGTTTGTGGGTTTTTTTTCCTCCTGTCGTTGTGAGGTAAAGCAAGGTGGTGGATGTGGGAGAAGGAAGTAAAGCTGTAGCTTTGGTTTGGTTGTTAATTCCCATTTCTTAAGCAAACCAACCAGGAATGAGCGATGTCTGGTGCCAGAGATTCGTCCCACCAGGGACTCCTTGCTAATCCTAAATTGCGAGGTAGAGAGGAGCCTCCTGCTGTGATCACACCTTTCTTGGTTACTCTGAGAGCTGTTACAGCTAAGCTACTAGGTCATGCTAACGTACTCTTGTAAAACCGATCAGGGATTTGAGGCCTGTGCAAAACTTACCAGCAGCTTTGGCACACGCTGAGACACAAGCAGTTATCAAGGCTAACTCCAGACTACTCCTGCTAATTTCTCTGAGTACCTCAAATCAAGGAAGGGAGTGGTGTCCTAAACAAGTACCCCTTGGAAGCCCTTGCCTTACAGGAAAGGAGGTCTGCTGTCTCTGCAGAGAAACTGTTTATTCCGTATGAATATATGAGGCTAAGCCTCCACTGGGAGCATTCCTGATGAAGCAGGGGACAAGACCATTGTGCCAGTGTGTAAAACTGAGGTGGCAAGAACAAATTTTTATTCTATTGTTTGATAAAGGATGGAGGTACTCAATGTTATGAAGCTTATGATTTGGATAGTTAGTGAGGGTGAGACTCCTCCCTAACCTCAAGGAAGACACCAAAGCCCTATCAAACAATAAGACATAAAGCCAGCACTCTCAGTGCTGTCTACAAGCAAGACTTTTCAGAAACAGAATGTGGTAAAGGGAGCATAGGTGGATTTACCAGCTGGGTCAGTCACCTGAACAGCTTATCAAGAATGTGCTTACCAGAGTCTGCATTTTAAACCCAGAACATAAGCTACCACTGTTCATAGCTCCCAACACAGTAACAGTGTTGTCACTTTTGATTGTTAAGGATCTGTATGTTTGTTTGTGGGGTGGGAGGAGGGCTTTCCAAGTTTTAAAGAAAAAAACTGAACCAGTCTATGACTTTGTTCTTCTGTGCAGGTACAATTCAATGTCACTGTGGCTATCCTATTTCAAGACTTCCTTCTCCAATGCTAACAAAAGCTTTTGGGTTTCTGTTTCCATCCTGGTGCTGCTTGCCGCTCTCACAAGCTTCCTCACTGGGCTGTCTCTTCAAAGACCAGCAGATGCAGCACCTGTAGGAACTGGAGACTGCTGGACTTTACTACAGCAACTGTTGTGGCCATATGTAGGACTTCAACACTATGGACCTCCCCCAGTATAACTAAGGTTCTGACTTTGGTAGCTAACTGCCAAGTTATGGGTGACAGTAAGAGAACCTTAGTATATTTAAGATTACAAGGTTTGGTTTGTGGGTGGGTTTTGGGCTGATGGAGTTGGCCTTCGTGAGTTGGTTGGTTCTTTCTTTTTGGAGGGAGGCAGGGTTGAAATATGACTTGAAATTGAAATTTTATTAAAATTTATTTTCCCCATTCTGACAAAAGTCATCTTTACGAGTACCTAAAAGGGTCTCAGTTCCATCTAGGTTTATAGTAAAACAGCTAGTAATTTTGAATGTAGCTAACAATAAATATGCTACAATAAATTGTCTAGCTACAAGAGAATAAAGAATTTACTTTTGCTTTAACAAAAATGAAATGTCCTGCATCTTAGTCACTGAAGCTGTTCCAGTGATTTGAATAGAAAAGGATTCAAGATTTGAAATGTAACCCTGTTAAACTTTTGATGATAAAGTTTTGAAGGAAAGCATACAATACTTAAGAGTATGTCAAAACTCTTGTGGCAAAGAGTAACTGATACACAACATCAACAAACAGGAAGCTAGCTCTTTCCACTTTAGCAACTGCTTCCTTGCTGGCGAAGTCCTTAAGCATATGGTAGAGTGTGGAGTGAAATTCGGAATCTTCTTCTAGCTCTTCTGAAAAAGCCTCACTGGTTTCAGTGATCTTGAGCTTTTGTGCTTTCTGACCGTTAAACATATAGAGGGACCAGTCTTCGTCAGAATCTTCTTTACAACGCTCACTTACCTATTGCAGAAAAAAAATCGGCTGTAAGATGAAGCTCATGACACTGTCAGAGCATAAATTCTAGTATGAAATTCTAAGTTCTAGAGTACTCAGGTGTGTAATACAGAAGTAAACCCAAGGCACTGCTTTGAACCCCTAAACCAGTATTAGCTCTCTGTGCCTAAGACTCTGTACCAGGTGCTGAATCAACACCAAAATATTCTATCCAGTTTGCCTCTGAAATGTGATGTCTGGCCATTCCAGTTGCCACTCCTGACTCCTGTGGAGTGAGCAGCTAGGTGCAACAGGCATTGTTCGATTTTTGGTCTTGCTCCTGGGATTAAGTATTAGGCTAAGTGCATGTTTGTCTCGCATTTGAACTCAAGAGAGGGAAGGAGAGTGAGTCAAAATTTCAACAATACTATGTATTCTGTGTCTACAATCACATCTGGGAGTATTTGTCTGGAAAAACATTAAACTCCATGTCTTTTAGTTCACAGATGGAAACAAAACAATGCTTAAGTTGCTAATTTCCTCCTGTAAAAGAGGGAACAAATGAAACCCTGTATGGACAAGAAGAAATTTCCAGATATTAATTAGAAAACTTGCAGATCAAACTGCTGTTTGGAGAAATAGCTACTGGGAGAAAACCAGTCACCAGCTCTATCATCCCAGCTTTGGCTAAAGCCTCACTAGCTGACTGATCAGTTATACATCCTAGCGCTGTAGCACGTGTCTTTGTTACTGAGACGGGTGTCCCATCAGATCTCACAGATGCATGAGCCGTGGAGAAGCAGGCTCTGAAGTTTTACTATCACACGCTGTCAAGCCCAAATTTTAAAACTGCTGCACTAAAGGCTGAGGCAGTGGTTGAAGAAAATGAGATGAGCAGAACTTAAAGAAATTGTTTCTGTGTCTCTAACTGTAATAGAACTCTGTGTTGGTTTTCACTAGAGGTTCAGTCTAAATCTACGAACCTTGAACACGACTTGTTCTTGTCCTGCTTCTAGATTCCACTTGCTCCTGGCAAAAGCAAAAGAAGGTGCAAGCAGTGCCATCTGTTGATAGGCCTTAACTTCTGCTAGGGGACTCTGTAATGTAAAAGTACAAGTTAGAATATAGATAACAATTATATTCCCTGTGTTACAGAAAGGTAAGAGAAAGGTTGCTTTATCCAGAATCCCCTGCCTAAGCTGGTACAACGCTTGCCACCTGATTCTGCAGAGCAGCGCTTCATACAAGCAAATGTTACCTACGTGAAAAGCGGGTGGAATAAACAATGGGAAACCACCCACTTTTGCACTCACCTTCTTTTTCACAGGGGCATACTTGTGAGAGTACTCTCCTGGGAAAATATTCACACCGGCTTTTTTCAAAACTGCACCTAGGTCAACTGGACTTAACCATTTTCCTGTGACGTGGGAAAGCACATCATTCTCATCCACCACTACTGAAGACAGCATACACTGGTTATCCTGTTGTACAAACCAGGGAGAAGCAACTTAATGGTCATGAAAGCTGTTTTCTGCTTCAGGCATCAGATATTATCACCTCTGCTATTCTGGATATCACCTGTCTTGTCTACCACTCTGGGCTGTAAGCTTTCATTCACATATCCTGAAGGGAGCTGCTTCTCTGGAGGATTTCAGAACTGATGACACTGGTTTACCGGCCCATGCTTATGCTCATACTGACTCTTAAATCATACCTGTTACTGAACTGATTTATATGGCAATGAGCATATGGATCATCATCTGTACCTCATTCCTTCTAAAGGTTCAAGGAGCACTAGTAGCAGGGTTCTTGACATGCTTTTATTTCTCTTGCTATGGGAGGAGAGAGGGACAATTTTTAAGTCTTTAGCTGCTGAAACAGTCTTGAATTCAGCAAAGTACTATTGATAGCAAAGCACTTACTGGAACTTTGCAGAACAATCAAATAATACAATTATATATTTTTTTAAATCTGCAAATGTGTTATAAGTACTTACAGTACCTTAATCTTTATCTGAATTGTTGCAAAGACTGTAGTAACTGTAAGTAGTGCTTCATCCCTGCCAGCAGGTCGCAATTCCCATGCCTGATAGGGCATGCTGAGATGGGCAGCCTGGAGAAGTGCTATTGTATAAAAGGCGCCCATCTCGAAGGTGACACGCTTTTCTTGTGGTTCATACGTTGTGTTGCTGATGCCATCGGTTCTCCATTGTTTGCCTTTACAAAAGGGATGCGAAAATACAAAGATGCGTATGTAAAGCTTCTGCTTGTGATTATGTGCTGGGGAAGAATCAGTTAGTTAATCTAGGACGTCTTAACTATAATTCACAGTTAAGATAAACTAAAAGGCATAAATCAAAGAGAATTCATTTAAGGCAGATACATCCCCCCTTATAATTGTCTAAGTACGAGGTTGGGCTGATCTTGACAAGAAAGCTTCTCCTTAATCTCAAAAGAAATACAAATACTATTGTGCAACTGTAATTTCTTACTTGCTCTACAGCAGTTCAAAAGTTAACTTCAAACCATGTTAATAGGTTCTACTCTCATGAATCTAAAGTTAGAAATATGTTGCGTTTATCTGATAACTAGAATACACATTTGTGTGTAATATTTAATTTTCCTATTTTAATACATGTAAATACATGTAGGTAGGAGCAACTTTGGCTCAAAGTGGATTTCACGTGGCTTCACCGTAGCAAAACCTGATTTGTGGTGTACAGTTGTACTATTGCCCATTAAATGGTGTGTATTTTTTTAATTCATCCTAAAAAGCTCCAGTAAAAAGCCTCAATGAGTAGTCTTTCATTAGGTATGATGCAGAAGCAAAATAGAACCAAAACAAACCCAAATCAATTAACACTGAAGTCCCCAAATTATTTCTGGGCTCTTTACATCTGGATTCTGGAAATAGTCAAACCTCTGCTATAAATACCATTAAGCAAACTTAAGATATAAATTAAAGTTCACACCTGCAGGATCCCATCGGGCTATCACAGGATTCTCAAAATAGATCACCTCATCCGAAAGCCTGAGGGTTATCTGTATTGGTGGATGTGTGGCATCTTCAGCCTCTTCTGGGGGATACGGGTATGCCTCCAATCCAACATCAAGTAACTGGCAAGGTGGGAAGAGGATGGCTAACATTTTTGTTAGAAAATAGGGTAGCCTTCTCCCCCCATACACTTCAAGATCATCTAAACACACCTTTTAAAATTTATTAGCATTAATGGTTTGCTAATATTGCGCATTTCCAACTACAATGTTGAAGACTGTAGAAGGGTGACTACCACACAGGCTTTTGGACCCTTCATGTGCTGTTGATAGCACCCTTCAGAACACGTCGCAGAGTAGATAGATAGTAATTTTGTAATACAGTCCCAATCTCCAAAAAAAAAAGCCAAGAGCATCTGAGAGGCAAAACCAGATATAATTCCACTTTGTCCACACAGTGTCAAAGGGAAAGAGGTCACGTGTAACGGGTAAGGCAGGTCTGTGCGGTTGGCTGGGAACGATCCTGTGTCTCTTGATCTGCCCACAGACCTGCTTTCTTAGTTTGTATGGGAATTTTTGCTTATTAAAGGTTTCCCAGTGAAAATGGATGTAGGTTAGGACTGCACGGGGCTCCACGAGTAGGAAAACGAGCACGCATCAAATATCTTGCAGAGCTTGGAACTGAATTGGCAGTAGATTTGTTACCATCCTTCTTTAAGCGTACCTTTTGTGTATGAAAAACAGTACTTTCTCTCTCTGCTTTTACTTTGGCCAAGAGCATTTTCCAGCACGAGGATCTGTGCTAGCCATGCTGGTGAGCACTGACTGAGCACACATCTCTCTAAGTGCAGGCTCATCTGTTCCCACAGTGGCTCCAAAAATTGCCCAAGCTTAATTGAATAATTATTTGAAAACTTGGTCCTTTAGTTTGCCGCTCAAGAAATTGTGCATGCTACATAGGTGGTAGTGACACACCTCAGGAAACGCCTCTTTGAGGATGATGTGTGTGGGATGAAAACTCTTTTTTCACTTACTTACCTCCACCATACTCCAGTCCTTGATTTGTTTGACCTGAGGCGGGATCTGCAGGGCATTGATATGGTACACGCCACCCACCGGTACAAACTGTTGCAAATCAACGATGTTTTCATCAGTTACTGCCTCTTCTTTTTCATTCATCTCTTCATGCAGCAGTGGATCCTGAACTAAAAAATAACCAAACGACAAGAGTTAACTGGGTGCTTAAACCAAAACTCACACATCTATTATTTTTCACTTTTGCACAAAAAGCCCATGTGCTTGAAGTGCTTTATGCTCTGCAGCAGTTCAGCACCATCTACTGGTGACACCCAAATCTCTGAACGATTGAAATGCGAGGAGAGAAAAAGACGGCTGGACAATGAAAAGCACTTCTTGTTCTGGTACTGAAGTTTTTAACAGATTAATCGCTGCTCTAACTTTGTAGTCACTTCAAAATGCTTTATATAGGAATAAGGTTTTACTGACAAAATGAGTCACGTCATTAATCACAGAAGAATGTCCCAAGTATACAATACAGTTGATTCTGGACAGGTTCAGTAAGATTCTATTGATATGAAAAGAAATGAGGGAAATAAATAAAAAGATAGAAAGCACCTACAGGCCCTGTGCTGAAGCGGCAAGACACACAATACTTATGAAGAGCAAGAGGGATTTAACGTGAAACAAAAGTTACAGATAACGAAGGTTATTTTTTTCTATGCATGATTTTGTATATAGTACATCTATGTATGAAGTTAAGTTTTGATTGATTGGAAAATGTTATTAGAAAGCATCAGTACCATGAATAAAAAAGCCTAAAAATAATTTTTCTTTAAAAAAATAAACAAGCCCACATAAAACATTTCATTGATTGTCACAAAAGTTACCATTGACAACGATCAAGAAAAAGCGTTCGGTACTGCAAAAAACAGTAAGTCTTAAGAAATTTGCTTTTAGAGAATGAGATAATCCCCCAAAATGACAGATAAATATATATAAATTTTCTTCAAGCTTTTTAAAAAACAAGTGAAAATGGTGTTTATTTTATAATGTCAGATTTAGTTGCATTATGCAGAGGTTTTATTCTGCTGTATTCACACAACAACATAACGTCCTTTTGCAGTTATTCTGAGAAAAAAATAATTACAAGAAGTAAAACCATCTGACTACCAGCCACAGTGGTAGCTTGCACTTTAAAAATAATGATACAAAAACATTTAAGTGTCCTCTAAAAAAACCTAATCATTCTCCCAAGCTAAATTAACCTCTTAACACTGGCACAAGGTAAATGCAGAGAAGTAAAGCAGCTCTTGCTCTTTCTTTTCCCTGTTGTTGCGATCCTATTTTTAGCTCTCTACCTGGCTGCCTGTTTTTACTGAATTTGTGCTGAGTATCCTTTCAACTCTATTCTGAAAAGTGGTTGAATGAGTTTGCAAATCATTAGCACGCCAGCAAAAGCATTGTTTCATAAGCCTTCTCCCCTTATTAAAACAGATAACCAAGCTTGAAGATATTCAGGTATAATTAGTACCCTTCTGTGCACGTGTCATCTAATACTCTGACAGGGATTTTCAAAGCCTTAATGAAATAAAATAGCAAATGCCTCCACATAAAGCCCAAATTCTTTATATTCTCTTGAAAAAACACAGTGTTTGGGTGGTGGTTACAGTCTAGTCTGACAACTGGTGTGCTTGGAAGAAAGTGTGGTGGGGTTTGTTTGTTTTTGTTTGGTTTTTTTACAACAAGGAGAAGGCTGTCCTCTTCAGCTAAACTATGCTGGATAGTTCGCCGTTGTTTTAACACAGTGCTACAGAAAACTCACTCGTTAAACCAAAGGACACCACAACACCGAAGAAATTTGTAACTTATGTGGGACAGATAAACAATTTTGGTTCCTACAATTAGGCCCTTTTTCAGCAAAGTCTTGTAGCTTGCTTGCATGTTGGAACTAGATGGGTCCTTTCCAACTCAAGGTCCTTTAAGGTCCTTTCCAACTCAAGCCATTCTCTGATTCTTTGTTTGAAGCAGAGGTTTAAGTAATACTCAGCAACGCCTGTGCTATTTAGTAACTACCGTTATATGCACTTGAATCTTTTTTCTGAGGAAGTCCACCTCACCTGCCAGATTCATTAAGAATTGTGTGTCTTACCCATAAATATACATGAATACGTGCATAATAATCCACAAATGTGCATAAACATGTACATGAACACAAACAATAAATAAATTAAGTGCAGAGACAAAATTAATTTGCCTATCTGTCCTATCTTCTCCCTGCATTGAACAATCATTAATAGAAATGTCAACAAAACTCAAGTGTTATCAAAACATCAATATAATTATGAACTTTGTTCTGTTCACAAAGATCTATATCACAATGTTTTCATAAATAAAAGATGCAGAATAAGCACTTTTGCAACACTGCACATAAAATCTAACCAAATACCTTGTGATGGCGTGTCCAAGATTTCTAATTTCTTCTCAGTTTCCTCCCCTGTGCCATTTATATCAGCTGTGCTACTGCTTTTTTCTTTGAATGAGATGATAGTGCTCTGTATAAAAAGCAAAACATTGTTTTTCATCAGTCAGAGACAGGCACAGTAAAGATGAGGGTATCACCTCCTTTGAGGAGGCCCGAGGAGAAAGAGTACAGCCCCACTCCTCCAGCAACCATTTGCTACAGAGTCAAAGTCTTAGGCAAAATTATTTCTACCTAGCTAGCAAAAAACCTGTTTTGGTTAGAGATACTCTCCAACTTTGGAATGGAATATATAAACACAAATTAATTACTTAATTTCCACAGCAAATTCCATCTCAAGCTCTCCAAGTACCATCGAAGCATGTAACCTTTTCAGCAGCGTGTGCGCTCAAAAATTCTGTTTATGCTGACTTGACAGCTAGATGAGTGACACAACGAAAACTTAAGCTGATGTTGAATCCAAAGCCATTCTGAAACACTGCCAGAACCCCTACTTGCAGTCTTAGCCTGTGCCTTGCCCATGATACTTATTCCTTTTCTCACACTGTTTTCGTTTCCAAAGCATTACCCTAGATTTCCAGCCAAATTTCCAAACCAGATACAAATTCACCCCTGTCATGGCAGAGCCCTGGGGAAGCAGAGCAGCAGGTAAAGGGCAGTTCAGTGCACCATCCCTCTGGAGGCCCAGGCAACTCCTGTGCCCTGTGCTGCGCCTGCCAGTGTGTGTGGGAAGAGCACACATCTGAAACTGGACAGAAGGTGAAGGGAAAGAAGTGTTTACACACATAAGTGTGAGGGAACTCAAAGCAGAGCCGGACAGGAGGAGAGACTGCAGTGTCTGAGAGAAGTGGAGCCGTCAGAGGGAACAGGAAAATTCACGTAACTGGATTGAGAGAAAGAGAGTATGACCTGGGAGAAGAAAAAGAGAAGGAATTAAATAGGGAGCTTGAATAAGGTCTGAAAAATGTAGGTGAAAACTGCCAAAAGAGAAGATTTGTCACATGAGAAAGTAAAAAGGAAACAATAAAGATGAGATTTCAGGCACTGATTTCACTACAAAAGTGTCCAAGACTGAGAGGGAAAAGGCAAAGATGGTTGTTCCAAACATACTAAGGCAGCATAAAACACAACAGTTTACAGTCATTTGTGCAGAAATTTTCAATACAGGACCCAAGTCATTTATCTGCAGGTCACAGATGACACCAAAAGTGAAAAACCCAAACCCAGTGAGAAGACAACAAAACCAAGCAACCCCCACAACCCCCAAAGCCAACACACTCTTCTGAGGAAGGGAATGCAGCAAACAGAAAGCAAAGTCGGAAACAAAAAAACAGTAGAAGCAAATCCAGCAAAAATCCAGTTTTGGGAAAGCCCTCTAGTGGCAAAAGCTTCAGCGTACAGACATGTACCCACCAGGAAACTGCACAACTGACGACTCCTGAGCTCTGCCTCACTCCTTTTCCGCACGCTGCGAATTTTCCTAATACTGGGTCCCTGTATTGATTTTATGGGGCTGCCAGTTTCTCAGAAACAGAATCCATTCACCTGGACATATGCCACAAACTTACGGAAAGGTCTTACAAAGGCATGTGACATTCCGCGTGGCTTGATCCTACTCTTTAACTCTCCATCAAATGCCAACTCAGACACGCGAACTGCATGGCGACTACCACACCCCGGCCAAACTTCCCTTTTGACCTTCCACACAACAATCTTTGGTCAGCCAGCTTTCCACTTCCTTGAAAAGAGCTATCATACAGTGTTAACACAAGGTCCCTTTTTCTATAAAAAGTTCATGAACCCGGCTCTCCCAGGCACAGGACACATTGAGAAGCAGCACATGCTGCAACTGCGCCTCAAGTTACAGCAGCACTGTAGAACCTTTTATGAGATTTTTTTACCTACCTTTCTCCCATCAGAACATACTTCTTCCTCAGCGGGCTTGCTGGGCTCTTCTCTGGCCTTCTTTCCCTCTTCTTCTGGCTCTTCTACATTGTCTTTTGAACGCCGAGTTAATTCTTCGCTATCTAAGACTGCCAATTTTGGTGCAGTCTGACACCGCGGCCGAAGGGGAGACACGTGATCGTAACGTGTATGCAATATGCGAACAGCAACACTGCTCACAGCCAGGGACTTTGGAAGATCAAATCCATGCTGTGTCCCAAAAAACACGTGATTTTTGAACCTGTAAATAACACTGAAACAGTTACAAATAACATTCCCTAGTAAAATCGGCAGCATTTTTATATTTCTTCGTAAGTAACATTCAAACTGATGTTCTACACCAAAAGTCACCTAAACTCTCTGCTGTCACATGGCGCCGTCTGACAAATAAAGTGTGATGTCACGATGTACTGACAGCTGTCTGTCAGCCCCTCCAGAAAAGCTGTAACTGAATTAAGGGGACTAGGAGCTGCAAAAGTAACAGTCCTGAGAGGATGACAATGAGGCAGAATCAGATAGCAGCTCTTCTACACAGTAGATTCCTGGTAAAACTGGCTCATTTAGCGGGCAGATCCTACATAGATGAAGTCACCAGCTGTCTGTGTTACATCAGTCTCGGCATCTTCCACATAAAACTCAAAGAGGTACACAGATGTAAAGGAAATTTTGATACTCAGGAGTATTACACAGTCAGTGATCACAGAATCACAGAATGCCAGGGGTTGGAAGGGACCTCCAAACATCACCTAGTCCAACCCCCCTGCCAGAGCAGGATCACCTAGAGTAGGTCACACAGGAACATGCCCAGGTGGGTTTTGAAAGTCTCCAGAGAAGAAGACTCCACAACTTTTCTGGGCAGCTTGTTCCAGTCCTCTGTCACCCTCACCATAAAAAAGTTTTTCCTTATGTTTAGCTGGAACCGCCTATGCTCCAGCTTGCACCCATTGCTCCTTGCATCCTTGTGGCAACATAGGAAACAGGCTGAGAGCAGCACAGGAGGCCAACTTGCATCAGATCAAGTACCTAACTTGTGAACTTGGGTTCTTTCACCAGATACAGAAGTTCGTTGCTCACTGCAATTCTTGCCCCACTAGCAACAGAACAAATCAAGTAACACTTAATTTTCAGGTAAGATCAGCCGGTCACAATTTCTAAAAATCTCCTGGTAAAGCAACATTTACTTTTTAATTCTTGGTTGAAAATTTTAAATGCATCTCTAAGCTGACACAAAGGCTTTAGCACTAACCCAAATGGGCTCTTCCTTCAGGTCAGTCGGACACTGCTCCAGACTAAGCCTTCTAGTTAGTTCCAGTAAAGCTCACAGGAACGGGTCCTTATTCAAGGCAAAGCCCTTTTACCCATTTATTCCTCATATTTATGGAACGGGCATAGAAAGTTTGCTCCAAAATCTTGTTTTGAAAAAAATACATCAGTTAAATGGCATTCTAATAATAATAATAAAAAAAATCTTTGATTCAAAACCTGCTATGGAGGATATTTGCATCCCAAGCTTTAGAATCTTTTATCTCACAGAGAACTGAGCACAAAGCCTCATCCACTGCTTTGCAAGCAACTGTAACAGCTTAGAAACTATTTAATGCACCAGCAGCAAACATGACTTCCAGAGGAATTTCACCTCTCCGTATGAGTTTTATTATTTTCCTTTAAAAATTGTTCTGGCAGTAACAGGGTTCTACTGAAGCATTTTAAGAATTAAATTTTACATAAATATATATGTTTTTATATATATATGTTTATATGTATGTACACATAGAAACCATTCCTGATTCTTTATTAAAATTCTAATGTAACCAGCACTTCCCCTAACTATAGTTTGGTATGAAATCCATCAGCTGGGAGCCTTTATAATGAATGTTATTCAACACGAAAAAGACTATGGGAAACTGGTTCTTGGTGCTTACTCGACTCGGGTAGACAAGGCCAGGCCTCATTTTGAATTAAGAATTTCAGTATGCTCTACCTTACTTTCTTCTTCAGATTGGCCCAAATACAGAAAGTAACATTTTTATCTTTTATAACTGCCTGCATATTTCCAGTGTCAGAATCTTCATACATGTTAGCTCTCTACAAAGAAAGAAAAAAATAAATAAATGTTTTCATTTTACTTACATCACTTTGATTTACTTACATTTACACTTGAATAAATAAAAATACAGACACATCGGAATAAAAACACATCGGACCAAGCTCAGGTATGTTGTATTTATGTACTAAAACATGACAGTTATAAGCTCAAATCTCTTTGTTAAAATTTGAACTATGTTCTCATCCTTCCTCTGACTTCATCAATTCTGCCAGTCAAATATTGCCAAATATGGGATCTTTTATTATACCCTTCAATGGTACTGCCTATCTCCCTTAATCATGTTGCCTCGAAAATACTTCTCAGGACAAGTTACAAAAACCCCAACAATTTACTGAGCAATAAAGCACTCCTGTCCTGCAGTCACTGCACAGATTATTTTACAATATTCTCAATATAAACCTTGTGAAATGACAATTCCATTAGGAATTTAGGATTAAACTCGGAAAAGACAAATAAAGAATTTAACCTTTCTTAATTTGCAGTGGATTTTGTTCTGTGAACACACAACAGGTTCACTATTTCCCTTACTCCTTTTCCTTTTTTTTGTTTCCTGTAGCAATATTCTTTCGCTAAACCTACTTAGATATACAATTAAGATACTTAAATTAGCAAGCAAGATCATACCTACACATGCAACCCAAAAAACTGATTCCCAAGGACATTTTCATTTTCTTGTTGAAATAGTCTTTACTCTTCCCAAGTAAAGAGTATTTAGTAGTTTAAAAAGTGTTTCAGTCATATGAACTCCTGTTAAAAATTGTATACAACCTTCTGCTTTTCATATTTGCAATTTTTTTGTACAAGCAGCTAGCTTTAATTTAAATCACTGAGATAAAATAGGAAACAAATTTCATTCAGCATCTCTTTTCAACATCTCCAACTGTCGCAGAATTTCACGATAATTTAATTTAAAAATTCTTAATGATGGGAATTTCCACTATAATGCTAATATTTGCGGGGGTTTTGAAGGAGTACAAGTCTGGTATCTCTTATACACATAATTTGGAAACTCAAATACTAAATTTGGAAAGTGAAACACTAATCTCTGTGACAATTTAAGATGAAACAAAACCAACCATCACAACAAGACACTTGCAGCCAACCTCATACGCATTGTGCATATTACAACTTTGAAGAAGTAAATCCTACTTACTTTCAGCAGATGTTCTGTTGCTTCATCGTATTTCTGATGCAGCAGGTTCTGCAATTCCTGAATAGATTCCTCGTACTGGATTGTTTCTTTTTCTGTTATCTCACTTGGTGGTGTGTCCAATAAAAGAAACTGCAACTTCTCAATTAACTAGAAGACATCACATGTGGGAAAAGTATCTTTGTTTTGACACTCCTCTTAATACACTGTGTGTTCTGTTATAAAAAAAAATTGAGGCAAACTTGCTTCCTTTGTACCTAAACAGTCTCAGAAAAAAATCTTTTTTTTTCTCTATCGTATCTCTAGAAATTGTGCAAAGCAAGCATTAGCTGACAGTAAATTATGGAAAATTCTGGACATGCTGGGGTCAAGTCTGCCTTCATTCCTCTAGTGCAGTTCCTTCATTCCTTAACCTGTGGGCTGTGAAATCTTAGCTTATGAAACAGACGATTTATTGAACCAGATTGGTCATATGAAGAAACCTTTTGGTCAAAAATTAGTTTTGATGAAAAGCTAGCAGCTTTATTTTGGAACCGTATTTTCTATAGCAATAATCTCAACTATGAAATCTTAAAAAAAAATTTAAAAAAATAGGAAGACATGCAGTAATTACATTCAATTCTCAGAACAAACCTCATGTGAAGTCCGGAACTTTGTCATAACATTGTTGTCTTCCACTGCACGCTAATATCTTAACATCTAAATGCTTGTATAGAACTAAAAAATTCCTAGCTGGCCAAAGTGCCCTGCAGCACTGAGACGAAGGGAGGATCAGATTATATTTTATGCCTCCCATCCAGACTTGCCAGATTCGCCTGCGGAATCGCAGTGCTGCCGCACGTTAAAGGTGTGGCAAAGCAGCAGCAGAGTTGTAACTACTACTGTCTTTTTTATATTGCACCTTTAACATGGTCTGTCTTGACATGATCTCGTAGTTCACGGCATTTAACAGTTTCCTCTAAACACACATAGAACAGGAAAGAAATGCTCACGTGGTTTAGACCAAGAGAAGACAGACAACCTTGTTGACATCACCTTGCATTTCCAGCAGAGGTGAAACAAAATCACCTGTCTTCTAGTGTCTCCTAATGCTCCACTGAGCATATGGTGCAAGATAGTACATATTTGCAGGACTTGAAGTAGCCGTAACTGCTTCAGCGTTGAATGGGAAACACACAGCGGTGGGGAGGACGAAGCATGTTTGTGGAAAGATGCGACAGCAGGGAGAAGAGCAGTGAGGAGGAATGGAAGTGGTTAGTTGCCAAGCTTTTTGCTTGGGTTGCAGTGCAGAAGAGAAAGGGAGGAGTTATCTGTTGAAATTCCTGGAAAGGAACAGCACATTCCCCACTGGCTTGGAAAAAGGCCATATGTGGAAGGTGAAAATTGCAGCACCCAGCAAGCATTGGAAGATAGGAAAGCTAACACTTGGAACCAAATCAGCCCAATCACATTTGTATTACACGTGCAACTTTCGCCCCTAATTTCTGGAATATTCCATTTAGCTTCCTGAAAAACACTATAAAGGTAGCATAAATCAAAATAATGTCTTAAACTTACAGAGCACTTACAAATTGCTTAAAATTGCTTCACAAGCCATCAGTGGTTGCTGGCTTAGATTTTGGGAACTCTTGCTCTTATATTACACTTGACTGGCTGTAAGTCTTACACAATGAGGCTGCTGCCCAATGAAGCATCTCTACATGACATGAGCTTCTATGATCTCACTCAAGATTGTTTAAAGTCTACACAGCAAGGAAGATGGATGTTGGAATAGCAGAATATAGAATATAGAAACTTCACACGCTAATGGAAAGCAGCGCTGCACAGAAGGACCTGGGAGTGCTGGTGGACAGTAAGTTCTCCATGGGACAGCAATGTGCCCTTGAGGCCAAGAAGGCCAATGGCATCCTGGCGTGCATTAAGAAGAGCGTGTCTGGCAAGTTGACGGAGGTTCTCCTCCCCCTGTACTCTGCCCTAGTGAGATCACATCTGGAGTATTGTGTCCAGTTCTGGGCTCTCCAGTTCAAGAGAGACAAGGAACTACTAGGGAGAGCCCAATGGAGGAATACAAAGATGATTAAGAGACTGGAATGTCTCTCTTATGAGGAAGGGCTGAGAGATCTTTCCTCATAAGAGAAGAAGAGAAGAATGAGAGGGGATCTTATTAACATTTACAAATATCTGAAGGGTGGGTGTCAAGTAGAAGGGGCCAGTCTTTTCTGTGGTGCTCTGTAACAGGAAGAGGGGCAATGGGCACAAACTGAAACACAGGAAGTTCCACTTCAACATGAGGAGAAACCTCTTTACTGCGAGGCTGACAGAGCCCTGGAACACAGTGCCCAGAGAGGTTGTGGAGTCTGCTTCTCTAGAGACTTTCAAAACCCATCTGGATATCTTTCTGCATGGCCTGCCCTAGGTGATCCTGCTCTGGCAGGGGGGGTTGGACTCAATGATCTCCAGACGTCCCTTCCAATCCCTACCATTCTATCTAATCCCTTAAATGCACTGATATTTAAAGTCAATAGTCATCGTCTTTAGAGTTAATAATAAATCTGTAATTAAAAAATGTAAAATCTGAAGAAAAACTTCTGGGTTTCAGGAAGGCAGGGAAAACTGTTAGAGACATGTTCTGGTAAGCTTAAACTAAAAAGTACCGTTTTTAACACTTACATTTAGCACTTGTTCTCCCTTCTCCATCACAAGTTGAACGTCCTCATTTTGATCTTCACGCCATAAACTCATGAAAGTATTTATTTCCTGCAGCACAGTTGGGTCAGGACTTCCATCACAGCTGAGATAATGCTCCCACTACAGAAAAGGTACAAAGAAAAGTAGATACGGGCATGTGGTGCAAATGACTATCACTATATTATTACAAGGAAAATGAGGATTCTGAAAGATAAATATAGTGATATATTCACACCTGCATCTAAACAGGACTGGAACACCACTTGGCTTATCACTACGACAGAAAAAAATGGTTTATTTTGATATTAATGTGTTAAGATACTTCTGCCCATCTAACATTTGCTGTTTGTACTTACTCATTTGTCAGTGGTTTCTGTTCTGCTAGGTACAGTGTGCATCTCTACAAAAGTCACAAATAAGGGGCTGAAAGAATAAATGACTGAGAATATAAATGAGGAATCAGTGCTGCTGGAAGAGGCATGTGGATCTCTAACCAGGAACTACCAACAAAACTGAAAATTCCTACACTGGCAGTAAGGTTGCTTAACAGCCTTCTACTCCAACATCTTTCTTCTTCCTTTCTCTCCCTCTGAAGGAGATTTCCTCCTCCTTATCAGCATCAATTCAGCTGTTACAGAAACCTCTGGTGGCAATATTAAACCCTAGATCTTTTGGGGTTTATTAGACTAATTTTATTTTCAAAACAATTATTTGTTATTCTTGTAGGTGAGAGGAATAAAAAAAAAAAAAAGAGACAATCTAAATCCACTTAATTCTACACAGGAGCCTAACATTGGCTCATGGGATAAATTTATAACCTATAATGTAATTTTTTTCATTCATATAGCAAGATTTTTTTCATTCATATAGCAAGATATTGCTATGCCTCCCTGTTTACTGTGAAGATGAATAACACAATGTTACTGAAGATTGTATTGCAGTGTAAAATGGATCTTTGAAAGCAAAAATGCTTGTATAATTGCATTCCCAACCACTTCCATGAACATTTCCACTGACTTGAAAAAAAAGCAGTAACAGGCAAGTACTCAGCGCACTGGAATCTCCTCTGTAAAAGATTGGTCAGTCTTCAATAATCAAAAATTCTGCTTTCTTTTTTTACATCTCTGTACTCAAAAGAGAGCGTCAGCTTCATCATCAGTAAATCCATCCTTAAAAATAACAGCACTTGTTCTCTGAGAAAAAGGATACATGTAATGATAATTCATACGTGTACCTGTTAATCTGAACCAAAATTGCTCAGAAAAAGACAGCAAAACTCAACATTTGATATTATATATTTTGGATATCTATCTGTCTGTGTGTCTATCTTTCATTCCCTTCTAACATGATTTATCCTATGATTCTAAATTTGTTCTACAGAGGCTTTATAAAGGATTAAGGATATATAAGACAAAAAGAAAATCATTGTGTCCATAAATCTATTCAACTTTACGTAGAACAAAACTGACCAAATCTCCTATCAGACTCTTACTGGATGATGTTTCTGCAAGATGGACTCACAGGAGTGAAATGTTCCGCTAGTGTATTCCCATACCTTAAACTTTACAGGTATATTTCCATCAGTGACCTTTACAGACATATAGTGCTGTTGAGTGAGGATTCAATCACCATGTATGTCCCTCTAAACTACAGACATTAACTCTTGGCTGCATTTTCGTATATTTCCAGCCCTGTTATCTGACTCAGATTTGTGCCATATCCTGCAAAGTTTTGGCCAGTGTCTTTCTGAATGATGACCTGTGACCTCCAGGAACCACTGGAACAATTTTCTCAAATTCTACAAAAATATTTTTAAGCTCTGCCGGAGCTTTTTTTTTATGGAATATTTGAAGTAGAACAAATTAAAACAATTTGAAAAGGAAGGACAAATACCAGAACACCTGAAACTACAATTCCTCTTGATTGCTGGGATAAGTTGTGGGGCTGTAATATTTTGATGAGCCAGACAGGCTTCTCTTTGCCCATGTTTCTTTTCTGCGTACACCAAAGTATAGAAAGAGGGGAGTGAGCATTGCCGGTTATTACCTTGAGATGGAACTTGAAATGCAGCCATAGCACACATCAAAGACCCAGAAATATTTTCATTCCTGGATTCTGTAATGGAGACATAGCCTAAAGTATCTTCATTGTCAAAGCTCTATGACACTGGGCAGATTTTGGAAAGGAGTCTTACCTTTGCATATGCTCTACAATCTGCCTTCCACTGTTGTGCGGACAAAAACTTCTGTTCCAGTGAGTGAAGTTCTGCTAGTTCCAACTCCCTTCGTTCACAATCCTGTTAAAATACATCTATATCAGTAGAGCTAAACATTTGGTTTACTTCTTACAATTATTTTATATCAAAGATAAAAATGGGATATTTGAATGAGTTATCAGTTAAACAAATCCAAACACAGATAACTTCCCCTTTAATTAAACATTTAATTGAGAAGACTTCAGTAGTTTGCAATATGTTATTGTCATCACATTAGTTACTGAGTCGTATGATAAACATAATGTGTCATACCATTGTTAACCTCTCGCTTGAACAGTTTCCATATCACCATCCTGGAACTACCTCTAATGAGAACTGCTAAAAAAATGTATGCATATGTTGGAAAAATGTGTGCAAGATTTTTTATTTTTTTTTTCATAATTTCTGCTATTTTAAATTCCTCTATTCCCTAGGGGCAACAGTGATTTCATTCTGAAGAAAAAGAAAAAAAAAAAAAGAAAAAAGAAATTTTTTTGTGGTAAATCTCCTGCTTTCTTTTCTGGAAAAACACAAAACTATTTATATATTACCAATCAGTCTTTGTTCTGAACTCCAGTCTTCTGAGAAACATGAATGTACATACTCAAATGCACACGTATATATACACATATGCACAGATAGAAATCAATCCATCTGCCCTAATGTGTAACCACCACTTCTAGAATTTCTACCAAAATTTTCTTGCCATAGCTGTACCAAATATAATTATGGGGATCACAAAAAAAAAAAAAATCCAATTGAAAGTATAGTGGAAATGGGAAAAAAAACAAGTATTCATTCAAACACATCCCAAAAGTTAATGTATTGAACCATAGCATCTTTATGTATCAAAACCAGGGAAGACTATCTTGTCTCAGGGGATTTTTCTGAACCAAAGCCAAATATTGGTTTAGTGAAAGAATACTATAGGAGAAAATTCAGTGCCATTTCTCTTGACTTTACATGTATTGTGTTTTACTCAATTAACTTGTCTGGCTCACTATCTTCTCAGCTAACAGGATATTATACAAGAGTACCTTTCAGTGGCTTGGTTAGATTTTTCATTATTAGTTTTAATCTAGTTATCACAGAATCACACAGAATCGCTATGGTCGGATAAGAACTTTAAAGATCATCAAGTCCAAACATCTAACTCTACCAGGGCCACTACTACACCATATCCTTGAGCACCATATCTAGACAGCTTTTAAATAACATCCAGGGATGGTGAGTCAATCGTCATCCTGGGCAGCCTGTTCTCGTGATGCTACAAAATATCCTCTACATCGTTCCCGACCCTAGGGACGTAAGGAAATTCCTTTCCACTCTCATAGGAAATTAATAATGATTTACAGACTTTGTCACAAATTTAGAGATAGGATTAGAATATTTCAGTAACTATTGAGTATGAACTAACTTTTGCCTCAAGCTTTTTCATCTGCTCTTGTTGAATTCTCTCCTTTTCAAGTCTTGCTGCTTCTTGTTGAGCTTGCAATTGGGCTTCCTCTGAAGATTCGGGAAATAGATCAAGAGCACAATTATATTTAGCTTAATAAAACCAAATTATCTTATTAATTGTAATGACAAAACAACAGTAATAATAAGCGACACAAAGTTGTATCTTATATTGCACAGAAATCTTCCAAATGAGCCAAATTGATTTGAATCACAGTACTAAAACACACTATGTATAGCACCACTCCTGTCAGGCTGTGACAATACAAGTGGAGACAAGGATCAGCAAGCCCTCTCCTTCCCTTTGGAAATAGCAGCAGGAGTGCTCTTTCCCTTTATCGAAAGCTTTGAACAGACCCAGGTTTTTAATGTCTATAGTGAAACTATCCAAATGAAGTTACTCTTCTTCCTTCTCCTTCAGTAAGTGTCTCTGTCTTCTAGCTATTTGTTTATCGACATCCTTTCCAGGATCAGTTACTCCTCATCACAGCTTTAGATATTTTTGCTGCATAGGGACTAGAAAATTAGAGAGGATGTGAAAACTAAAATTGATTTCAACCTCTAAGCCTTGGTCTTAAGCTAGCAAAGCCTGCGCATCAATCCAGGTGTTCCCAAACAGTGGCCTGAATGTCACCGCCTATATGTACGTAAAGCACTTCAAGTATATCTGTGTTGCACAGGAGCAAGAGCAGTTTCCAAATCTGCCTGTACTGACCCGAGCTGTTGCTCCCATCCACAAAGGTTACTAGTGACTTGCAGCCACTTACTATTCCTAGTAATCATAGCATGCCCAAACCCTCAGCAGGGTGGATTAATGATGGAAAGGGAAGTAGAAGAGATTGATCTGACCTTCAGACAGGGTATCGGGTCATGATATTAAACTTCAGAAGCAGACACGTTCAGATGGTGAGGAGGGGGAAGTCATGCAATTGGATTTTCATTTTAAGGGATACAGTGATGTACAACAGTAAGATCTTGAAGAAGTGGGTGGGGAATCAGTCACTCATTAGAGACAGAAGAAGCCCAAGCAAACTGCACTTTAATCTCTCCTAGTTTACAGTCACCTTAACTGCTCCCCCTCCAGAACACCAGCCAGCTCCCTGCCAACAGAAGTACTCTGCTGGCCGCCTCTGGAAAAAGTCCTTTTCAGAGAATTTCTCTTGACTACTGATAACTAGGCTTGAAAGGAGAGGGGAAATAAAAATAAAGAAATGAGATGGCTCATGGTTTTCTAACTTGCACCAAAATTGATGGTAAAAGTGAAAAGAAAATGAAAAATCTAATTCTTCCAGCCATCCTCTTTCCCAAGTTTCTAATTGCAGTAGAAATAACTACAGAAAAGAGTATGGCTCTCAAAGGAAAGTGAGATGCAGTAACAAGTAACACAGAACCTGGCCCACACAAGAACAGAAGGAGGAATCACCTGTGTGTGTGAAACAGAGATAGATACTGACGCACAGATAATTTAGGAAATTACTTTTCACCCATTTATTTAAAATAAGTGATTTGTGTCATCATGCTCCCTATAAATGAAGTGCACAGTACCTTCCTCTTTCAGCTTCCTTTCTTCATCTTCTTTCTGTAATCTCAGTTGTTCAGCTTTGCTAACTTTCTTTTTGCCACTGGGCTTAAAGTTTGAAATAAATGAAAAGAAAACAAATGTCAATATTATTTTAATACATTCTGGGAGGTATTTGCCCTCTGTAACTTTGCCCCTCTAATGCAATCCCTGAGTTAAGATTTTACTCCCTACACCGTCAACAAAGCCTCCAGAATGGCAACCCACAGCTTGGACTCACTTTTCTTCTCATTTTCATGATACAATCAATATTGGCTCTCACAATTAACATGTTATTCCTAAATATGTCCGTAACAGCAGAATATTACAATATCTTNATTAACATGTTACTCTATGCTAGGCATTCCTGAATACGTCCGTAACAGCAGAATATTACAATATCTTGTTTCAAGGTAGAAACTGAGTAACATGTAAATCTGCTAAGAAAGTAGATGGTACAATTTGGAACGTTTTCGGAAATACTGGGAAATGTGTTTTGGGACACAGGCAAGCCTGGCATTTGGAAGCATCTAATTCATAACTAACAAAGAGTTCTCTTGTGCTGTAAAATCCTACCTGCAACTCAAAGACAGCCAACTGTCTAGGCCAATCCTAAAATAACTATATTTTGAATTTGGGTTTCTCAGAAAGTATCTTCCTTATCAATTCTTTGTGGTCTGGGTATATTTTTTTTTAAAAAAAAAAAGACAAGATAAGTAACATTCTACTGTCATGTAACAGATTAACCAAAATAAAACACTTTATTTTTTGTCCCGTAATTCATAGATTCCTTACTGATGGTACACATCAAAATTTGATAATTGGATCTTTGCACATGAAGCCAAGTTGTCTTCAAGAGCAAAGAGGAAGATTCTTGGATGGGTTTTTATTTTTTTGTTATCATTTGGTTTAGGGTTTCTATTTGTTCTTTTTTTTTTTTTTCCCAGACACAGTCTTGGGATGCTTAATCATAGAATACCAGGTTGGAAGGGACGTCAAAGTCCAACCTTTCTTGCGAGAAGTGCAGTCTAGATAAGATGGCCCAGCACCACATCCAGGTGTAGGATGAAATGTGTAGGATCAGCACTGCCACTACAAAACAGCACTTCAAAGACACACAGAAGGAAAACACTGAATTCCTGTTAATGCAGTAGCAAAAGCAGCCTAAGGTTGCAGCGCTCACCAAGCACATAGTTACTAAAGACTAAATTGTCTTGATTTGGTTTTACTCAGTGTTTACACTGACACTGTATTGCACATATACTACCCTTGCAGCCAACATGCCTCGACTCCATCTGGAGCTGAGGGAACAATACCAGAGAGGAGCGCTGTTCCCGAAGGCAGATGCTGTGAAGACAAGGCCTGAACACTCAGATTTAAAATAAAAAATATAAAGAAAAAAAAAGAAGAGGCAGAGGAGAAAGATGGGCCATGAAGTAAAGCACAACACGTTCATGGCGCTTGCAAAAACAAGGAGTCTGATTTTGTACTGAACTGCAAAATTAATTCACGGCCAACATTATTGTTTATCAGTGTGCCAGATAAGGCCATATTTTCTTTTGTACACATGAGAAAAAAAAAACAACATGCTATTCTGCATAGGCTCCAGCACACAGAGAAAACAAAGCAACAGCATCCTACACTAAGGTTGCAGGCAAAGGTCTGGATGATGAAAGAAGTCAAGGAAAACAAATGACTTGCATTTGGTAGTGTGTACTGGCTGAGCTATGCTATTTAGCCACTGACACACACAGATGAAGACAGAGAAACGTTTACTTTATTTAAAGATGGAAAATACAGAATGTAAATGGGTTCGCAGTGCAAGGCAGTATGAGACGACGAGGAGACACATCCTCTACCGTCACTGGTGAGAGACAAGGGCTTACAAGGATCATCAGTAAAAGCAAAATGACTAAACCGGTACAAATTCCATCCACACTGTCAGCAAGAGCATATAACTGGATGATATCACAACGTAAACAAGCACTAAGGATCAAAGGCATCCATTAGGAATCAGTCCTCCTCTCCAGCAGAGAAACGGTTACAGACTGGTACCTGAGACAGTCGCCGTCACCATGCCCGTCCTGCAGAGCTGTAAATAAGGCAATAAAGAAAAAGGTCCACCAAATCTGACAAGGAGAGACAACAAACGAGGCCTTAAGTGCAGACACTTGCAAACGAACACAATGATAGTATGAAATTCTCTCAACCACTCCATCTGAGCATTCTTAATAATTCAGTAAACATTATTACAAGTAATCCAAGTGACAGGGAATTTACAAATAATCGAGGCGAACCCTTGTCATTCTTAAAAAAAAACAACAAAAAAACCAAAAAGTGTGTTACAAATACTGTTATTTCACATTTGGATCCTGACTAGTAGATTTTCAGATATAAATAACTACCTGGAAAGCTATTTGCTTAACACTCCTTTGCCTGGCAGTACATACATACATATGTGTGACTTTGAATGCAAAGGTCATTACGAAGCTTGAACAAAAACAATGGTGAAAATTTAGCGACAACCCCCTGTCCCCGCAAGTTAGCATGCACCTTAAAATATTTGTTACCAAAGCAATGATTTGCAAACTTCTCCTGGAATTGAGTCAGTAAAAATCACAATTCTACCCATTAAAAAGCCAGGGAAGAATCAGTTCCTTCTAGTTCAAAAAAACAAAACAAACCATAAAAAAAATTTAAAAAAAATCGATTACTTTTCTTCCAGTGAAAGTGGAGTCTCTGCTTGTTCCAGTTACTTAAAATTAGTCAACTTCTTTTCAGATTCTTGTGACTTAACCATAGTACTGACAAAACTGAGGTGCACAGTTCTCCAAGGAATACATTTGAATGTCGTCTTTTTTTNTTTGAATGTCTTCTTTTTTTGGGGGGGAGGGGTGGATAATTTCATGATCACTGAATTAAGAATAATCTATGGGATTCATTCATTTTCCCATGGACTTCTGTCTGTCGCCCCCCTACCCATCATGCTCCATGTCCAGCCTATGGCTCAAAGCCAGGACACCAGCTACTTGTCCAGAGGGGCTGCGCTCGCTCGTCGCCTGCTCTCCCAGTAGTTCTGCAGGAACACGACTCCGCCTCCGTGCAAAAGGCACACGCACTTAGGCTCCTCAAGAAGCCTTGATCCTTTTTCAGATTTAGCTGAGCATGGCC